>JAOPHQ010000587.1:150000-268504 GCA_030340625.1 Merluccius polli
GGAAAAGGTTGACGGTCCTATAAAGAATAGATTAAAGTGGGAGGTGAAGTGTGTGCTGTGCATGGGTGGGTCCGTGTGCTGCCCAGCTGTCTCTAAATGTTAATGGTTTTAAACCCTCAACCTTATTCTAATTGGATCTCACATATATAATCACACTCAGACAGACACACACACACACACACACACACACACTAACCTACCTCCAAGGTCGTATACACTCCTGAAAGGTGAAAGGTCAAAGGCTGTGACCACATCTCTGCCACAAATGTTCCAGATGGAGTTCATTAGATGCATGAACTTGATCATCTCCTCGTCAGATCTACACACACACACACACACACACACACACACAGGAAAAGAAACTGTTTGTCTTCAACAATATGAACCAACATATTAAAAGGTCAGCACACAGTGCGGCAGGCTCATGGGAAAATTGACAGGCGGATGTAAGACATCAGACGATGTGTACTTTCTCAAAAGGGGCGTCCAGTTAACCAGCAGAATAATAAAGAGCTAAAACTCAGGGCTGTACCTTCGAAATATTGTAGTTCATCCTAACATCTTAATCTTAATACAAGATATGATACCATCACAGGTAAGAGTCTCAAAGGGCTTCACAGGCCACATGATACCCCCCCCCCCCCCTCTAACCATAGGGAAAAAAAACTCCTTTAATGATCAAGGAAGAAACCTTGAGGAAGGAACAGAGAAAGAGGGATCCCTCCTTCCAGGGACAGTTAGAAGTGCCAACATGGGAAGATTACATTGCTCGAAAATATTAAAAAAATGAGTCATGAGTGCGCAAAAGCGATCATCGAACGTCTGGCTAAAAGGGTGATCGGCGTCCTCGTTTCCACCGTTATAGTGTCTGGTGTTCATCCGGCGCCAGGTACCCTGTGTGCTCATTGTAAATATAGTCTCTAATACGGCAGTCGTTCCCACAGGCTGTTTCCGAGTCTTCGCACGCTCCCTGTCTTCCCTGTGCCCTTGTAATAGTTTCCATCATTCCCTCGAGCCCCGGTCTAGGACTGTGGGTGGGTGGGAGAGAGACGAGGCAGCACAAAAGATGAAGGAGACGTGATAGAACGCAGACAGACACGCCAGGGAAGAGCTTATGTTCTGGAGCTGTGTGTGTGTGCGTGTGTGCGTGTGCATGCGTGCGCGCGTGTGTGCGTGCATGTGTGCTTGAGTGTATGTGCGTGCGCTTGAGTGCATGTGCATGTGTGTGTGTGTGTGTGCTCGAGTGCATGTGCATGTGCGTGTGTGTGTGTGTGTGTGTGCGTGTGTGCATGCGTGCGCGCGTGTGTGTGCGTGCATGTGTGCTTGAGTGCATGTGCGTGCGCTTGAGTGCATGTGCATGTGTGTGTGTTTGTGTGCTTGAGTGCATGTGCGTGTGTGTGTGTGTGTGTGTGTGTGTGTGTGTGTGTGTGTGTGTGTGTGTGTGTGTGTCGGTAAATGAATGAGGACAACCTACCGGTACAGGGCTTCAAACAGGTCCTCAGAGTTGACGCCAAAAGCCTTTTCATATTGGTTCCTCCCCTCTCTGGAGACACGACACATTGCAGGCATCAAACCGCATTCTCAATCACCTTCAACCCCTGCTGTCACAACCAATCTTCTCTTTTCTGACTTTCCCATTCTGCTGTGGCGACATGCCATTAGTTCTATAATTCCCCACAAATAGACGAATAGCACTTCAGGAATTGTGTAAGCATTCCCCCCCCCCCCCCCATTCCTGCCACGCATGACATACTTTTGAACACGTTTTCAACATGAGAGCACCGTTTCGTTTGGCACTCAGCCCTTTGTGTTGCAGGCGAGAGATCGATCTATCCATCTCTCTCTCTCTCTCTCTCTCTCTCTCTCTCTCTCTCTCTCTCTCTCTCTCTCTCTCTCTCTCTCTCTCTCTCTCTCTCTCTCTCTCTCTCTCTCTCTCTCTCTCTCTCTCTCTCTCTCTCTCTCTCATATATTAGAGCAATTTGATATTGCCTCCAATACCTAAATTGTGCACATTCATATTAAAACAACAACAACAAAAACACTATCAAAAATAAAAAATACCAACGTAACACAGACCCCTCGCTGCAGAAATGCGAGTCGTCATGAAACATTCAACAGTCATTACATTCGGATGAAAGGAGAAAAAAAAGTACCTGACGGCGTCGGTCAGGTGGTACCAGCAGAGGTAGATGGTTCTGGAGTTGTACTGGATGGAGTGGTAGAGCGACACCGGGCTGGACTGGGTCAGGTAGCGGCTGGCGTCCGCCGTGTTGGCGTACACTAAACAAAGAGAGGCCCTTTGTTAAGTGCGTGCTTAAGAGGGGCCCCCGTGTCAGCGCACGCTTAAGAGAGGCCCGTGTCAGTGCAGCGCCTACCTCTTCCATGTCCCTCCTGCTGCTGCTGCTGCTGTGCGGTCAGCAGCTCGAGGCCGGTGCACGCGTCCAGCAGCCTCTGCGTCCCGTCCAGGCTGGCCCCTACCGCCTGCGATATCTCCTCGGCAGACAGGGGCCGCTCCGACCCCAGCAGCAGGTCAAACACCCCCAGCTCGCATGCTGTGAACAGGGTCTGCACACACAACAGGGGATTTTCAATGGTGGCTTTTGTGCACTTTCAGACAACATCGACTGTGTTGATTCTCCAACGGTAGTCGTAGCGAATCGTGAATTTATTATTCACTTGTATTGAATTCCCGAGAAGCAAAGTAAGTAGGTCATCGTGAACAATGACTCTTCCTTAAGTTTAAATCTCAACATCAAAATGGCCTAAAGTGACCTATTTTGGGTACAAGACTCGAGTAAGATGGCTCACTCGTGTTTAAGTAGAACAACCCTTTTTTTGTTTTCAGGGAACATGAGCAACATCAAACAACAACTACAACTAACTCACTACCGACCAAATGAACATGTATTGCATATTATATCCTCACCTTAGAGACGAGGAAGCCTTCCATGTAGTCCAGTATCTTCCTGGGGTAGCTCGCGGCGACAGTGGACACAGCCATCGCCGATGAAGGTGTGTCTGAGGAACTGGCCATGGTGGTGCTAAGGGGGGGGGTGGGGGGGGGGACAGGAGACTTTTATGATAACAGTTCCTCTCTATGTGAACAATGTCCCTCCGGTAGCCTGGCTTGGATAGTGGTAAACTAAAGAAGCCAGTCCTATGAGAAACTGCCCACCAAGCAGCAGTATAAGAGTGGGCTAAAGAGATTACAGCCAGATAACCCAGATTAGAGTGAGGCCAGAATGCAGCTGAACACTCCTGCCCTTGTTGATGACTCCCAAGACATCGTTACATTGGACATTTTTCTATTAGGGCTAAAACAACATTTTCTATTTTAGGATTTACACTTTAAACTGTATGTGACACAAATGACAATATCCCAAAACAAATCTCGACACTCAAATCTCAAAACATTCCTTGTGAGGCTTGCAAGCATGTCATTTTGTAAGACAATATTGTCAATTAAAAATACAGTACAAGCATATAAATACATTTCAACCAGTTATTCTTTTTATATTTTGATCTCCCTTTTGCCTCTCAAAAAGTTTTTCTAGCAGGTTTTAGACACGCATAAAAGGTAAAATATAATTTATCAACTTTTGGCAATGTTCTGGTTTTACTTTCTGATAGGCTAAGGTTGTATGTCACTGGTTTGATTTGACTGTTTTAGTCAACAGGATAGGGCAAGAAGTGAGGAACTTAAGTATTTGTCATCATGAAAACCAATGTCACCCCAAAAGCAAAAAAATAAAAATAAAACATGCAGCCTCAGGCAAAAAAAAGCAGCACAATACGCAATTGTGACATTTTTGGTTTTGTACTTTATTTAAAGAAATCATTTTTCAGCCATGTGTATGCATAACATGCTCTCAATAACAGGTCTGCATATACCAGCTTGTGATGTCTTTGCTAGATAGAATTAGTCTACTGGTCGCTTTGTTCTTAGGCAAAGCAAAGCTGAAAACCTACTTACAAAATTGTTTAAAATAAAACACCAACCCTTCATTGAACACGAGCGCAAACCGTAATGCATATCTGCTTTACGGGGATACAGCCTACATGTCTGACAAATTTGAAAACATTTGAACAGTCACATCAGGCTGAGGTGTGGGCGGTCAAAAAAAAAAGAAGATAACCCTAGAATAAACAATAGGTATCCAGTTTCACTGCGAATACCTATTAAAAATGGATGTGAAAAGTTTTGAGTCTCCTCCTAGTCCTCACCACGAACCTTATTGCCTCAAGCCGTTAAAGTTGCACACTTAATATATACTAGAAAGATGCGTCACATTTACTGGAGTTGGAACTACAACACATTTTGGCTGCCAGTTGAAAGCAAGAATAGAGCATCTACAAGCTCAGTTAACAGAAACACTGTGTGTGTAACACATGTCTTCCCAAGAGGTCAATACAAGGATCAGTCTTAAAAAGGTCCAATGAACACATAGGAATGCTGTTTTTTTTTTTTTACTTGGTCCCACCTGACTTTATAAACCGCGTTCGACATACCAACAGGAAACTCAACACATACTGATCAAAATCAACAAGGGCTTTCATTTGCTTACAATCGTCATTGTACATTGTCCGTCGTTGGCAAGTTTGACAAAGTAGACCAGTGGTTCTCAAACTATTTAGATCCCCCCCCTGCCCCCATGACCCTCCTGACCTACTCGCACCGGCACACACACCCGTCTGTTGTGTGTGTTTCTCCGTCAGTGTCGCTTTCTCCTCTTTATCCGTCTTACTACCACCACCCCCAACACCACACGCCTGAGGTCCATGTTAGCCAAGCAAGCCAAGTCCAGCCCTAGTAAGCTAGCAGTATCACCACCACGCGGAAGATCTGGCACGCGTTACCATGGTTATGCATTTCAGATGTGTGAGCCGCTCTTTTTGAAAATGTTTTAAAACTTAAAACGTGGTGGTTTTAACGAGACAAAAAGGTGGTTTTGCTGTATTGAAACCATGAAACCAAAAATACATATGTAAAATTATACTTTTTGGACATCTTGTTACCCCTAAAAATCATCTTGTGACCCCCCCCGACTCCCACATTTGAGAATTTGTTAAAACAAGTCAAAAGGACAGCCCACTTTAAATGGGTTTTGGACAACAATGAAGGTCTGCAACCCAAAATAAATCAATCTATTTCCCGAGCGCGAGTCAGACAATACTTGCGAGCAGATCAAAAGTTTTTTATAGTTTTGTTGGGAATTTCAGCGATAAATAAACCATAGGATTTCAAAGGGCACCGCAGGCATGAATGACAGAAAGTAGACCTAAAAACAAATTTTCCTCACTAAACCAACAGACATTACTACTGCAATTGCCGTATTTGGGGTGTTCCTAGAAACAAATCAAAGCAAATTTGGATTATCAAATAGATTTTAACAGATTTTCAACTACAGGTTTTGTGATGACCGGCCAAACCAGGTTTTTGGTGCTGGAAATATTTAATAAATGTAATATTTAATAAACAATCAATCATTAAGTGGTAATCACAGCTATTACTTAACGATGCCGAGAGCGGCTGTCCCTGCTGCGGCGCCTGTATCTGTTGTCGTGACTATAACTCCGCCTGTCCCGGCTCCTAGAGCTGCTCCTGGAGCTGCTCCGGCTGTCTCCGTGGCGACTACGCCTCCGGTGGCTCTTGCTCCGCCTGTAGCTCCTCCTACTCCGGCTGTAGCTCCGCCCACTGCTGCTTCTGCTCCTATAGCGGCTGGAACTCGTGTTGCTGCTACTGCTGCTCCCGCCACGGTGGCGGCGGTTGTGGCTCCGTCTCCGGTCGTTGCGATGACTGTGGCTCCTCCTATGGCGGCTTGAGCTCCGCCTCCTCCTCCTACTGCTGCTGCTGCCGCGACTGCGGGACCGTCTCCTTCGTCCCTGGCTGTAGGACCTCCTCTCTCGTTCTGGTGAGCGGCGCTCCCTGCTCCGCTCCCTGCTGGAGCGGCCTCCGCCCCGGCCCGTCGTCGCCTCCTCCTTTCTCCTCTCCCTCTTCCGTTCGGCCTCTGCGCCCTTCCTCTTCTCCGTCGCCGCTTTCTTTTTCTCCATCCCCTGCGAGCCGACGCCTGACCTCACTGGCTTCTTGGGTTTTCCACCTTTACGCACTTTCAAGCAGTTCCCCTGGACCACCAGGAGGGCATGGCTGCTGCCGCCGCCAGCGCTGCCGGCTCCCAGGAGCAAGGCTGGATCCTGGGTGTCCTTGGTCATGGCCTTGGCCTCGCCCTCCTCCTCTTCCTCCGCGGCTCCGGTGCTCTTCTTCAGCATGTTGCCGAGCAGCTTCTCCCGGAGCTCCCGCTCTCGGCGCTGGAGCTCCAGCGCACGCTCCTTCTCCGCCTCCACGCGCCGCAGCTCCTCCTCCTGCTGCCGCCGCCGGGCCTCCAACCGCTGGAGGCGGGCCCGCTCCTCGTCCTGGCGGGCGCGCTCCTGCCGCTCCAGCTCCTCGCGCTCCTGCCGCTCGCGTTCCTGCTCCTGCTGCTTTACCGCCTGCAGGAAGGGGGGGGGCCGGAGAAGGTAGATTGGATGAAGAAAGGAAGGAAGGTTAAGGTTGCATTCTCAACGGGTTTCCTTAAAAAGGGCCTCTATTTTACCACCAGGTGTGAGTGTGATTAGCCATTACAAAATTGCTGTTTCAAAATTGTCATGTGACTACCCTCTAGTAACGTCACACGTGAGAGTGTTCACCCAGATGTATGATGGATAGATCAGCCTACCAGTTGGTACGGTTCACTGGGTAGGCTGGTAGACGGATCTAGTCATCGTACATCTGGGTGGACACCCCCACTTGTGATGTCACTAGAGGGTAGTGACATTACAATTCTGAAAGGGCTTGTAATGGCTAATCCCACTTAGCCTCGCGAGACCAGCCTGATCTCGCGAGCTCCATGATATTCCACTCACAGTTCAGACTGGCATTACACGACGGAGATAATTTGGAGCCGATCACCAAATGATCGTCCAATCGGCGTTGGTTTTAAGGCGGGTTCAAGTGTGACGCAATGAGGAGCGACTCTTCAGTCTAAACAACATGGCGGCTTCCGCGGATGTGATCAAGATGCGCGCAGCTATCGAGCAAGTTTTAGCAGAATTAGAGTGTATTCCTTCTCTAAAATATGAGCAAAAAGCGGCACTGGAGGCTTTTCTCAGAGGAAAAGATGCTTTTGCCCTTCTCCCGACTTGTTTACTTGATGAGCTTGCCTCGACGCTCTGTTATCACGCCATACGCTTCGTTGATCTGATTGGTTGATTTGGCCCGTCAACCAACATAGGCAGCCAACATAGGCAACATAGGCAGATGGTGTATCCAATCAGCAACCAGTATTTTCGCCCCCTCCCAAAGGCTCTCCAACGGAACGATTCCAGATGGAAATGCCGAGCCAACGCGAATCATTCCATCTGGCGGAGTCAGGTTAAATCCCTCTCACACCTGGTGGTACAATAGGGGCCCTTTAGGAATCTTTAAAGGAAGCCTTTAACCCTTACAAATCCTAATTTTTCAAATAATGTTCTATAATGTCTCTGTATCACACCATGATACATTTGATTATACAACGGGTAGTTCTGACCAAGCAATCTGATTGGCCAATTAGACATTTAGACCGTGCTCAAATCAGCATGACAGCACACCTAGCCGTGCTGCCTCATTACTATAAATATTACTCCGCTGTTGATTAAAACTACATATTTCTATGGCAACATTGTAACTGCCACTATAGGAGTAGAGCAAGAGCAAACCAGGCTGGCTGATTCAAAAGGGACTAGAACCAACATTTCAACATGCATCCCACATTTAATGCAGCAAAATCATGTTGGATTAGCCATTGGACTGGACTGTGTATTAAATATATTCACTAATCCTGCGGCTTTTTATTGAAATGTATGTCAGTAGCATTACATTATACTTTTTACACCCCTCTTTTAAAAGTTAGGCAATCTATGTGATTGTAATTTTAGGTTCATCCATGTGATCAGTCTTTCAATTAATTGAATTATTTTTAAAATGTCTTCGTAAAGTACAACGATGAATGGCCTTGTGTTTGAAGGCGGGGTGCTGTTTAATTAACTTGGCATGGAGACAACAACCAGCAGTACTAACAATAACAATAGTACCAATGTTTCCCCAGTAGGGCTGCAACGTTTAGTCGATCGACAAAAAAATGATCAAATCACATTTTTATAATCAATTAATCGTTAAGGTAATTTATGAAGCACAAATACTAAACATTTGCTGCTTGATGCGTCAAAAATTCAAATGTTTGGTTTATGGAGCATCATAAAATGAATACTTGTACTATTTACTATTTTCTTGGCTGCTTGTAAGATAAAGCAAGCAAACTTATTTTCTAGACCAAATGATTGACTTAACCAATTATGAAAATAATCGTGTGTTGCAGCCCTAGTCCCCAGTTCGGCGCCCACCTTGGCCCTGGCCAGCAGCTCGGCGATCAGGCGGATGGACTCCAGGTTGCGCTGGGCTAGGAGCAGCCGGCGCTCCTCGGTGGCGATCTTCAGCTGCAGCTTCCTCTGCTCCTCGTCGTGGCGCCGCTTCACACGCTTCAGGTTGCGCTTCTCCTCGCGCTCCCGCACCTTCTGTTCCCGCTTGCGCACGCGCTCCTCTCGCCGCCGCTCCCGCTCCTCCTCCTCTTGCTCCTTCTGCTTCCTGGACGCAGAAAAAAATACATTACAATACAATAAAAAAATACATATCTATATCTATATCTATATACGTATATATGTATATATAGAGTAGTGGACTGGTGTGTTGTGTTCCTGCATGGGTGGCACGCCATTTTCAAAATTACAAGACGTTAATGTCTTGTACCCATAGGTTGACAAATTTTTTTTGGTTTAAACCTGCACTATGTACGTTTTCCCATTAGCAACCTCTAGTGGCTTGAGTTGTAGCTTAAGTTATAGCTATATCATTTTCCCATGATGGTGGGGAGGGGGGGGATTTATTACTATTAATACAATGATTTATAGAGAAATGGCCGCGTTTTATTCTTGAGAAACTTTCTAGTTCAGATATGTTTCAACAGAGTAAAAAGCTGTAGAGTTACATAGTGCAGGTTTAAGCTTTTATACAAAAAGCATATCCAAGTAAGTGTCAAATCACAGGACTTGAGGATGACTTTGGTGCCATAGATTACCTCTCGTCCTCCTTGCGTTGTTCCTCCTCCTCCTTCTCGCGGCGCTTCTGCTCCTCCCGCTGTCTCTCCAGTTCCTGCAGCTTCTGCCGCTCCTGGCTCCTCTGCTTCATGGCCATTGAGCTCAGGTGCTTGCTGGTGTCAAAGGTCACCTGTGATACATACAGTTATAACATAATGGATCATCATATGAAGTATCACTTTAGTTACTTACCTCTAGGCACTTGAATAAGTGTGTGTCATTTGTGTCATTCCGCTAAAAGGCCTCAAAGCTGTAACATCCGACCAAAGAAGACTATCCCATTGTGCTAAGTCAGGAGAGGCCATTATACAGGCGTACTACGTCTTGGATTACAAACAAGGGTGCTGACAATAATATTGTGATGAAGTTGAACCTTTCTCTTGTCTAAAAGGATGTGCTGGTTTGTCCGTTACGTGGACTTCAGGCATTCACTTTTGGTGTGGATAATGACAAACCTGTTTTAAAATTAAATGACCTTTATTTGGCCTCGTCTGCATTAGGAGAACCAGTAGGGTTTAACCAACTGGGTTAAAGCTTCGAGCATCCACGGGAAAAGGCATACATGTTAAAAGATAGACCTCGGGATCTTCTGAATCGATATCGGATCATTAAAAACCAGGATCGATTTGAGTTTTTTGAGGTACCCAGTTACCCAGTTGAGTGGTGCCGGTACCTTGATGTTGCACGCCATTGCCTTGCCGTCCTCTCCCTTGAGCATGAGCTTCATGCCCCGCAGGGTATCCATGGCCTTGGTGAACCCGTGGTACTCCTGGTACTGGACAAAGGCCTCAAAGTACAGGTGGCCGCCGAAACTGAAGGTGTTGAAGTTTTTGTCCATCATTTCCTCCCTGTATGGGTCCAGCATGGGGATATCCACGTTTCGCACCTAGGGAAGAAACCGCAAGTGTTGACTGAGTTTAGTTTCATTTGTTGTACACTAGGGATGTGCACAACGCACATTTTTCACAGTCGAATAATCAGTGGGTGGTATGAGCGAATAATCGATTATTCAGATTCGCCAACAGGGTCAGAAAGGAACACCTTGCAGGCAGGGCTCCGAACCGGTTCAAGGAACGAAAACGAAAACCGAAAACGAACGGTATTTTACGAGGAACGGAAACGGAAACGAAAACCAAATGGTCTTCAACTGTTCCGGAACAGAAACGTTATTCTGAAATCCCCAAAACCGGTTAATAACCGGTTTTTTTCGTTCTCTATATACCGTAAAACTTCCAATAAAAGCAAGGTCCCTAATAGACGCAGGGGTGTGGCGACACGTTTTGACAAATAAACGCAGGTCTCCAATTGAGGCCGGATCTGGATTTTATCTAAATTATTTCTTGAACGACTTAAGCCGTTTAGATCACCTACACAAAGATACGGTAACCGTTTAAACGTCTGTCCATATGGACATAACGCACATCGTTAGATCAGTTAGACTCTCCACAGATAAATCATTCAGTTCATTTAACACAAACTATGAACACCAACGCATAATTCATCAGACTTACCGGTAAACAAGAGAGACGGGGAAAAGGTCTGACTTCCAACTTTTGAAGCGATCATAAAGTCCGTACGGTGTGTGTCCGTTCCTGCATTGTTTATATTCCTTAAGTCCGTAAGGGTCCACCGGTCAAAAGAATCAATGGGTTTCATTAAATTAATCCGAGTTGTGAATAATATCATGTGAAGTCCGTTGCTCACTGTCTGTTTACTGTCTGTATGCTGGCTGTCGTAAATCTTCCGCTGCCGTAAAACGACGTTCACGTTCGAGCGTCACTGCGGACCTACGGCCGGCGGGGGTGCCCGCAATCATAGACATATATACATGTATACTATGTATATATGTCTATGCCCGCAATAGTAACACAAACACACCGCGGGCCGACGGGGGGGGGGGGGCGCGCAATAGTAACACACCGCGGGGGGGGGGGGGGGGGGGCGCCGCGCCACGCGCAATAGTAACGGCCGACGGGGGGTGCGCAATGGTAACACACCGCGGACCTACGGCCGGCGGGGGGGGGGGGCCGCAATAGTAACACACCGCGGAGGCCCAATAACACTGCCGGAACGTTAAGAACGAACGTTATTTTACGTTCCGAACCGGTTCAGGAACGATATGTTGGTGGCGGAACGCAAGAACGAAAACGTTAAATATACCGGTTCCGTTCGGAACGGAACGATTGAAAAATAATTTCGTTTTCAAGCCCTGCTTGCAGGTGCCGAATCCGGTAGCGATGTTCCTATATCCAAATGATACGATATTATCTGACGTCATGAACAAATAATCGATTATTCTGACCCCCCCCCCCCCCTTATTGGACACATGAGATAAAAGGCATAGTCAAACAACGATCCTGATACACCGATGTCAAGGACAACGATATAAAGTCATGGACTATCATTTCCATTGTGGTCCCTGATGTTAAAAATGGCAAAGAGGAGCCATGGTGCATATAGTCTCAGCCTCTTCCCTTCATTAGCCCGTCACCATGTGACTTGTCCTGAACGTCTGATACATAAGAGTGAGTTAAGCGGAGTTCTTTAAGAAACTCCAGACATGAATCTCATTGGCTGTCAGCATTGTCACTCACACAAATGTAGACGTGAAATAGGTTTATTCTAATATTTACATATTTACATCCATGGGTTTACTCAGTCCGTCAGTATAGACATCTTTTTTTTTCTTCCATAGACCGCTGAGCAATTAAATCACATTTTAAATCACGTTTGTTGTTGGCTTCACCATGGCTCATTTTTCCTAGAAGTACTGTTCCCGACGTACAGCCCGTGACTGGTCATGCTTACATGTCAATCAAAAAAGCTATAGTCCTACAGTCAAAATGGTATTTATTTTGCTCTTTTTTTAAGTACCCAGTTTCTCTGCTTTACCCTAAAACTAAGCGCAGTCAAATCCAAACAGATATAGAGCAGTTCACTCACTAATAGCCAACAGATGACTATGGCATTTCTAACACATTCCATTCAAATTATAGCTCTTGCTCTTACCTACAGCACCTTTAAGAGTAGATAATAGTAATCAGAAACCCCACCTTGCCGAAACCCTGGAAGATGGTAGCGAGGACCTCCTCGGAGGGGCGGTCAGGGTGCTGGGTGTCCTTCTGGCTGAACCAGCGGCAGGGCAGCCCCTCCAGGTGGATGGTGTCCGGCCGCTCGCCCGGCAACGTCTCATTCATGTCCTTAGCATCCCGAAAGAAGGAGTCCCAATCGTGCCGCGTCGGGAAGTCCATCTTGTTCTCCACTGCGCGTACCTAGCGCCAGAGGAAGAGATTTAGGAAGCGAGAACCAACTCCGGCATCAAGTGCCGCCGAAAAGGCGATTTTTCTTTTCTTTTTTTTTCTTCTGCTCCGGAGACGACTATATTCCTGTTGACGCGCCGCAGCGCAATGCTTCCTATGTGTGCTAGGGGCGGCACTTGTGTCATAGACGCGCCACGGCGCTGCGGCGGCAGTGTGTTTTGCACTT
The DNA here is from genome assembly GCA_030340625.1 of Merluccius polli. NCBI lineage: Eukaryota > Metazoa > Chordata > Actinopteri > Gadiformes > Merlucciidae > Merluccius > Merluccius polli. Next base: position 162,655 of record JAOPHQ010000587.1, read on the forward strand.
GATATTTATACAAAAATAGGCTATATATCATGATTTATTGGGAGAAAGAAACTATATGTAAAATCAGACAGCACCGCCTATAGCCCGAATGGAATGATCCTGTGTTTTGCCGACGATTCGACTATGAATCAGGCTCCTTAGATCGAATCGTCGAAGAGTCGACTATTCGGGGTCACCCCTAAGTAGCACACGTGTACATCAGCAGCTAATCCCTATCAATGATATTAAAAATAATTACAATTTGTGTAATAATGTGATAGTTAACTAAGAACTAAGACGTACAATGATATAAGTGTGGATAAGTCAATATATTTACATTTCTGACAGTACACTCAAATACTCTTAAATACCCTTGTAAATAATTACAAGATCATTTTGAATTATTACCCTGAAGGAGGGCTGGGCGATATGGCCAAAACCTTTTAACCCAATATAGGTCATTTAATCACGATAGAGCATTTTTTCTGGTAATTCAATAAATAAATAGTCTATATAAAATAACCACGTGGTACATCCTTTGTTGTATACTCCTGTGTGAATGTTCATCTCTTAACTGTAATGCAGCCTTCAAAACCAGGAAAAGACATAATATTACTGCAATATCCAACATCTAAGATGATAATCGAGTCTCATAATCACGATATCGATATCTCGCCCTGCCCCAATATATACCTTCAGTATGTCAGTAAAGCCGCTGAGTTTGATGCTTTTTCCATCCAGGCGGCTCAGCAGGCTCTTGACCAGCCCCTTGTTCTCCACCTCCCCCTCGAAGCGGATGAAGTCCATGGTGCTCTTGGAGATGCGCAGGGCGGACAGCTGCTCGGGGGCCACCATGGCCTTCAGCCTCTCCATCACCTCCCAGTTGGAGATGCTTTTGCCGGGCAGCTTGAGTTGCGGGAGGGCCACGCTGATGGTCATCTTGGCCGTGGGCTTCAGGTACAAGTTGTACTCCTCGCAGAGGCACAGCGCCTCTGCGGTGTCGTGGACTATGGTGGTCATCGTGGCCCCAACGACTGTGATGGCGGAAACGAGGGGGGGGCAGATGACATCATGGCTTAAAGAAACCACACAGGTTGTACAGTTTAACGGCACACACGTGACACATGGATACACAGGTGTTGACGGATCTCGGGCATCATCATAATATTTAGGGAGGCCCAGGCAAAACCCTGCACACACTCGGGCTTGAACGCACACTGCGTGACGTCATGCCTTTTCGTGACGTCATTAACCGTGACGGAAACGAGCTAGGTTCACCAGTGAGTTAGCCAAGGTAGGCTAGGGTAATGAGCTAACCTCGATAGGACAGTGGCAGAAGGCACAGGTAAGTGCCCCCCCACGACCTTCAGTTCGTATTACAAACATATTATTACAAACATATTACAAACCACCAGGTCCACTTCGTCCATCACGTAGCGGTGACCGGTCTGCGGGTTGGGGGTGTGTGTGTGTGTGTGTGTGTGTTGTGTGTACCCCCATCACCCACGGCAACCATTGCGCTCGGACGCAAACTTTAACATCCGATAGGGTCGCTTAGCTAGCTAGCCAGCTAGCTAGCAAGCTAATGCTAACGCGCTAACCACCAACTCCGCTGGCTGGGAGGGGGGACTATGGCACCTCTAAATATAATACGGCGACACTAATAATGTGAGGTTTGACGTGCTTACCCGTCGACAGCCGGCTACTCCACAGCAATACCAAGGCGTGGCATTTGTTGTACAACAAGCTGGAGAAACACCGGGAGGGGAGACGATGCTGCCTCTCCGCAAGCGCCTGACCTTTGAACTTAATGTTTTAAAACCCGAGCGCTGTACGTAGGCGCGCTGTTATAAAACACTGACCCCTGGCGGAGGACGCAGGTACTGACTCAGAAATAGGCTCTTTTGAGATATGACAGTTCAGGTGTTTTCTTTTTAAAGGCCAAAGACTTGTCTCTCCACCAAACACTCAATGATCATGAACTTTAATGACATGGATATTAAAAGCAATTCAGATTCACCTTAATGTTTACATGGCATGTAAACATTAACTCTGCAAGCACGTTATTTATTCTGACTTACAGACTGTCTTTAATATTTGGTGCATGTTATTTTTTTGATTGAAGATGTGATACACAGATATGATCTTTTTGCAGGGTTGTGTGAGCCATTTATATTCCATGTCACTATGTTACGATTTGTATGCAAAAACGACAGGACATTTTGTACATTGTGACATTCCACATTTATGAACTCCATAGTTATTCCCTCGCAAATACATTCCCCCCACAAATACACACTGCGGAGACATCACTGAGGAGATGATGTCACTGAGGAGTCTTGAGAGACTACTGAGGAGGCGTCACTGAGGAGTCCTGAGGAGAGACTCTACTGAGGAGTCTTGAGGAGAGTCTCTACTGAGGAGATGACATCACTGAGGAGACATCACTGAGGAGTCATGAGGAGAGACGATTCTTTGCATGACACGCCTGAAGCGAGCTCCATAGCTGCCTTTCTTCTTCATAGACACTGGGGGGACGAATAGGCTAGTACAGGCTGACGTACAGGCTGGCACAGTCTCTGGGGTTTCTGACACAGCCTCTGGGGTGATTGACACAGCCTCTGGGGGGGATAGACACAGCCTCTGGGGTGACTGACACAGCCTAGTCTGGGGTGATTGACACAGCCTCTGGGGGGATACACACAGCCTCTGGGGGGATACACACAGCCTCTGGGGGGATACACACAGCCTCCGGGGGGATAGATGGATAGATCTCTGGGCTGCTGGAAGCCTTGTGTGGCCCAGCGGTGTCCGGGTCAAGGGAACCCTGTGTCCCGTCAGGCAGCTGTATTAGCGGCACCCCCTGTTGGTCAGCCTGGACCATCACTGCCAACTGCAGAGGGAATCTGAATAGGTAGTAACAAAGAACACAACACAGCTTAAAAACACTCAGCCCAGGAAAACACAAGAACTATTACTGCTACTCTCACACACACACACTTTTTGTCTATTAATATTCTTCAGAAAATCCACATTTCATAATTTTTTTAGGTCAGCCGTCAATGCTAAAGTCAGGACATAGTTTGTTGGAGTTACAAGTGTAGTTAAGGTGACGTGGTAAATTAGGTATTTTTGTTCACATTACTTGAAAACCTTACAAAGCTTTCTATGTTTTGCTCACAGTTATGTTTGAGTAACGGTAATGTTTTTAAACTATTTTAGTATTTTAAAAATCAACATGGAAATGTAGACATTTGGCCCATTAACCCCCCAGCTGCTTGTGCAGTGCATCTATTTCTCTAATCTAGCCAGCTTCCCAGGCATGGGGGGGTATGACAGGTGAGTCACCTCTGGTGGAAGGAGTCACAGGTGAAGAACTCGTGGCACAGCAGCTCTGAGCAGGTGGCCCTGTGTTTGGGGTTCATGTTAAGACATGCCTGAAACAAAAGGAAAAACAATTGATACTCTTCGTTGGCTCCATGACAACCGCTGTACAACTGGCACCACTGTTCCTTACCTCTACCAGCTGAGCCAGCAGGGGGTCCCTGAGCTTGTACTTCCACTCAAGAGAGGGAGGATGAAGCCAGGGTTTTCTAGGCGGCATGTTATAGGGATACTTTCTGATGAATGCCTCCTCCTGCGTCACGGTCAGGGGTCCTATTCATCCAAGCAAATATTTTGAAATGAAATATCATCTTGACAATACCAAAGTAGTACAAAAACAAATCACTAGTCACAATGACATTCAATCGCTATGACATCAAAAATATAATGATAATCGTTGTCGCCAACATCAAAATAGTAATAAATATAAATTATAAATATTTTTTTAAATAGGGTACTACTTACCCACGTTGCTTGCAATCCAATGAATATGGTCAAAACGTGAGTCACCCCCACTGAATGTTAGGAGACGCGCCATGCACAAGATGGTGCGCCCAATGGCCCACACATCATGAGACCTAAAAGGAAAAGAAAAATATGGTACTAGGCAATAAAGGTATGGCATAAAAAAAACAAACACGCACACTTTGATTTTTGTGTGTGTGTAGCTGTGACCTCCGTTGAGGATACTCACGTGGTGTAGAAGCCGTCTGCAGTCAGAGCCTCAGCGGACAGGAACCACTGCGGGCCATAATCTGAAATTTTTTGGCGTTTTTTCAGCAATAGGCCCAGGCCCAGGTCTGCCACTTTGACCACACCAGAGCAGGACACCAGCAGGTTCTGTGGTTTTATGTCCCGGTGGAGGACCTAAAATAAACAACGGAACAAAATAATCACACAAGACTTAATATTGTCTTCACTGATACACAAGACATAACCACAAGCAGACAAACTCAGGTTTAGAAAGTAAAAGTCCTGCCACTAAACTGATTTAATTCTGTGTGGCTTTGCACTAATCTCAATCCACATGACATACTTGAGACAGGGGACTTTAACTTTATGGTTCTGGTAATTTTTTCACCACCGCTGTTAGTAGATCAAGTGTGGTGGTAAAGTTGACAACATGCAACTGAAGTGAAATCGGTGTCTTACATTGACGCTGTGCAGGTACTCCATGCCACGCAGCATCTGAAATACGTACTTCCTCAATAGATCGCTCTCCAGACCCTGTGGCTGCTGCTTCACATCATTCCAGACGGAGCGATCCATCAGCTCAAAAACACAGTAGAGGCGCCCATCCTCTTTGAAATGTGACACAATTTTAACCAAGTTGTCATGGTGCAGTCTCTGTTAAACAGAAGGAAAAAAAGAGCATAGAAAGTATTTAATGGCGGTTCGGCAGCGAACTCCCCCCCCCCGACCCCCACCACCAGAACATCAGACGTGGCACGGGAGAACTCGGGTGAAGGGCTTACCATCAGCACCGAACAGCTAATGAGCCGGGTGATCCAGGCACAGGCCCAGTGGTGAGGAGGAGGACCACCCCGCTCACCGTGAACTATGGTCAGGCCCGTAGCGGCCCGGTCTGGGGGGCCTCAATGCGCATGGCAGCGAGGAGGAAAGCGGGGTCAAAAGCAACATGTCGACTACTTACACTTGGCCTAATGTGATATAGTATATGTATAGATTTGTCTGCAAATACTTGATTTTTAAAAGAAAGTTCCTCAACACCACATTTAATGATCGAGGAATGTATTTTTATTATTAGTATTCATATTACTATTCATTTAAAACCATTTCACTGTTATAACTTTCAAGGTGGGCGATGGGGACCTTTGTTGGTGCCTTTATATATATATATATATATATTAAATGTATTTATCAAACAGTTTTAATGGGAGAAAGGGCCGTGTCGTCGTGTCTGAGGGGAGGATGAGGGCTACTTCTCTTACAGACAGCAGTTCGCACTAGAGTTGTGACGTTCGCGAACGAACCGAATCTATTGAACGGCTCTTTAACATGAACGATGGGAACCGAGTCGCAGTGGTGAGCCGTTCATTTTCTTCTTCGTTCTTTTTTAATTTTTTGTATCGCTGTCACGCTCACAGCATGCGCACACAAGCTCCTCCTCCTACTCCATTGAGACGGAGAGAGCATGCAGAGTGCACTCGTGGTGGAATGTTGATATGCAAATTTCACATGTCAGTCAGAAGCGGGAACACCCCTTTGTTTGTTCACGTGAGTGCGTCCGCGGCGGAGAGGAGAGGCAGGCAGAGTACCGCAACTATGAGCCAAAGAAAGCGCAGATCCAAATCTTACCCTATCATTCCTCCCAGTGATTATTTCCCAGATAAAATGGGTTACCACTAGGCTAGCTTCTTAAAAATAAATTAATAAATGAGCCAGTCTTTTGAACGGCTCTTTGAAAAGAACGGCTCCTCAAGATCCGGCTCCCTTCAAAGAGCCATAAATCCCATCTCTAGTTCGCACTCCACGGCCAGGATGCGTCGCATCCCGCGCTCTGACACCTTGCGGAACTTCTTCACCGTGAACAACCTCCCGTCTGCGTTATCGCGACACTTCACTACGGTACAGTAGGCGCCCTCGCCGAGCGCCCAGCTCCGTGAACCGGCTCGTCTCCATGGTAACTACGGTCACGTGTCGCGTCGCGCTTGGCAACGCAGGCGTAAACGCAATGCCAGGCGATATCACTTATTGACTTATGCTTCTCGGTCAGGGTTTTTTTTTTTTTTTTTTCTCTTGTGAACGATATAAATATCACAACTATTCTCTATCTAAAATATTTAATTTGTATTAAATATTCGAGTCGACAACTAACCAACTGTATTAACTAAGAATAACCGTTAAATGATTAAAACAACAACGAAACATATTAATCATTAACAAATTCGCAAATTAACAGACGTAGCTACCGTTAGATCTGCCTAGTGATCTTTTAAACGTATTCAAAACAACAATTGTGTTGACCATATCTTAGCATATGGCTTCATCATTTTTGCACGAACTTGCATGACCGTTAAAGTTAAATTATCAAAACAACAAAAATAACGAAACATTAACAAATTAAACAGTCGCATGGCATCATGGGTAATCCCACACACGTAGCTACCGTTAGATCCGCTTAGCAAGCTTTTGAAAGTAGCAATTGTGTTGATCACAACTTAGCATATGACATGTCATTTTAGAAATATGGTTCACTTTGTAGAGGGGGATATTGTTATATTAATATTATTATTGATATACATCAGTGAGAACACATGGGTTAGGTTTAGGAGTTGTGAAAAATGGGATTTGTTTAGCAGTAGCCACGTGATTGTAGAGCAGGTGTGAAATGACAGACAGTATAAGCAGATAAACGATAATGTATGCATCTATAGCTGTGTCCCAATTCAGGGGTTGCATGCTTCGAAGTACGCATTTGAAGGCCGATTACGTCACAACGCGGCGCGAAGGCTGTCCCAATTCGAAGGCTCCTTCAAATGCGTACTTCTTTTCCCCCTTTTTGGAGGATGCGCCGCAACTATCCTTCGCGGCCTCGCATTTCCCAAAATCCTTTGCGCGCCGCTGTTCAGTGGCGGGAAAATAACAATGGCGACACCAAGTGGCGATTCATTTATATTTAAATGTAATAAGTATTGGGTTTATATTTAATTAATTTTACTTATTACTACTTATTCTTTTACTAATTACTTATATTTTATTACTTTTATTATCCCTGCTTTATTTCCAGACTGTAAAACTGCAAACTCTAGTTAAACGATTGGATTGAATAAAGAGCTACGTTTATGATTACCACTATTATATGTTATACTTCATTATTATCATTATGATCATGTTTTGCTTTATTAGAACCCTTCTGTCTGTTTTTCAACTGACGACAAACTGACAGGCAACGGCTACGTTACTACGGTTACTACCAACTGACGGCTGGTGACGCAGCTTGTGACGCAACCAGGAAATGCTTCGAAGGCTAGACCATAGACATATATACATAGACGCCTCATGACGTGATGGAACGTAACCCAGCGTCGCCGCCATATTGGTTGGGTCTCCTCACTCTAGTCTAGCATAGGAGTCAACGGGAGAGCAAGCTATGCCAGTATGTTGTGCAGCTTACGGCGCAGTATTGACACCAGATCGCGTGGGATTACCTTTAACAAGTAAGATTGAGTAAGACCCGCCAGCCGCGGACCCAGCACCGGACCCGCGGACCCGGCCGCGGACTCAGCCGCAGACCCGAGTCCACACACAGCCCGTGTGCATGCTGTGAGGATGTCATCGTGCGCCTATCGCATGATTTAGACTTGACGGTTTCGGCAGACAACCCGTTCTCATCCCAACTCGTAATATACCAACGATTTGTCACGCTCCTAGACGTCTGATACTGATGCCAAGGTACCCTCCCGCATCTGTGTGAAACGATCTGTGGGTTTTCATAAACCCGTTCGCGGTGGTAAGAGACGAGCAGAGTCTACAGCGTCCGCTCGCAGAGCAGAGTCTACAGCGTCCGCAGTCGACTGTGAAACAATTAACTCCAAGAAGGGTTATGGTTATGGTTAGCGTAATCTATCACCGTGACCGGGTTATTATTGGAGTGAATGGACGCTGTAGACTCTGCTCTGCGGCTGTAGTTGGGATGAGAACGGGCTGCGGTTGAGTATGTGGGGATTTTTTCGGTCGCAATTGGGTTGCACATTTTTAAAAGTGGTGGGGACAACATTCAAATTATAAATAGTGGTGGGGACATGTCCCCCCCGTCCCCACCGTAATCGACGCCTATGCGTCTATGTATATATGTCTATGGGCTTTTCATTTAACAACGGTTGAAGGTCCCTTAGAAGGAGTCACCTTTAGAGATGGGATTTATGGCTCTTTGAAGGGAGCCGGATCTTGAGGAGCCGTTCTTTTCAAAGAGCCGTTCAAAAGACTGTCTCATTTATATGAATTTATTTTTAAGAGGCTAGCCTAGTGGTAACCCATTTTATCTGGGAAATAATCACTGGGAGGAATGATAGGGTAAGATTTGGATCTGCGCTTTCTTTGGCTCATAGTTGCGGTACTCTGCCTGCCTCTCCTCTCCGCCGCGGACGCACTCACGTGAACAAACAAAGGGGTGTTCCCGCTTCTAACTGACATGTGAAATTTGCATATCAACATTCCACCACGAGTGCACTCTGCAAGTAAGATTGAACAAGGAGGAGGAGCTTGTGTGCGCATGCTGTGAGCGTGACAGCGATAAAACAAATTTAAAAAAGAACGAAGAAGAAAATGAACGGCTCACCACTGCGACTCGGTTCTCATCGTTCATGTTAAAGAGCCGTTCAATAGATTCGGTTCGTTCGCGAATGTCACAACTCTAGTCGCCTTCGAAGGCTGCGTACTTCGAAGCATGCAACCCCTGAATTGCGCGTCACATGTTCATTTATGTACAATTGAGCATATTGTTTATGCCTGCTGTAAGTATACTGTCTAAATAACATGCATTGTTGCTTCCACTTGAAAAATCAAATAAACATTTGGTCACAAAAAAATAAATATGGTTGACTTCTATAATCTGTGTAATCACTTATAGTTTGTAATGTATCATGTTTAAATGTGTTGATTTATAATATAGCCATTTGTATTATAGTGTTGCATACATATGTACGTTATTGCCACTTAGTGGTCGCTGGCGAAATGAAGCTAATTTCTCAAACAATGTTACTTCCTGCTGGTTTAGTTTAATTTGCGCAAATGCAAAAGCCACATGTTGTTGAATGTGTAGGAATAACACACGTACTTTAATGTATTGTTGTTTAATTGTAAACAAATAAATAAAAACTATTTATCTCATACTTACCTGGATTTAGCTTAGCCAGTTAGCTCACGTGCTGTGCAGTGAGCGCGTATTGCCGCGCGCGCTCGGCCACGTGCTTGGACAATTACGGAAAGCCAAAAGGGCGTTTGAAAAGGGGCGAATTGTATCGCTCAATAGTAGAGATGGGATTTATGGCTCTATGAAGGGAGCCGGATCTTGAGGAGCCGTTCTTTTCAAAGAGCCGTTCAAAAGACTGGCTCATTTATATTAATTTATTTTTAAGAAGCTAGCCTAGTGGTAACCCATTTTATCTGGGAAATAATCACTGGGAGGAATGATAGGGTAAGATTTGGATCTGAATTATTCAGACTTAGACATCGGATATCTGAGTTTGATATATTTTAAATATTGATTATAATTTAATTTAACATGTGTGGACTAGATTTTAATGTCTGATCTGCATTCATTGTAAACATTCCACAAGGTGGTGCCCTCTGCTTTGACAGTGAGATCATTATTTTGGATCTTTGTATACAATGTGTCGAAGTGTAAATAAAGCTCTTTTCACTTGCTCATCATGTATCACCTTTCACCGCTTCTGACTGACATGTGAAATTTGCATATCAACATTCCACCACGAGTGCACTCTGCATGCTCTCTCCGTCTCAGGGGAGTAGGTGGAGGAGCTTGTGTGCGCATGCTGTGAGCGTGACAGCGATACAATTTTTTTTTTTAAAGAACGAAGAAGAAAATGAACGGCTCACCACTGCAACTCGGTTCCCATCGTTCATGTTAAAGAGCCGTTCAATAGATTCGGTTCGTTCGCGAACGTCACAAATCTATAGCTTTTATTGAATTTTTTTTGTAACTGTAAAGTTAGCAAGGGTATGATTCATGTCGTTTTTCTTATAAAAGAGCATCTCTCCTGTAAAAAATGTATCCTTTGGTATTTTCTCTAACTTTTATGTATTATAACCCTAGTCACAAGTGGCGACACAATGTGATTATGTTACTGTAAGTGCTACACTATTATATGACACGTTTGCTTGAAGCATGTTTCATTGAATACTTCATAGCTTGTGAATCTGTGGTAGTGATGTACAGTATGTTTGGATGTATGTGTGCCTGCTCTGAACAGCAAAGGCTCTGGGTTATAGGAAGCACAATATGCCACATCAGATGCAGGTAGATACTCCTTAAGTCACAAACACCACTGCAGGTAAAGGTTTGAGTGATTGAAGTTGTCCTTTTAAATAGTAGGCGACACATCAGGGAGATGTAATAGCCGAGCCTGGTTACTTAATTCTACATTGACTAGTATTGATTAAGTGCTTGTTACAAAAAATAATCTCTGCATTATACCTTTGCATTGTTTTAGAGGTTCAAAGCTCATACTTAGGCCCAGATAGTAGTAAATCCAAAATAACCATGTCACATTTTGTGATCTGGAGCGGTTGTACCCTATTAAACAATGACCGTTTCAACATATGAATTAATTTGTTTATTTGTTGTGGTTCATGTTCATTAATCGTCTTCGTTTACATCACTCGTTGACTTCAGCTCGGCATTTAACTCCATCAGCCCCAGCCGACTCATCAACAAACTGCACCAGCTGCAACTTGGAACCTCCCTCTGTCTGTGGATCAAGGACTTCCTGACTAACAGACCCCAGCATGTCAGGATGGGCTCCTCCACATCCTCCACTATCATCCTTAACATCCTCAGGGCTGTGTTCTGAGTCCAGTCTTGTACACACTGTACACCCACGACTGCGTCGCCACCCACAGCTCCAACACCCTCATCAAATTTGCAGATGATACAACTGTTGTGGGGCTGATTAACAACGAAGATGAGGCACCATACAGAGAGGAGGTCCAAGCACTGGCGGGCTGGTGCAGCGACAACCACCTCAACCTCAACACCAAGAAAACAAAAGAACTCATCATCGATTTCCGGAAGTCGAGAACCACACTGCACTCAGGCTTGAGCATCAATGGGGAAGAAGTTGAGCGGGCCACAAGCTTCAGGTTTCTTGGACTGTATTTCAGAGGACCTGGGCTGGACAGTGAACACCACCCACATAATCAAAAAGGCCCAGCAGTGTCTCTTTTTCCTTAGAACGCTGAGGAGGAACAAACTCCCTCCACCTCTGTTGAAACACTTATCACTGCACAATAGAGAGTGTCCTGACGTATGGATGTACAGTGTGGTATGCCAGCTGCACTGCATCTGAAAAGAAACAACTGCAACTGCATCAAGACTGCTCAGTGGACCATTGGCTCTTCACTCCCATCCCTAGAGGAGATCTACTCCAGCTGACTCCTCCGACGGGCCACAAAGATCCGAGACGACCCCGCCCACCCGGGACACGCTCTTTTCACACAGCCTTCCCTCTGGCAGACTCAGAGTCATGCGAGCCTGCACAAACAGACTTAAACACAGCTTCTTCCCCATGGCAGTGAAAAGACTGCTGCAGGAACCATGACTCCCCACCCCAACTAACCAACACACACACACACTACCTCCCACACCAGGAAACGGACTACTAAGTTTTGCACTAGTGTAAATACAGACTATATATAGTATTTTTACTGCACCTTCATATTTATTACGTGTATACCTTTATTTCTCTTCTATACCTGACATGTAGCTGCTACAAGAGATGCTGCCAAATGAAATTTCGTTGTATTGTTATACAATGACAATAAAGCTTCTATTCTATTATATTCTATCATGCATTACAACATAGTTGCTCAGGAAGTAGAGCAGTCATCTGGTAACCTCCAGATAACCAGATGACCGCTGTACTTCCTGAGGGTGTCTCCCATGCCTGTGTTCAGACACCCTGATGAAGACAGTTCACTGTAGAAACTTTGGTGCTTAAAGAATCTATATGGAGCAACGCTGGGCTGTGTTCCTCCTCACTGGCATCCAGCTGCCAATACAAGCACCTCTAAGAAACCCAAGAAGCCGCTTTGGACCGAGGTTTCTCGCATACACAGGAGATTTTTTAACGTCATTAGGCACACGTCCAAACGCATAATTTATTTTACACTCCGTTGGAAGAGGAAGTGGACCCAGTTTTTTGTGCTGATTGAACGGATTGATAATCCGGTTCATATTTTGTGGACCTTTGGGTATAAAAGGTTGGATAAAAGGTAGTTAAATGCGTTGAACTGTCGTTGCACGCAAATACAACTGTATTTGTGGGACACCCATTTGACAAAGGTTGGCAGTGAAGAGGAATTTCCATAATGGCCATTATTCTCTGGATGTAGGTCAGTACTGCTGCAGGCCTAGTCACTCCGCAGCACATTTGCCCAAGGCAAATGTGTCTTGCTTTGTATATCAGTCATCCCTTTAATGACCTCAATCGCAAATTTGACGTAAAAGAGGATGGCCCGTGGCAACGGCAAGAAACATGATTCAGTGTTTTTATATATATATATATATATATATATATATATAAAAATAAAAATGTGATCACATCATTTCCCAGTCTATTTTGGGACGAAGACTCTCTGAAAGATAGGAGGGCAAAATATGAGATAACACTGTTTTAATCCCAGACTGGAAATCCAGGATAAGAGATTAGTCTCATCCGAACTAATTTTCTCCGCCATGTACCTGCTGTGCCATGTCTGTTCTTTGGAAGTAGTTCATGGATGTTATCCTTTATAGGATATTGTTGCATTGGACATCTCATGCTGATACTGTTATTCAGGCTTATTCCTGAACCACAGTGGAAATTATAAAAACTGGGGAAATAACAAAAGTTTTGCCAGAATAACCTGGCAAAAAGTTAGGAAAAGTAGAACATTTTCTTGGATACACCAATCCAAAACCACACACACACACACACACACACACACACACACACACACACACACACACACGACAGGTGCAGAGTAAGGCATAGTCATAAATAAACCAGGAATGCTAATTAATAATAGTGGAATAGGGGTCATTCATTATTAATCTGCGTGATGCAAATACTATCACTCAATGCCAAATGTCAGGCCAATAGGCAGCAGTCAACTTTTACAATTGATTTTTAAGTGTAGATAATGTTGCATCACACATCTTAATTTTCATATTGTAATTGTAATACCATACAATACAAAAGTAAGGATTTCAATTTCAGCAAAAACAAAATTGCTTTTATTTTATCTCCCTGGGGAACAGAAACAATAGACACAGAAACAATGGCTGGGTGTTTTTCACATGAGAGGAATTCACAGTGTTGTTGACAGCAAAAACCGACATGTCTTCAAGACAAACAGGCAGTAGACAGCTTTTTCATTTCCCAACCCAAACAACACTAACATGGCATTCATGACATTCAGGATGCATCAAACTGTATTTGATTATAAATATTGGTTTTGAATTGAATTCTATTCAGAACACTCACATGCAATTGCACAGGGAAATAAAACATCTACAAAGAACAGCCAACATTGTCGATAACTGAAGTATGAAGCAGCGTTGGAACGGAGAGAACCGACATGAAGAATCGATATGAGGGTAAAATGATATATTCAAAGTGACATGTGCAACACACACAGAGAATGATCCTATACAAAGAATAATGCACCCCAATGATAAATGTTTAGTATTAAACTGCTGTTAAAATTATGTATCCACAATATATTACTTCTCTAAAAAAAAAGGCTCAGATTCAGCACCAGTAACTCAGAACTAGAAAAAGGGAATGTATAAATATTATTTCCACAATAACAGCAGCATGGTTAAGGGGAACTGCATATCTAAACTCCAAGTCATATTGCCATACCTTAACACCACCCTCTCACATCTGTGACTTGGAATAAAAGAGGTTTGTGCTTTTGTGTTAATATTGTCCTATTTCAGTAAAAAATAAAAATAAAAAAGGTCCTGTAATTAAACTCTGATAGAAGAAGAGGTTGTACAACCAAAAATAACGAATGCAAGTTTCCATCAACTTGCGATGGGAGACATTGAGTGTTCATCCGAACAGGCTGGACAGCGGTCGGGTCCGAACAGGGCTGCAGAGAGGCTCGTCCCCTCTCACCTCGCCGCTCTCCCTAAACGAGGGGCTGTGGATGATCTGGGCGCGGCGGCGACCGCGGTGAAGCCGCGCGTTGAGCCGACCCAGGGAGGACTTTCTCTGCAGTGCGCTCGCCTTGGGTTTGCTGCTCCCGCCGGCGTCCGCCTCCCCCGCCTCGGCCGCCGGATTCAGGAGCCTCAGCGGGTTCAGGTTGCCGGACTGGAGGACTCTGGGGATGCGCCACCCGCGTCCCCGCCCGCCGCCGCGGTCCGCGTTCCCGGCGTCCGTCTCGGCGGCCCCGGTCGGGGACGTGACCACGACCACCCCCTCGTGGTGGAGGTCTGCGGCTAGCGGTGGCGGCAGGTACTGGATGGCTCGCTTGCCGCTGTAGTCCCGCACCTCCGGGTCCGCCTCCCAGTCCGACACGAGCGTTCGCACCACCTGTCGATCACATGTGCTTTTATTTACAGTGCTGGCTGTAGTTTTATTCACTAGGGCATTTTTACGTGTTATAATTTTTTCTATGGCTTATTTGATAGGGAAAGATACAGTGTGCATAGACAAACTGAGAACAGCTATCCGATGCAAGTGTGTGTGTTTATAGGGGACGCCAACGGTGTTCACAGCAGATGCTAACAAACGGTTGCGCAATATGACAACAGACAGGCTTGGGCTTGCTCCGAATTAGCTCGCATCAGGGGTCAGCTACCAAACCACAACACCACCAACCCCCCCTTTTCCCCTATAACCAACCTGCGTGTGGCAGTGCATGGCAGCCAAATGCAGCGGCGTGTACCCGGAACAGGACCTGCAGTTCACGTCCACGGGCACGGCGCTGTCCCGGGCGAAGACCAGCAGCCGGCCCAGCAGCTCCGCCTTGCCCTGCTTGGCGGCCCAGTGGAGGCAGGTGAACCCCGTGACGAAGTCCCTCTTGGACACCAGGCCGGGCTCCACCGTCAGCAGGGGGTGCAGGCTGTCCCACTGGCCGTCGGAGGCGCACAGCATCCACTCGTGCTCCAGGGGGTCCAGGGTGACGGAGGCGCAGCAGTCCTCGTCCGTGGCCGACGAGGAGAGCAGCGAGGCGGAGTCGCCGTCGCTCTTCACCGAGTCCCGCAGGCACGAGCCGCGGTGGATCATGGACCGCCGCACCTGGACGGTGTGCGAAAGGAACGATGTTATGGAGGAGGAGGAGGAGGAGGAGGAGGAGGAGGAGGACTTCTTTCCCCAATTTTCTCTCTTTATGCATCTCCTCTCTCTTATTGGTCCTGTCTAGCTCAACTGTTTGAGGATGACATGAAGGTTGGAGAGGTTCGATTCCCACTGATGCTATGTATTAACTTGTGGTATTGAGGTGAGGCTTTGGATAAAAGTGGCCACCAAATGGCATATATTTATTCGTTATCAATAGGTAGACACGTTTGTTGTAATGAGGTGGACTTACTGCTAAATAATTGCTTTCTCCGTGCATCAACAACCTATTTTGTTTCCATTCGTTATCATCCTATTTATTAGTTGATTTCGGTGGTAGTGAAAATATATACAATACATTCATTAAAAAAAAAAACACATATTATATATGTGTTGCTGCATGTGCAATGGCAACATGGGTTACCTTACACCTGTGAGACACCTGTCAGTCACTGCACCCTGAGACCCCTACCACCACCCTGAGACCCCTACCAGCACTTTGAGACCCCTACCACCACCCTGAGACCCCTACCACCACCCTGGGACCCCTACCACCACCCTGAGACCCCTACCACCCCCCCGAGACCCCTACCACCACCACCCCGAGACCCCTACCACCACCACCCTGAGACCCCTACCACCACCACCCTGAGACCTCTACCACAACCCTGAGACCCCTACCACCACCACCCCGAGACCCCTACCACCACCTTGAGACCCCTACCACCACCCTGAGACCCCTACCACCACCTTGAGACCCCTACCACCACCCCGAGAGCCCTACCACCACTCTGGGACCCCTACCACCACCCGAGACCACTACCACCACCCCGAGACCCCTACCACCACCACCCCGAGACCCCTACCACCACCCCGAGACCCCTACCATCACCCCAAGACCCCTACCACCACCCGAAACCCCTACCACCACCCCGAGACCCCTACCACCACTTTGAGACCCCTACCACCACTTTGAGACCCCTACCACCACCCTGAGACCCCTACCACCACCCCGAGGACCCCTACCACCACCCCGAGACCCCTACCACCACCCCGAGACCCCCACCACCACCACCCTGAGACCCCTACCACCACCCTGAGACCCCTACCACTACCACCACCCTGAGACCCCTACCACTACCACCACCCTGAGACCCCCACCACCACCCTGAGACCCCTACCACCACCCTTAGACACCTACCTGGGGGGAGCTGCTCATCATCAGCTCGATGAAGTTCCTGCGGCTCCCCTTGGGAGTGCTGCCGTCCCCCGCCGCGTCCGCCCCCTCCCAGCCGCCACCGCCGCCGTCTTCCGACAGCCCGCCGGTCAGCATGGCCCGCTGGGACCCCCTGGAGATCCGACGACCCCCTCCTCTCACCTGGGCGTGGTGTCCCGCAGGGTGGTGGTGGTCCGGCTCGGTCCCGATGGCGGGCGCGGACTCGCGCCTCCTCCTGTCTCTCATTTTCACCTCCGCCCCCGCGAAGGTGGTCGTGGTCCCGGTCCCGGTCCCTGTCCCTGTCCCTGTCGTCGCCACCTGGCCGTGGGGGGACGCGGCGGGCGCGGCGACCCCGCGGCCGCCAACGGGACGCCTGGGGTCGTCGTTGTCCACCGGCTCCGTCGGTCGGTGCGCGCGGGTTGGGTTGCCGTTTACGCGGTCGTCCGACGACGTCGTCGTCTCGCTTACATCCACAGCGGGCGCGGCGGCGGACGTCCGTGACGGCGGGCTGCTGCTGTCACCCGCGTTTACGCCGTCGCCGTTGCCGTTGTCGTCCACGGCAACGCGGGCATCCTCATCGGCGGTGCGCGTCGCCGACTCCACGCCGTTTTCCGTCACCGTCGCGGCGTCCACGGCGTCCGTGACGGGACGCGGCGGCGGCGCCTCGCGACCCTTCGTCCCCGTCGCGTCGTTTCCCAGCACCGAGTCGAAACGGTCAATTAGGGCGACGCGCTCCACCCTCCCTCCGCTCTCCATCATGAGGTCCGCGGCGGATGGCTCTGTGCGCTCGGACGCCATCGCGGAAACATACGCGGTGTCGACATGAATTGCTTTTGCTTTTCTTGTTATAATAAAACAAAAATAAAAAACATATTTACTCAGGGCCCGTTCGGCGGCGGTGCTGCTTTGACGTGCGCCGATGACAGCATCTTCGTAATCCTCCTCGCTGTATCCTCCGAGGGGTGAAATGTGTTCATCGTCATGGCTGCA
Source organism: Merluccius polli (assembly GCA_030340625.1). NCBI lineage: Eukaryota > Metazoa > Chordata > Actinopteri > Gadiformes > Merlucciidae > Merluccius > Merluccius polli. The sequence goes on from JAOPHQ010000587.1 coordinate 180,256, forward strand.
GACAGGGGTCGCAGTAGCGACACAAAAAAAACCCCGTCCACGCCCCTCTGGAAACTGGCCCGCTGGAGCGTCCATGTTGGCTCCTCGCTTCCCTTTAAAACCGTCGTAAGAAAACATCGCGCGCTGAGCCAAGATGGCTACGCTTTGCAAGCTATGCCGCGCTGTACCATTGTGCGTGAAAAGGGGCGTGTGGTACATATAAGTAAATGTGTGTATTAACAATGCCTGTGCAATCTACAAACCTGCAAAACACAAACTTGTAATACTGTTTTCTTTTGCCACGACGCTCTTTTTTTCATCGAAAAACATGAATTTTAAATGAGAATTAGCACGAAATGGTCCAGACCGACCCCCCCTATGGAAAGCGTACGGTGTGGTGTTCTAGGACGACCCGTGTGAACCAGCCAGTAATCCCCAGTTATTACACTCTCTGCTTGTCACTGTTTTGGTCTGTATCCCGTCGCCTTACTTTCACATCAAAACGTATTTGTTTTGTTAACGTCATGAGTTCTTCGGACGTGGCTCGCCAACCGGTAAGTGTGTTTTTGTGTCCTCTCGCTGTCCAACTGTTGGGTTAAATGAGCCAGACAAGACGTGTTGGACAGGGTGTGTCCCCCGGCTTTCCTAGCTAACGCTAGCAGAACAAGCTAGAAAAGTTAGTGTGCTGTCGTTTTAAAGTGACTTTACGTGAACTGTGTTTTCTTTCTTGGGCTATACGTGTATTGCTGGTTATTACGATGATTGATTCAATGCCATTTGCTCGAATAGTTATTTTTTTTAAATTAATTATTAAAGTTTTATAACTTTGGGATCTACTAGCTAGCTCACTAGCTAACGCCAACGTCTTTTTCGTGTGTACAACAATTTCCGAGATGCCACTAGTTAGTAGTTTGGCCATTATAATGATAATGTGCTATTCAATTCAGTGGTGCCGCGGTCTTCATAGTCGTCAATTCATAGCATTACTTAACAGCTTGAATTGAACTGTCATAACATCTGATTAGTTACACTAGATCAGTGACACCGAGTCCACCACAGTCTTGTTAACCATAGCTGTGTTTCAGAGTCATTGTGTTGATGCATTGAGCTTCGTTCAGATTGGCATTATGGGCTCAACACACAATGCTGTGTCCTTCAACAGGATGGGGCCAGGAACCTCTCCCTGTCTGGCCATGTAGGCTTTGACAGCCTCCCGGACCAACTGGTTAACAAGTCTACCTGCCAGGGCTTCTGCTTCAACATCCTCTGCATTGGTAAGCCGCCCCCCCCCCCCACACACACACACACACACACACACACACACACACACACACACACACACCCACACACCATGTTTATGCTTATAGGGATGCATCCGTTTGCGTTCCAACATATTCATTAATTAAGGAAAAGCATCTTTGTTTACTGCTGTTTGGACAGATCGACTCATGTTATATATACGTCTAAAGTAGTGGATCGGATCGCTAGTCTGTGTCGGTCAAAACTTTTAAGATTAAGTGAATAATGCCTTCCTATGTCCGAATACCTTCCTACAAACACCATTAGCCCCTTAACATCGTTTTCAACTTTTCCCAATATACACACATTTGGACAAGACTTTCTGAGAATAAACAGTCTCGATTACTCTGACGTCATGCCACCCTGCACACTGCGTTTCTGCAATGTCTATTGGAGTGAAGTAGCGTTGCACAAAAGGTTTTAACCACTCACTCTCTTTCCGCCCCCCGTCCCCCTTTATCTAAATCCTTTTTCCTAGGGGAGACTGGGATTGGCAAGTCCACATTAATGGACACTCTGTTTAACACAAACTTTGAGAACTTTGAGGCGTCCCACTTCGAGCCGCAGGTGAAGCTACGGGCTCAAACCTACGACTTGCAGGAGAGCAACGTCCGTCTGCGCCTCACTGTGGTCAACACAGTGGGCTTCGGGGACCAGATGAATAAACAGGAGAGGTGAGCCAAGGGGCTGGATGTAAGAGGGGGGAGGGTTGCACAGAAAAACCACAATGTGATTCTACGTAGTGCTTTGGAGAGAAAGCTTTAGGGTATCATTTTTTTTACCTGCAATCATGTGCAAAAACCAAAGACAATATATCTAAACTTAAAGGTACAATATGCAAAAAACAATTGTTTGAAATGTGCTCTAAAACACATTGGGTCGTTTGTTATGCATTGGTGTATCGATTATCAATACCTCATGACAATGGATACCAAACAGCCACATACAGTTGTTGTACTCCTTATGTGTGCAATGATGGTAAATATCTAATCTAAGGACGTCCTGCTTGCCCCCTGCAGTTACCAGCCAGTGGTGGACTACATTGATCGTCAGTTTGAGAGCTACCTGCAGGAGGAGCTGAAGATTAAGCGCTCCCTCCATAGCTACCATGACTCGCGTGTCCACGCTTGCCTCTACTTCATCTCCCCCACGGGCCACTCTCTCAAGTCCCTGGATCTGGTCACCATGAAGAAGCTGGATAGCAAGGTAAGGATGGGGACTATTAAGCTACAGCAGTAGAGTGTGTTCCTATCTCCCAATAGGACTTCACTTGTACAGAATGAGAATGCATCTCGGGAGTTTTTGTTGCCGATAGTCAATAGCCGTATTGAGAGGAGTCAAGAGAGTTGTAGTACTGTAAAATCCTAAATCAATGCGATGTACAAGCCCTATACCGTAAGCCATGCTGGAACAACATTATTTTGGACTATCATCAGATCAGTATGGCTTTTACATATAGAGTGTAATAGTCTAGCTCAAAATGAACATACTGCTGTATTTACAAAATGTTTTATGTGAGATGTCTTGAAGTTTTGCCAAGCCTTACTTTCTGCTGTTCATACACAAATCGTGCTGCAAAGAAAATGTTCAAGGCTTTCAAAACGGGATGCCAAAAAAAGGGAAGAATTATTATTTTATCCAGACAAATTGAAACGGCCAGTTTGTTTTTACACATTTGCCAAGTCTGCTGTATATTTTCCCAGTTTATTGGTCATTTAAATGCCATTCCTCTTTTAGAGTGCTTGCTAAGTGCCGCCATCAGCAAGTGTTCATCACCTGTTGTGCGTCGTATCGGTTAAATGAGTGCGTCCCAGGCTTGTCACACAATTATTACTCAGTGGCAATGACCCATCCTGGCTTCTTTGTGCATCAAAAACTGATTCGGTTGTGTTGTGGTTTTTTTGCGCACAACAAGTTCTGTGCTTTCATTTGAGTGTTTGGTGATGAGTAAGCTTCAATTGTCAAATGTCTAAAGATGATTTGGCAATTAACATTAGCTGCTATTAGGGCAGGGCAATATCTCAATATTATATCGATATTGTGATATGAGACTAGATATTGTCTTTGTTTTTGGATCTCGTGATATGGCATAAGTGTGTTTTCCTGTTTTTAAAGGCTGCATTACAGTAAAGTAATGTCATTTTCTGAACTTACCAGACAGTTCTAGCTGTTCTATTATTTGCCTTTACCCACTTAGTCATTATATCCATATTACTGATGATTATTTATCAAAAATCTCTTTGTGTAAATATTTTGTGAAAGCACCAATAGTCATCCCAACAATATTGTTGCAATATCAATGTCAAAGTATTCTGTCACATATCTACTTGACTTTGTGTACATAGATCAATGAATATCTGCATAAACAACATCCTTTTTTTCTGTTTATGTACATATCTGTTGAGCTATGTAGCTCTCAAAAGAGGCCCCTCACAAATAGTTGGCAACGTATTTCATCATATCTTCATTGTGTATTGGCAACTTGGTCCGAACGGTATGTGTATAGTTCTGAACCACCAGCCAATATCAGCACAGTGGACGTCAATGAACCAGATGTCAACCAGTGGTATTTATAACCATTGAAAGCACATAGCGATGCTTGTCCATGTTTGTTTCGCCGACCCTTATCATCCCAGCATAGCTTTTTTCCTCTCTGTCGGTTAGAGAGGCACATTTTTTGTACACAGAAAAAAAAAAAGTTTTACTCTTGTGGTGGTCCAAGACTTTCCCAGGCTCTGTGTGTGTTTGTGTGTCAGTCGTGTATTTTTTCTAAGTTGTTGCAAGCTCTGGCCTCCATCGTCGGTAACCCTGGGAATTTGCATGTCAATGGATAGGAGAGGGCGCCATTGAATGCCGCAGTCCCTCTGTCTCTCACACTAGCAGTCCCTTTGTGTCACTGTACAATTAAAGAGAGAAAGCGGGGTCTGTGACCAGACCACTGAAGGGAAAAGATACTCGCTCAATTAGACAGTTATTGGTATGCTCTCCACAGCCAGTTTTGTGTGTGTGTGTGTGTGTGTGTGTGTGTGTGTGTGTGTGTGTGTGTGTGTGTGTGTGTGTGTGTGTGTGTGTGTGTGTGTGTGTGTGTGTGTGTGTGTGTGTGTGTGTGTGTGTGTGTGTTCAGAGGTTACATGAACACAAGTGTAAAGCAGCAGCCCAATAGGACTTTTCCCACTGTCGATGTGTACCATACCCTACCTAGACCTGTGTGGCTTAACTATTGCCTTATACTGTTCTGTTAATGCCCAGTGTTTTATATTCTGTTTATTTGTGCACACCCATTCTGTATGTACAAATAATCGAATATTAATAAAAGTTGCGCAACGCAGTTCCATTAGCAGCGCACGGCCAGAAACGTCCATTGGGCCGGTTGCGTCTGATCGACAGAGATTCTTAATGATTGCAATAAACCATTAACCAATCAAAAGTCTAGCATCTCTAGCTCCACCCAAACAGTATAGTCGGTACCTGGTAGGTAAAGCTAAAACCAGAGCATGACCGCTGCAAAACGTCAGAAAAAGTGAGCAAGGGTTCCAGTATGGTACGGGTCGCCAGTGGTAAATCACCATAAGTCACTGGTGCAGAGCGACGTCCGAACTTCAACACACTAAACCTATATTGTAGTGACTCAACTAGGATTTGACACTCTTACGGTTTTAAAATTAATTGGATGTTAAGAGTCCCCAGCTTTGGTACAGTTTGACTTTTGTATGCATTGCAAAGCATTCATTGCGCGTCAACTGGAAGACACACATGTACGATTATAAATGTCACGGCAGGCACGTCCGATCTCTCCCTCTCTCTTGCTCTCTCTCTCGCTCTCCCAACGTATAGTGCTGAGAGTACCAACCTTCAGTGAAAATCAATATCTAGTTTTTCAAAACCTTTTCATTGTCCATCACTAATGGTAGCACCGCCGTCATGTGAAACTTTACACAATATCGATAAACTTAAACTTATGAATTCAAAATGCCATTCTTGACAGTCTGAGGGTCATTACATTGAAGTATATGGACATTTAAAGTCTGGTATTGGACTAAAACTTTTTCCTTTCTCACTGACGTTTCAAAACTCATATTTGATCATTTGAAGGGCATATCTTCTTATTGTCATTCATTTAGACTATAAAGCTAGGTATCACGATAAGTCAATCGAATCTTCATTTCATGAGGATACAGTACGATTCAAAGACGATAAATGATATTCAATCGTTGCCCAACCCTAATGACGTATATTCAGAAATGATGTTTGAACACATGCTTGAGTCTTTAAGGAGCCGCCTGTCGTCCCCCACCGCAGGTCAACATCATCCCCGTCATCGCCAAGGCGGACACCATCAGCAAGAGTGAGCTGCACAAGTTCAAGATCAAAATCATGAGCGAGCTGGTCAGCAATGGTGTCCAGATCTACCAGTTCCCCCTGGATGACGAGACCGTGGCCAAGGTCAACACCGCCATGAACGTAAGACACACACACACACACACACACACACACACACACACACACACACACACACACACACACACACACACACACACACACACACACACACACACACACACACACACACACACACACACACACGTTAACTTGAATGTTAGAAGAAAAGGTGCCAGCAAACCTAAAGCATATTAATGAAGGAGAACATAGTTTAGAGTTGCTCAAATTAAAATACTAGCATTACCATATTGTAATTTGTTCCTTCCTGATTTCATATGCATAGAAAATGATACATGTGTATATGATGTTTTGTGTTATTGTCCATCTCTGACTGAAAGCAGTACTTCTAATACGTGACGCGGCACAAAACAAATCTTGGGTAATGTTAAGAAACGGTTCTCCTGACTCATCCTTACCCACACTGATGACTATCAAAATAACTTGAGCAACGTACACTGGCATGGGTGCACTATGGAGGAGTGTTTCTATGTACTTTTGTGTATGTGTTTGTCATTGTTGTGTATAGGTCATGGTTGTAAACTGTATGTGGCATTGGGTCCATAGGGTCTTCTGCCATTCGCCGTAGTGGGCAGCACAGAGGAGGTGTCTGTGGGAAACAAAATGGTGAAGGCTCGTCAGTATCCCTGGGGCGTGGTCCAAGGTGAGTGTGTCTACATGTATGTATGTGTGTGTGTGTCTATTTGTGTGTGTGTGTGTTTCTATGTGTGTGTGAGGATGTTAGGGATGTCACATGTAGTGAAACTCTCAATAAGTAAGATTTTCGGTACCTATTTTGAAACGACAATGTCTTAGTTTGAAATATGGTGCCATTTTGCCTCAAATTTGACATATTTAACTCTTAAAAAAAATGTTTTGCACCATTTAAGCGGTTTTTGTTAACATAAAAACAACTAAATAAGCTGCTTTAGTGTGTACACCTAGCTTGTACAGTCTCTGTTTGCCTTCTGCAATCCACCAAGGTACTGAGCGGGGTTCCCATCATCATAAAATTCCAGGCCTGGATATGTTTTGGGAAATAATGGCACAACCATAAGCTTTTGGAAAAGTAATGGAAATGAAATGTGAAAATAGGTCAGAGACACTGTGTGGCGGGCGGTTGCTTTTTTTTGTGCTATTCCAATTTCTAGTCACAGTAAAACTTTTAGAACACGTTTGAAATATTATAGAAGTCAAAGTAAAGTAAAGCTTGTTTATTCATTACACCACTGAAATTCAGACATGGAGATTTGGCATGCATTCATGGAAAGTCATAGAATCATTGAGAAATGTAATGGGGAAATAAGTGTGGGAACCCTGACTGAGGAAAGTGTGACATAAAATCCGACATTGCGCGTCCCACACCCCCTTGAATGCTGTATTCATTTTTGTGTGTGTGTGTGACCCTCCCAGTGGAGAACGAGAACCACTGTGACTTTGTGAAGCTGCGTGAGATGCTGATCTGCGTCAACATGGAGGACCTGCGGGAGCAGACGCACACGCGCCACTACGAGCTGTACCGCCGCTGCAAGCTGGAGGAGATGGGCTTCAAGGATACGGACCCCGAGAGCAAGCCCGTCAGGTCGGACTCTTTTATATACAGACACTTTATATAAAAACGATAATAATAGTAACGCAATTGCTGACGGTTTGTCATTCGATTTTAATGGAACGTGTGCACATCTGATTTTAGGTTTTTATAATTTTCTTTCTTTTTATGTTGAATAAATTAATTGCGACCTTTCACCATTAGTGGCCCAAATCACGATTTTGATTAACATGCAAGTCATTGTGCAGCCCTGGGACACACACACAGACACACACACCACCAAGCCTCTCTTGCCCTTTGCTGTCATTTTCACCCATTTTGTGTGTGTGTGTGTGTGTGCAGTCTGCAGGAGACCTATGAGGCCAAGCGACAGGAGTTCTTGGTGGAGCTGCAGAAGCGGGAGGAAGAGATGAGACAGATGTTTGTCCAGAGAGTCAAGGAGAAGGAGTCGGAACTGAAGGACGCAGAGAGAGAGGTAATGTGGAGGGGGGGAAAACTAAGTCCAAATCACACACAGTGAGTGAAACGGCGGTTTAGGGGTGACCCAACATAGCCAAATATCATATCCTAACTAGTGGACGTGTGTGTGTGTGCGCCTCCAGCTGCAAAGCCGCTTTGAGCAGCTGAAGCGTCTCCACGCCGACGAGAAGGCGGCACTGGAGGAGAAGAGGAGGCTCTTGGAAGACGACCAGAGCTCCTTCGGCAAGAGACGCGCTGCCGCGCAGCTCCTGCAGGCCCAGAACCTCACCGCCAATGGCAAGAAGGACAAGGACCGCAAGAAGTAAGGAAAACCACTCGGCTGTTATTTAACCAATAAGCCCAAGATGCTGTGGTTTACAGTGATTTTAGAACAGGTTGGACAGCTAGGATTTTAGAACAGCCCCCTGCAGTTATTGCTTTTAGAAAGCGGTTACTAAAACGGTTCCTATAGACAACCTAGTAAGATTTCGCAAAATAAACAGCAACATAAAATGCGCACATTTGTTGAAAATGTAGAATTCTTCCGCCAAGGAATATAGTTCCTCAAGACAGCCAAGCAACACAGGCTAGCATCCAAGCTTTAGCATGAAGTCGCATTAGAACTAAAAATGAATTGTTCTGTGGTCACAGGGGTGTGTGGCTTCAAGCCAATCAGAATCAAGGACCGGAACTATCCGTTTTATAAATATGCCTATAAATATGACATTTAGCCATTTTAGTGACCAGATACATGCCATTAAGGAGCAGATGGGGTTCAGAAACAGGCAACACCTTTATCATTCTATGTCTGTATGTCCTTACTTTGATATTCTGCGCTTAGTATTTTCGCACTTCTCTTTTGTATACTAGCAATCGGTTAACTTGGTTAACAGCAATTGGTATGCTTGAAACTTGTTCTTGTGAAATCCTTACTCTACTGATAGCGGTTTAGTGTTGCACTTTCTCCTAACAAATGTACTTACTGTAAGTCACTTTGGACAATAGTGTCTGCTAAATGCCCTAAATGTAAAATGTAAATGTAAACCTTTTGGCTGGGAGTGGAGCACCCTAATCACTAGACTCAGACACTAGACTCATTAATTCTCACTTGCAGACATAATGGCAAACCTATAATGTTATACTAGAAATACTCTCCGAGACTTAGCTTGCTAATATAAATCTTTCTCTTTCAGCTCGGGATTCCTGTGAGGATCTCCACCGTATTCACCACCAAGGAACTCGGTACACAACCATGCAGTCCGGCAAGAGCGTCTCCTCTGCTCTCATTGGCCAGTCTTTAACACTAGTCGGGGAACCAAAGTGTGTGTGTGTGTGTGTGTGTGTGTGTGTGTGTGTGTGTGTGTGTGTGTGTGTGTGTGTGTGTGTGTGTGTGTGTGTGTGTGTGTGTGTGTGTGTGTGTGTGTGTGTGTGTGTGTGTCGTGCCAAAGTTAATTCTGCGTTTGCTTTAAGGTGTCTGAAACACCATTTGTCTTCCTTTTCTTTTTCTGGTGGGATTTGAACACATTTTAGTTTCATGTATTTTTATATTTATCCATTTGTATTTTATAAGAACGCTTTTTCTTTGTGTACACCTGCGTTTTTTGATTTTGTACATTTTACTTTGAAGGACTGCACCTAAGTCAGTCCTCAAAAACCGGTCCTTACTGCGCTCCACTTTTTACACTACGCGTGAGAAGCTCTGGATGTTGTAAAAGTAAAATGCCGGCTCTTATGAAGTAGAGGACTTGACGAGTTTACCTCAATTGTTGGAGAGTATCAGCAATCCGATTGAAATAATACCAAATGGCCCCACAATAGGCCATGTTTTTAAAAATGTAAGTTTATGAGTCTTCATAATATACAGCCAAGAAAATACATTCTATCCTCCACTTTCAAGTGACTGTTGCAAGTTACTGAAATATTGTAATTGAGTGTAAGAAGGGAAACTGGGTTTATGCCTTATGGATTTTTGGCCATTAGTAATTTCTAGCATTTCTAATCCATTTACAGATGGGCTTTTTTCCCTTGAAGGCTGTACTGCTCAGGATTTAAATACATTTTATATATTAACTATTTTATATACCTAGAGTTTACCGGCCCATTTACGGTCGCAGTCACTTTTGATTCAAGAGATGGATAAATACAAAAATGACTAGGAAAGACAAATCTGCTACTATTGAAAAAAGATAGAAGACAGGATGCACTATATTAGCTTTTTCTGTCCTTCTCTTCTTATACTTCTCATATGACTCTAAAATATTCAGTAGACCTACAGCAACAGCATTTGTGGAGCATCAAGGCTTGGGGGACCTTCCTTGTTTAAAGCAGTTTGTGTCAGCCTTCACACCACTGTGTCAGTTTTAAGTTAAGGGTGAGTTTAACTAACATTGACTTGGAGCCAGAAGGTCCATACCGGGTGTTTCTATTTTTTCAAATGTACGCTACCAACTTCACACCCAGGGAAACGACAAGGCCCAATTCACTCCCAACAATTTCTGTAACACATTTATGTCAGACTTCCTCTAAACAACAGTGTTACTTAGAAGTAGTAATGTTTTTCTAATGTCTGAATAAATCTTTGTATTTTTGTCACACATTTTGTCGGTCTCCTTTTCATCTTCAACTTTTATTCTCCGTCTCGTATAATGATTAGTTTACATGGAAACCCCGAGAGACTATTCCTGTCACCCTTGCGAAATTGTTAAATCTCAATTTGTTCTACATGTATAAATAAATCAACTAAACAAAACGGATGAGGGGGATGAACATGAATATTTCCTCTGTGCTACTTGTCAGTTCGTGAGTGGGCCTAACGTTTGTATTATGATCCAAACGGCTCTAATAGCGGAGGGTTAAATGGTCATCAAAGTCCTCTAAAGGCCTGGCAACACATGAAACATTCATCACTGGACTTCACTTGGCATCGATATCACACGATCTCGGTTGAGATAAAAGAGACAAGAAGAGGAAACACACAACGCACTTTGTTGTATATATTATTGATTGGAAATACCAAATACGGGTTTTATCATGAACCTGTTGAGGATAATGTCGGCAAACCACCGTGAAATTTAAAGAAATGCCGTTTCTCATGTTTGTTTTCAAGCTTCACCAATGGAGAGGAGGAGTGGTCCCTCCTCTTCCTCGGATCAGGCTCAGAAGAGGAGGGCCGGGGGTGGAGGGAGGGCCGCGGACCTCCACAAAGAACCACAGGAGCGCACAGCCGTACCCCCGCAAACCTCATGCTACTGAAAGTGACCTCAGCCGCCGGGTTTCCGCCCAGCGGCCGCGGCGTCCGATCCATCGGCGTACCACAAAGTCACGCGCCCCGCTGGCACCGGTGTGCGTCCCACCTGCCCGGCAGACTGCCAATTATCTTCAGAGGCGACTGAAGGGCACAGAGCTTCAGGATGAACTGTACCCCCCCCCCCCCCCCCCCCCCCCTGCATGATGAGGCCTAATAGGCCTTCATGCCGGGGACCACTGCCATGGTGGTTTTAAGATTTGGCCCAAACCGACTTTCTTTGGTTTTGTTCCCGAGAGGTCAAAGGTCGCACGGCGAGCGGTGTGCAGGTTCAGATTCATGTGAAGTAATCCGAGCTTCAAGAGGGCCGGACCCGGCAGGAGACAGCCCTGCAGACAGCAGTGCTCTCTCACCAGTGAGTCACTGAGTGAGTGAGTAAGTGAGTGAGTTACATTATTGGACTCGCCAGTCAGTCTGTTGATGTTCCCCCCCCGCGGGGCCTCGCTCTCTTTCGAAAAAATAAATAGGCGCAGACAGTCCTCTCTTAGGTTCCTCGGAGAGCGGTAACAAGCGCTCCGTTTATCGACCGCCATTCATCCCGAATCTATCGAGCGCAAAAAGGACGGATCCGCGGCCCCAGCAGCCGCATACTAGGTTTTGGCCTAGTTTTTGTGCGTGAGGGCTGCATGAGAATGAGACAAAGAGGACCGAGAGACACACACACACTGCAAAAAAGGGCGAATGAACATCCATCATCTAACCACCACCACCACCACCTCGGTGTGAATCTGCTATTGTCAGTTGTAATGCTGTTCTTTGAGGAAGAAGGCCCCCGACACAGGATCGCTTTTAACTCACTTTATTTGTTTAGCTTTAGGTATTTATCTATGAAGCAAATGGAGAGGAATTGTAAAATTCACGCGTGGAGCGACCCTTAGCTGGGTGTCTGTCCAGATACGCTGCCTGGGGGTTTCTGCCTTCCCCCCGGATGTGTGGTTTAGTACCTGGGCAGGCGTGGCCTCTATGACGCATACTATGCTCTGATTGGCTAGTGTTGTGCGCCCGCCCCCAGTGTATTGTGTGCCGCCATCTGGTGGCCAGGTGCGGTTAATACAACTTATTTATTTCTATTCCCTAGTGGCTATGTGTGGATATTACAGCCTGTTGATACATATATGCGATTATACATTCGTCACACAGTTCAGAAATCCACCCATCACACTGACGTGTCAATGTGTGACTTTATTGGACGCTTAGGGAAGGAGTGCGCATTAATAAGACGTGGTGTTAAGGGCAGGTGATGATGTAGTAGGGGGTCATCCGGCAGCAGCAGCAGTTACAAGAGATACAAAGAGGTTATCGACCACGTGTGAGGTGGTGGCAAAAACCATTGCAAAGGTTATTATCAACATAGACATATATACATAGACGCCTCATAGACTGACGCTGCCTGTTGGAGCTGACGTATCGGCGCGGCCGCCATCTTGGATGGGTCCCCAGTGCGCCCCCAGTGCATTCATTTATATGGAGGAAGGCGTATCCCCAACTACAATAATAAGCATAACTCCCCGGATTTTTACCGGATTTTCACACGGTTTGGTTTGTTACAAACGGCAGAGATTCAGTTATGATACAGGACGAATTAATAATTTTTTTTTAAAAAAAATAAAAATATTAGGCCTATTATTATTATTATTATTATTAATTATTGTTCAATTTTACTTGTGAAAGGTAATCCCACGCGATCTGGTGTCAATACTGCGCCGTAAGCTGCACAACATACTGGCATAGCTTGCTCTCCCGTTGACTCCTATGCTAGACTAGAGTGAGGAGACCCAACCAATATGGCGGCGACGCTGGGTTACGTTCCAGCACGTCACGAGGCGTCTACGTCTATGATTATCAACCCCATCGTGTGTGGAAAGTTGGGACTAAAGCCAAGCGGGAATAAACGGCGCGACGTTTACGCACAACGCGACGCGCGTGGATGTTGTGCCATCAGGTGAGTTAAGTGTCGTTAAGGAAACAGACTTGGGGGGGGGGGGGGGGGGGTTGGTTTCCTCATGCACAGCATAAATTGCCGCTTTGCCTGCTTGTCTTGAACACACACCGATATAAGTTTGTGGTTGTCACGCCTTGCACACAAACATGCACATGCACATGCACCCCCCCCCCCCCCCACACACACACACACACGCAAATGTGCACATACATCAGCCACTCCATCTTTCGGTGAGTCACTCTAAATGCAAATAGAGGTGATTACCGGTGATGGACAGGCAGCAGGGGCGGACGGGCTGCGCTGTGATTCCCCCTCCCAGTGACAGAGGGAGTGGCTGCCAGCCCGAGAGATGAGCTTGTCATTTAGTGGCACCGCTCTTGACACTCTGAAATTACCAATTACCAGGCAGGACTCCGAGGCCCAAATTCCTGCGAGGTGAAGCGCAGAGCACACATGATGCAGCCCCGCTGACGAGACATAGGGAGGGAGAGAGGGAGGGAGGATCGATGGAGTCACAGAGGAACAAGTATGGATGGAAACGGGACCCCAGGGGGTGAGGGGAGGGGGAGGTACAGTGGGAGAGAAAGGGGTGAAGGAGGCATGACGCACAGGCTGGGTGATACGGTTGGAAGAGCATCCAAACTTTCAAGCCACACATAATGAAGCTCAATCTTACCGTACTTGTTTTTGTTTTTTGATATAGCTTTAGTTTTATAGTTTTTGTTTTTTGATACCAAGCAAAGCTTTTGTTTTCTATCATAGAAGCGACGGGTCATGGCTACTTTTCTTGCCTTTCCCCGCATAGGTCAATATGCAATCCGTGACGTCTGTATGTAGACTCGACACTTTGGCCCACGGCGCATTTGAGTTTTGTGATGAATGTTTGAGTCCAAAGTCATCACATCTCTTTCTCTCTCTATGAGCGCGGCCTTCTTCAGGGCGGTTCAAGCACCGCTACACTTTTATTCGTAAGGCCATACTAGGGCTTCGTAACCGACTGTCCCCAACGGAGCTGGGGCAGAATCCCCCCCAGAACCAGTTCAAACTGTGTGAGCGAATGTGAAAATGAAAGTGAATATAAAATACTGGTGGGCTGAAGGCTGAAATCTAAGGCTGCAGTTGTGCAGTTGTTTGCTGTTTTGTAACATGTGTGTATTGTACCCCCTGTCAGAGAGAGAGAGAGAGAGAGAGAGAGAGAGAGAGTCAGAGATTCACAAAGACATCTGGCAAACATTTTTTTTAAACAAAGGCATTTATTGCGAAAAATGCACTTGACATGAAAAAAACCCCATCTAAGCAACCACGGGTCATCAGTACAAGACGATGTAAAATGATCACATGGTATCCAGAACACCAGGTGTCACCAGTGCAGAGCATGAACTTCGATGGCACAAAAGGCCTATAAATATCCTGCACAATATATAACTTTTTTTTGTATATTTATATATATATATATATCTATATATATATATATCTATATATATATATAATTCTTCTGGATAGTATTTTTTATTTTTTTTCTTTCAGCTGCAGTTCGATCCATAAACCAACCAAACCAAACCAATCAGTAAGTCCGTGGCAGTCGGTCCATGATTTCGTTGGGTCACGCTGCTGCGGCCGCCGCCACTCGCCTCGCCGAGTCTTCCCCCCCCCCCCAGAGCTACATAGAGAGGGTCGGTCCGACGACCCCTCCCACACATATGGTACACACTCCAGCAAAACAAGTATCCATAGGAACAAATATGGCCAACATCTAATCAAAGATGGCATGGTGAAGGCTCTGCTGTCCAGAACGACGACAAAAAAAGAATAATAAGAAGAGGAGGAGGAGGAGCAGGAGGAGGAGGAGGAGAATAGCGCGGTCATGAGGTTTTTCTACACATGGGCCATGGCATGTCTCACCCTCCCATATACCCAATACATTATTTGAGGATGGTAAAAAAAACAAAAAAAACATCAAAAATAACTTAAACCTGCACTATGTAAGTTTTCCCTTTAGCAGCCTCTAGTGTCTTGAGTTGTAGCTACAGCTCTAGCTATATAAATGTGTGTGTGTGTGTGTGTGTGTGTGTGTGTGTGTGTGTAAAGACGCGGATGGGCGGTGCGTTTCATCCTCCAGAAAACCTAGTAGCTCACACTTCGGACACTTTTTCAATGGAGTAATCGGCTGCAGTAGTAAAGTGACACAGTGCAGGTTTAAACAACGTAATATGCCCTTATTAAAATGACCGGCGTCACCGGTGAGAAACACCAACCGGCACGACGAAATCATCCGCCGCGACGCGGATGACAATATTGTAACCCCTAAGACGAAAAAAAAAAAATGCCACGACCTTAAAAGACATCGTCCTTCCTTCCTGCGCGCTCTCGAGGGCGTCCGCGCGAGGTTGGCTAAAGAACGACGAGGCCCAAAAAAACCCCACAAAAAAACACAAAACACTTGGCCTTCTCGTTCAAATGTTGACTTGTGCTTCATAGTCAGGCTTCGCGGGACACAATTCAGGGACAGATGTCGGTGAATGAGCTCTGCGCGCGTGCCTGAGAGATAGAGAGTCTGAGATCGAGGGGGAACGACGACGGAGGGAACACTTCATTTGGTGCAGAGTTGTCCGAAGGAACGGACAACGGCTGGCTTTTCACGACAAGCAAGTCAACATCGAGTCTACAACACAAAAAGGGGAAATGATAGCATCAGACCCGACCGGCTGGGGGTTCGGTGGGTGGGCGGGGTGGGGTGGGGTGGGGGGGGCATGGCCCAATTCTTATGAACGCTGAGTGTGCTTTTGTGTGTGTGTATGTGTGTGTGTCAAGTGTGCGTATAGGGTTTGTGCTGATCTTAACACTTTTCACAACTCTGATTTTAGTGTGTGAGTGTGTGTAGGTGTGCTTGTGCGTGGGCTAAACAGCAGGTTCTGCACAAGGAAGGTAAGCTGTCAGCCTCGTGAGACCGTCCCAATCTGGCGAGTTCACATTCTGCTCCTCTCTGGAGACCGGTCCGGTCTTCCAGGCTTCAAGTGATGCGCTTGCGGTCCGAACCGCGGTGAACCGGTAGCCTGGCTCCGCCCGCCTACGTACTTCCGCTCAATTTTCATTTCACTTCAGTACTAAGGTCTGGCGGTGCTGTATGTTAGAACGATTTCTTTTCCCTCAAATGTGCCTTCCAATCAGCGAACAGGAGGCGCGGCCTGAGAACAGTGACGTAGAGGTCGTGCGCGAATTTCAGTTATTGAGCGGAAGTACGGAGGCGGGCGGAACCAGGCTAATGCTAATGCTCACTGCATCTGCCGTTTGTATACTGCGCGCAACGTGGTTTCTGGCGCATGAAATACGTCACGACCAAACGTTAGCGATTGGTTAAGGCAGATCCAGAGTGGCACTGGGCAGAGCCAATAGGTTTTAAACTTCAACAGCACCCGCCTTCAAGTGAGAAATCGTTTGTCTCTACAGCACTGCTAGACCTTTAGTATGAATGAAATGAGTACCACGGTCTAGTTAGGACTAGGCTAGTGAACCGGACCAATCGGAGGGAACCGCTGGCAGCTACGTGTTTTTTTGTGGGCGTGATTTAGGTGTGATGACGATAGCGAGAAGCAACTGTTCATTTCGAAAAGACAATGGCGGCTCCTAAAGAGGTTAGCGTTAGATGCTGCTGTAGCATCAATCATATCTGAAACGGAGAGTATTTCTTCATTGGAAGAAGAGCAAAGAACGGCACTGAAGGCTTTTCTCGAAGGAAAATACGTTTTTCGCTCTCCTACTATGTCATGTGGTTCCTCGATCTGATTGGTTGAAGTTAGCCCATGATAGATGGTTCATCCAATCACCTGCCAAGTATTTTTTTGAAAGTGCCCGCCCTTTTCCCACGGACGACCTCCCAGACGGTTGTGTGTAACAAACCATCTGGCGCGTCAGGTTAGGAAACTGTAACCTAAACTATTAGATATCGTCTGGGCTCAGTGGGTTAGTGCTCGTTGGGATCACGCCGACACTCATGGTTTTTCCATGTAAGAGGGCAAAATGAAAGATACATAATATCTCCTGATTTCAACGAACCAAGTTTGTCAGGCCACTCCTTATTACCCATGATTCAAAGCTGCCTGATGTGGCCTTTGGTGAGTGAGTGCGCTCCTGTTGGCTAGCTCTTGAGGATGAGTGTGTGTTTTACAAGAAGAGATTTGAATCTCTTGGCTGTGGGAACACTGTGAATGGTTGTAAAATAATTATAATGAATAAAGTAAAATAAAGTGACTGTTAAAAAAAAATCATGTTATTTCCAAAGAAGCGATATTTTTGGACTCCCTACTACATTTGAAAAATTCAGTAGAAAGGTCCGACCTGCACACAAACCCAAGCTAACTGATAACGGTAAAACAAACTTGAACGTCGGAAAAAAACACGATAGGGGGACTTTTGAGGCAACATATGCCTTGAAATACGATTGAAACGGTCAGATTACATAACTTAGTGTGCATATGTGCTGTAGGACCACCACCAAATAGTAAAAAAAAGTTTGCGTGTGTGTGTGTGTGTGTGTGTGCTTTGGAAAGCCTTTCTTGAAACATGTGTGTGTAGCTAATAGGACGCTATAATGTGCTTCGCCAATGAGGTCCATCCATCTACTTTCTGCTGTCGTTTGTACAGGAGGAATCGGGTGTGCTCTGCCAATAAACCGCCCTTATGGGAGTTTACCTTTTTTGGTCTCTTGCTGGTTCAGCAGAAAATGCATCTAAAAGTTTGATTTTGTAAAGTAGGCAATAAACAGTTTGTTATAGTTTGACTTAATGTTCACTCGCTGGTATCCAATGGCCACCTATACGGTAGCTGTGACACGGCTGGTATTATCTCACACACACACACACACACACACACACACACATACACAAATACAGACACACTGCCACAAAAATGTGTGTGTGTACGTGTGACTCTAGCGTACGCACACCCGCCCACCCACCCATTAACACACCCAACCATCCACACACACACACACACACACACACGTCAGAAATGAACATGACATTTGCTGTGCTTTGATTTCCATGGCAAATAAGGTGATATAGCAAAGAGAGCGAGGGAGAGAAATAAATAGAGAGAGAGAGAGAGAGAGAGAGAGAGAGAGAGAGAGAGAGAGCGGTGCGGGAGGTGTGTAAACGGAGCCCGCCCTCCAACGCCACCCAACGTTCAGGGAATGGAAAAAAAACACGGTTTCACAGACGCGGCTCATCAACGCACATCAAAGTGGTACAAAAACAACGACTTGTTTCAGGTAGAGATGGTCAGAGGTTAGGCCGGGGGGGGGGCGGAGGGGTCGGGGGGGGTCCGGGGGGGTCGAGGTCCTAACAAGATGGCAGTCACAGGATGTCTCAGTCCTCGAGAGACAATCGACCCCCCCCCCCAGCAACATGGGCCCACAACACCGACAGCACGGACACACACACACACACCCTCTCAGCTGTGGTAAACCTTTTCGGGAAAAAAAAAAAGTCCTTTCGGAATTTCGTACTCGGCTTCCCAGTTGATTTTTCCGATTAACTTTAAGACACGGCGGGATCGTGAATTATTATTTCACAAGCATTCATGTCAGCCGAGGGAGGGCGGTTTTTCAAACGCTTTCATAGAAAACAGAGTCCGTGGAGGGAGGGAGGGAGGCAGGGAGGGAGGGTCGGGGGGGGAGAGGAGTGGGTGTCGTACTTTTCAGACTCTGTGCGCCTTACGGTGGCAGATTATGTCAAGTGCAGAGTCAGATGGCCCCCTGTCACACAACTACTCTGATGAATGTGTGTGTGTGTGCGTGTAGTGTGTGTGTGTGTGTTCAGCCTCTTCTTGCTCTGGTTAAGGCAGTTTGAGATGGCGTGTATTCATCTCAAGCCTCTGTTTGTGTGCTTTCCATGTTGTTAAATCGCCTGTATTTAGACAGGTGTTGTTTCTGTGCATACATGTAAGGTTTGAGAATGTGTGATTGTTTGTGAGCGTGTGTGTGTGTGTGTGTGTGTGTTTAGGTGTACGTCTTTGTCTTTGTCTGTGCGTGTGTGTCTGCGTATTATTCTTATTGTGCATTCACGGTCATCTGTGCTTCTGCTTTTGTGTGTGTGTGTGTGTGTGTGTGTGTGTGCTCGGACCCCATGTGTGCAGTGTGCTTGTCAGAGAGAGTGTGAGTCATCAACTTTTTGTTTGCTTCCTCGCTAGCTCCTCTCCCCCCCCCCCCCCCCCCCCGCCCTCCCCCCCCCCAAAAAAAACTGCGCTCCCCTCCCACTCCCTAAGTCCCCCCTCCTCACCCCAGACCCCCCACCCCCCCCCCACCCCCCCCACCCCCAGCAGATCAGAAGCTCTCCACGAAGCTACCGGGGAAGAGGCCCGTGCGGCCGGTGCGCTGCAGGGTGCCTTTGTACCAGCCGTCCTCCCGCCGCTTGTGGACGAAGACCACGTCGCCCTCCCTCAGCTCGATCTCCGCCTCGCTCTGGGGAGGGTAGGGCACCACCACGCGGTACCTGGAGGGGAGAGAGAGAGAGAGAGGGGGGGGGGGGGGGGGGATGACAATAATAATCAATCATACACTTTATATTGTGTAGCAGCTTTAAAAAAAAAAAACGTTTACAAAGTGTTTCTGTGCAACTTTCTGGGCTGATCCACCCTTCCATCGGCGGAGGGTCAGTGTGTGTGTGTGTGTGTGTGTGTGTGTGTGTGTGTGTGTGTTACTGTGTGCTCACACCAAAGGATTAATGTGGGCCGCTGGCTGCCGGGCTGCCAGCTGTCGCCAGGAGGCGGCTCTTTCAAGCAGCGCCGCGGACACCATGTTGGGCTGCGCCCAATATCGAGTTTGTTGTCGAGCTCTCGAGTTGGCGGCCCGGAAAAGCGCGATCCAATAAACAGGTTTTCCACGTTTTCCCCTGTTTTTTATTTAGTAAGCAAACCATACCTCAACAACGAATCAAAGTTGACTCTAATAATCGAATCGGATCGTTGGCCCGGTGCGTTTCCACACACGAAGGAGTGTGACCCGGTCCTTCGCTCTCAGTACACAAACGCGCAACAAACAGAAAAGAAGATCACAGATTTGTGTTTGCGTCTGTGTTTGTGTCGCGGTAGACACGCAGACATCAACAACTGGTTTCTCTTCCATGTTTGCTAGAAACTACAAAAACGCTGGAGAAAATACAATCCAGCTGTGCTATGGCGTGCTGCTTTCGGCGCGCAGACGCCGCTCATTTGCATAAAATGACAATTATTTCAACTCTCCTCGTCGCTCTGGGGAAATCGAAAACGAACGGCTGCTCGCGAATCTTTTGGTGTGACCGCAACAGCTACTGTGACTGACTGTGACTGACTGACCTCTCCCTGGACAGAGGTTTGGTCTCGGGACGCAGGGCCAGCAGCGCGCTGCCGGGCCGCGCCGTAGGGGGCGACATGGGGAAGGTGGTGTCCAGCGAGCCGGACTTCCTGTGCAGGGGCTCCAGGCCCACGGCGCCCGCCATCTCGCTCTCGATGGGGCAGGAGCCGGCCCGCCCCAGCGACTCCAGGGAGCAGTGGCCCGACGAGGAGGCGTGGTGGTGGTGGTGGTGGTGGTGGAGGTGGAGCAGGTGGTGGGCGTGTCCCGAAGACGGCCCCAGCGACGACGGGACGCGGGGCTCGTGGGTCGGCGGCGAAGACGGGGTGGAGCGCGACTTCTTCTTGGCCGCCGCGCCGGACAGCAGCTTCAGCAGCCCCCCGGCCTTTTTCTCCTTCTGGAGAACAGGGAGGGGGAGGGGGGAAGAGAGAGAGAGAGAGAGAGAGAGAGAGTGAGAGAGCGAGGGAGAGAGGGAGAGAGAGAGAGAGAGAGCGAGGGGGAGAGAGAGAGAGAGAGAGAGCAAGGGAGTGAGAGAGTTGGAAATAGAGGTAGAGAGAGAGAGAGAGAGGAGAGGGGACAAAGGTGTGGACAGGCGAGGTGAGATAAATCTCTCTTCAAAATCTCTCTTTAGACTGGCTTTTAATTGATCTGCTTCTTAAATTGATTTGCTTTCATGTTGTTTTATTGTTAAAAACATATTACGTATAAAACGTTAAAAAACAAAATGTTTATCTGTAGTCTGTATTTTTGTTCACTCGGTTTTATTCTTTGTAAAACACTTTGTAAACCTTGTTTAAAAAAAGTGCTATATGAATAAAGGTTATGATTATTATTATTATTATTAGTTAGAGTTAAGAGTTATTTCCTTCTCCATTTCAAATGCAGTTTGGAAACACGCCACTTGAGGGAGATATGGGCTAAATTGAAATGTATTGTGAATGACACACACGTTTGGGTTGTATGAGAGTGTGCTTCTCTCTGCTTAAATAGAGACTTGAGTAAGTGCCAATTACCGGTGCATGCAATTTATGGTGAAAAGGTGTCTGTGAGAAGGACCACCTCAACACACACACACACACACACAAATCCTACAAATCTAAGAAAAAGCTGGTAGTACTCAGTTCTAGAGCGATGTACAACCCCCAGCAACAGTCGGTGTCCATCATGAAACATGTGTGTCTGTATGTGTGTGTGTGTGTGTGTGTGTGTGCGTGCGTCTTTGTGTAAAGTGGTGGCAGGCATCCAGGCAAAGCGCTAGAGCCGCTGTTGCAGTCTTATCGTGCCCAGCGTGCACAGATTATCCGAGCGGTGTATATGCCAGACAGTTATCATCATGCTTCATCATGCCATCTCCTCGCCCTGCATCCACAAGCCTCTATCTGCTCTGTGTGTGTGTCACCCTCTGCTTCTCACCCAAAACTAAACCACATTTATTGAATATATTTATAGGCCTATGTACGGGCCTACTTCAGCCTTTACACACTTGAAGTGTGTCAGGTACAACAGCCTAGATTTCCATACTCATTTCCGAGTACATGAGCACATAATACAGTACAGCATATTAATAACCAGTCAAAATCCCCAAATGATTAAACGCAGATTCGATACCAAAGCGTTTTACAGGCTTTTCCCACGATGCTGTGTAAGTGGTTTTGGGTGATTAGGACTTCCTAATACATCTGGTATCTATGGCCAATCAGGATCTCCAGCTGTGTGGACGCCATTTTATCACCCCAGATGCATTTTAAAGCCAGACGTGAAAAGGGTGCAGAGTGCGGAGGATGTTGGAAGATGTGTAAAGTTTGAGGAGTGTGGACGGTGTGTGATTGTCGCCGTTTCCCCTGCATGCATCCAGGAGTGGCGCAGCGCCACCACTGGAGTACTAGCGCCACTGCAACCAGCCATGCAAATAAACAAATAAACAAATGTTTTTTTTAATTTTAGAATTAGAAATGATGTCGGGCGCCCCAAATGCTATTTGTTTTACAAAAAAAAGAAATATATATATCATGTTTTTGTGGATATGCCGTGACATGAAATGTGAAATCAGATCAATCGAGTTGTACACACAAGTATGATCGGGCATTTCAAAATACATTGATCCTTTATGTCCCAGGCATCTACCAGAACCAAGTCAAAATGATCTCCATGACAACGGAGGGATGGCGCTGCCCCTCATCTCAAAGCCGCCACAAACGTTGTAAACGGCCATGTTCAATCTACCATTCTGCCCGATAGCTTGTACTATGTTTGTAAATCCCAAATGAGGAAACAAATGAAAAACAAGTGTAAATATGACAATCAGTAGCTTAGTTATAGATGGGCAGACGATATTTGCTCATCACTGTATCCTACAGCCGCTTCTTGACCACAAAATATGACCACGCTCTGTAAGAGGACGAGTATGACAATTAGCATCCAGTCGACCGATCAATATCAGTCTGTTCAGTCAATATCAGTCTTTGGTGAGAAATAATTGAGCGTACTCACGATGTATAGATACACAACTGTATTCAGAAATTCATGAGAACTTTTTTGATATGATATTTTATTACTTTATAGGACTCAGTTGAATATAGGTGCCCCCTACTTGCACCCACCTGCAGGGGCCGTGGGAAGTAGGGGTGCTGGGGGCGCTGCAGCACCCCCTGTTGGAAAAGGGTCGCGCTGCAGACATGCACAACACACTGCCAGATGCAAAACAATTCAAATATTAAAACATTTTAAATTCTCCTGTTGTTATCTACCCACAAATCGAATGTTTGAGCCATGGGCAATGCCTAGCCATGTGGTAGTTAGCTGTCACAACGGTGCGGAAACGTATTTTGGACTTCTTTGTGAAACCACCAGCTTCTCAAAAGAGCACAACGGAGGACCAGCGGGTCCAGGAAAGTCTCCCGATCCCCCCCCCCCTCCCAGCATTTCATCTGCTTCCAGTTTGGCCTCAGAAATCGCTGACAAGATCTGCGGCGAGATGAACGTCAGCCTTCGAGGGGGGCCGCCGCTCCTCCGGGCATCGCTGCTGCCGCCGCCGCCGCCGCCGCCGCCGCCACCGCCGTGGGGTTTAGCACGCTAGCTACATTTGAGGAGCCTTTCCAGCCTTTTTTGGAACAGAAACCTTTTAATCGGGCATTCAAACTGGCTCGGTTAAATACATGGAGGCGGCTGCATTACGTTGTTGAAAGCGATCGAGTTTTGTGTTTTTTTCTAGCCTGAAAGCAGTGGAAAATAAACGCCCATCAAAGCAAACTGATTCTCTTCCCATGGCCCTCAATTTTTACATTGTCATTGGAGAAATATTGTGGAAAAATACTAGAAACTGGACTAATGGCAAAATAGTGTTCTGCTACAGAAGCTACAAATTGCAAAATAAATAAGCATTTGTATGTGACCATTTCTGTTGAAATATACCAGAGAGAGCCCTTCTGGTATCACACTATGTGTGATTCCAGAAGGGATTCCAGAAGTGCTGTTTTGCGCGCGCACATCAGCACCGTGGCACACGCGCACATCAACGTAGCGCACCTCACACACACCTCAGGAAACACCTCTGCTGGAAAAAAAAAATTGCAGGGAAAATCTGGATGTGATTATATTAGTATAGCTACAGCAAAGGTGAGGCGTATCTTAACCTGACAGGCAGATATGTCTTTACCGAGACCCTCTCGCGAAAGCGGACTTTGAATGCATAAAATAATCTGATGGGGCCCCGAAATGGAAGTGGAAAAAAACAAAAAAACAGCCGGCGCCGTCTAAAATATTAGATTTGTGTCGTTGATGCTGTTTTTGTCAGCAAGGAATTTACAACCTAAGCCCCTTTCCAAGCTCCGGCTTCTGGCTCCAACTCAGAGAGCAGAGCCGCTCCTCTCAAGGAGTCCTTTAAGAAATAATAAAACTTCTGACTTCTGGGTTCTGAGATTACATTTACAGCGATGTCTGAAGCCGTGGCAAAGTTTCCTTCATATATATAAAACATAAATATACATATTTAATTTGTTTACATTAAAATCTTTGCATTTACACTTACGTTGCTAAGACCCATATTGTGTCTATAGATATATTCGCTGTACTTATTATCATTGTAATATTTTTTACCTACGACGCCCACATTTCCCCATCTGGGCTTAATAAAGCAGCATCTGGATGTAGATCTAGATATACTGTATATAGATCTACATCCAGATGCTACTTCATGAGTAAAAACTGTGCCTGTGCTCAAGTGATTCACAAAGACGTTTTGAGGTGAAAAAACAAACGGCGGCGGCGCCGAGCGCGGTACCTTCTCTGGCTTGGCGGTGATGGCGGCCCCGGGGGAGGGGCCCGCGGGGGACGAGGGCGAGGGGCCGGCCGACTCGCCGCCGTTGCCGTTGAGCATGGCCGCCGAGGTGTTGGGCGGGCTCAGGCAGGACAGGGGCAGCAGGGGGTGGCGGGAGGCGGGGGAGGAGAGCGGGGAGGGTCCCGGGGACGTGCTGCACACCATGGAGAGCGGGCGGACGCCGGGCGAGGCGCGGGACGGCGAGGAGGAGCTCGGCGGCCGCAGGGGCGACACGCCCCCGCCGCCGCCGCCCGGGGGGCGCTCGGGGCTGCCGGCGGGCGGGCTGTGTACTGAGGAGAGCGAGAGAGAGAGAGACACACACAAACACACAGACACACGCACAGACAAACACACACACAAACACACAGTTAACCACATGGTCCAACAAAGGATTCTCTCTAACACGCTAAAGGAGATGCCCTGTCGCCTGGACGCACGCACGTCAATTATTGCCATGTATTCCTCACCTTCTTCTTTTCATTATCATTTTCATTACCCAACAGAGTTCTGTTCGTCATCCCCCGGAGCTGTCCATTGGATACCTATTGTACTCACTAAAGTTTCCCCTTGCTCCCCTTGAACAACTTAGCATACGGGGTATGCGGATGTGTTTTGCCCCGTAAAGCCTTTTTTTCGAGACTTTAATTGCTGTATAAATAAACTCAACTTGACAACGATTATGACGAGCCACCTGCTTGGGCATGCTGTGGCGCTCAGAAGGCAGTTTCCTGGAAGGCCTCATGGCCATGTTGGTCATGGTGGTCAAAACAGCCAAACTCACACAAACTACATCCTACAACCCACAACTCTGCTGTGTAATCCACTCCAGATGTGAGCGCGAGCGAGTGTTTGTGTGTGTGTGTGTGTGCGCGTGTGCGTGTGTCTGTGCACGTGCATATGTGAATGAGTGCATTTTTTATGTGTGGTCTGATGTGTGTGGCTGGTGTGTTTCTGTGTGTGTGTGTGTGTGTGTGTGTGTGTGTGTGTGTGTGTGTGTGTGTGTGTGTGTGTGTGTGTGTGTGTGCGCGCGCGCGCTTGCAAGAGTGTTTGTCTGCGTGAGCGTGAGAGCTGAGCGGAGCTGTCAGTATACCTCACAACATAAGCATGCTGATGTCATTCGGCGGTGTGAGTATGTTTTAGAGCACATATTTTCACACGCACACGCGCACGCGCGCACACACACACGTACACACACACACACACACACACACACACACACACACACACACACACACACACACACACACACACACACACACACACTAGTTTAAGAGGAAAAGTCAGCAAGAGAAAGTCTACAAGGCACAGATGTTGCGAGAAAGAGAGCGGCGGCTCAGATCTAAACCCTGCACCGCCCCACAAGGCGTTTGCTTTCTCTCCAAACAGATGCGTTTACACGGAGGTACAAGTGTGTGCGTGTGTACAAGTGTTTATGTGTATAACTGGTTTGTTGTTTGGATCAACATGTATTTGTGTGTGTGTGTGTGTGTGTGTAGATAGAGATAGATAAATAGGTATTTTATTCATCCCTTATTCATCACTCAATCACTCTTTTCCTCTACTTTTGACTCAGGAGCTGCTGTTACAAGTGAATTTCCACGGTGTGGGTTTAATAAAGTTAATCTCATCTTATCTTATCTTATTCCCAAGGGGACACTATTAAGGTGTTACAGTGGCTCACATCAAAACCCCAATAATAATAATAATAATAATAATAATGTACTGGATGGAAATAAAATAAACATAAAAATGTTTTAAATACAACATTTAAATTGAAATACAAGTGAACCTAGGTGTTTCACAAAGGTAGAAAGTAAAATGTCAACCAAAGCCATGACAGTGCAAAAACCTAATAACCTAAAAGTCTTGAATGTGCAATGACACAGTGACAGTTTATGTAATAGTTACAATTTATGTGAAAATGTACAGCAAGAACAGTCCAGTGTGTTAACATCCCCCAGCCTGACTCTGACCGCCCCCCCCACCGAGCCAGGAGGAGTTTTAAAGTCTCATAAAGACCTCCTATAGCGCTCCTTCGTGCAGCGTGGGTGTAGCAGTGTGTTGCTGAAGGAACTTCTCCGCTCTGCCACAGTGTCATGTAGGGGGTGGGAGGGACTGTGTGTGTGTGTGTGTGTGTGTGTGTGTGTGTGAGTTTGGTAATTAGTAAGGAGGGAGGACAATCATGCTCGACTCCGAGTGATCGCCGATGATGATGAGTAATTAATTAGTACGTATTTGTCTGTGCCCCACATGGGTATATGTGTGTATGCGTGTGTGTGTGTGTGTGTGTGTGTGACAGAGCATGAGTGCATCATTGAACGTGTGTATGAGTGTGAAGAGATTGCAGATGAGACCTTTGTTGTCATTGTGGCATTTGGGTTTGAGAGGGTTAAGAGTTTCTCAATGCCCAAGTGTGTGTAAGTATGTGAAATAATGTTGAAGTGTGTGTGTGTGTGTGTGTGTGTGTATCTGTGTGTGCCTGACACGGTATGTGTGTGTATGAGACGGCTTGTGAGTGTGCGTCATTGTATGTATTGAGAGATTGGAGATTGTCAATTAGGCGTTTGTTGTTGTGGCATTTGTGTTTAAGAGGGTTAAGAGTTTCTTAATGCCTGAGTGTGTGTGTGTGTGCGCGCGCTCACGTGCGTGCGCGTGTGTGCGTGTGAACCTACCCAGCTGCATGGCGCTGCGTGCCTGGTTAGCGCTCTGCTGGCAGGAGCGCAGGCAGTTCTTCAGCTGAGCGGCGGCCGACTGGGGGGACGAGGCGAGGGGCGCGTCGGAGCCGGCGAGGGGCGTGGACGGGCGGGACGACGGCCCCGGGGAGCCCGGAGACGAGGAAGGGGTGGAGACCTTGCTGCCCGGTTGGCCACTCCCACCGCCACCAGAGCCGGCCATACAGGAGCCGCGGGCGGAGCCGGCCGCAAACGGTGCCCTTCGAAAGGCCGAGGGAGAGAACCGTCAGCACCGCTTGTACGTCGCGGAAAGTAAAAGTACAAAACGTGACGCACATGTCATCCACGGCTCAAACAATAACACACATATACAAGGACATACACACACACACACACACACACCGATACACCTACATACATACTAAGGAGACAGGAATGGTGGAATAGGAGGAAAGAGGGAGTGCAAATAACAACAAAAACACTAACTACCGCTTCATGAATATTAAAGATGATTTATTCATACTCGTTACTTGATATTTGTTTGTTGTCTGTTATTCCTATTATTTATTTATCCATCATTAAAATGATCCTCTATGTCCCACGTTTAATTCGCTGTACCAGGCACCGAGAGCCCATTTATAACCGCTTCCTTGTACCTCGACAACGGCGATATGGCGTCCCGTCTTGTGTTCAAAATATAGTTCAGTAACATAAACACAAATACAAAAAAACAAACCCTCATGACTAGATTCATTTGAAAAAATATATTTTAATGCATCCACGAAATAAAACAAAATATCCACCGGGGGATATTCTCACCAGCTGCTCGATCATCCCCGTCTCTCATCTTTTCACACACACACACACACACATACATACACACAGTGTCTCTCTCCTTTCACACACACACACACACACACACACACACACACACACACACACACACACACACACACACACACACACACACACACACACACACACACACACACACACACACACACACTCCTATCTTCTTACACTCACCACCTGGGAAATTAATTAACGACATGGTCTAATCAAAAGCCGGACCACTACTGATGTTGTAATTAGCCTACAACAAAGGAGTCTCTTATTTAATGAGCTATAGGAGACACCCTGGCAGGTAATGCATGAGCTTCGGTGTACAATGTACCGTTATCTGGAGCCCCGCTGCACCACATGTATAATGACCCGGAGCCTTTTGATCATCCTGATGATGATAGTATTATTTCCACTGCTGTCCTATACTTTCCGCTGTGACACCTTCCCTGTCTGGGATTAACAAATGACCATCTTATCTTATTGCATCTTATCTTATTCCCCCCTCAGAGTTTGTGAATTGCATGAGTATGGGTGACAATTCAAAAACCTTGATCAGTTTCCTTAGAGCCATCTCTATGAACAGTACATACAGTACATATATATTGAATGTTGAGTATATATATATATATATATATATATATATATATATATTGAATGTACTAGTGATTATTGAGTATGTATCACAATTGGATGGGTTACTTTAACATATGAATGTTTCCGAGGTGAACGCCATGACACCTATGTGACACCTTCCTGGAGATGTAAACACGCCCTCACAGTGACACCTAATCACCATCGGCCCGACGGCTGGTGACTTAAGATGAAAGAAGACACATTTTTCAAGTCTACTGGGGTAATGGCTTGGCTAATTTATTATGGATTATTATTGTTATTATTATTATTGTTATAATGTGGAGAGGAGTCAAGACACTTTGAGCAGATGGTAATACTCATCTCATCCCATCACAGAATTGTTGTGATTTCTTTCCCTAAAGGACAGGAAAAACAACCAAATAGTGTTTTTTATTATTCTAGGTATTAACGGCATTATAACAGTATTATAGGTTTATTTTCTTTTACAGCCAGGCTGTCCTTAATGTATTATTCGGATCACTTGTTCAATCTTACCGCCAATCTTCCAGTAATTACCACGAGGACGTGGGCTTTAATAAAACATTGTTTATGAATTGTGTGATTGTGTCTGGGATTGTAATACGGTGGTGCATTCGTCTTGATGTAGATAGTGATGTATACTGTCATAGATTCATCAAGGGCTTTTTCAAGGGCTTTTTAGCTTCTAATATTGATTAGGACTTAACGCGAAGTACTATAATCGCAATACTAATGAACATCCCCAATCCATCCGCCGCAAACAATCCCGGATAAAAGTATCAGCAGGGAATGAGCAGACATGTTTGCTTGTTTGTTAACAGCCACACAGCTGGCGAAATAACAGCTTTGAAAACACTTTTATGTACTGGCAAAATCAATGAACGTTGGCATATTTTCCCTTTCGCTCATCCTTTGATGTATTCACGTATAAACACACAATGTTGTTGTGTTACGGCTGTAAACGGTGACTTAACCAGATACGCCTGTTGCAATTAACGTCACGAGTCACGTGCCCCCCCCCCCCCCCGGCGAGGGATTCGGTGGACGTTGCTCTCTGACGCCGTGGCTTTCCAAGGAGCCGAAGCGCCCCTGCGGCGACGGCCCGCGGCGGCACCTGCTCGGTGTCACTGTCGCCACGACGACGACGACGCTTAAAATCACAGAACGGTGCGCGCTGGCCGCTCTCCGCGCCGAACTCTGCGGTACTCTCATCCTTAATGTTTTCCCATCGACTTTCCCATCGCATGCACAAAGGACTTATGGTGCCCATCTGTGTGTGTGCGTGTGTGTATGTGTGTGTGTGTGTGTGTTTTGGTACTAAAAGTAAGCCCGCTTTCTTTGTCCCGGAACCAGCAAACATCCAAACCGCAGCCAGTCGATTCGAAATGCACTAACGGCCTGCATATGCATATGCATGCACATGTGCGCGCGTGTGCACATATTGATGCATGCATAAACACATATATACAGTAACTCAAGAGCAGCACACATCACACCAGTCCTTCAACCACAAACGATTTTTCGTTCTTCTCGTGTGTGCTTTTGTGTATGCGCCTGCTTGTGTGTGGCGCGGACGCGCGGGCGTGTGTGTGTGTGAGTGTGAGTGTATTGTGAAGGTGTGTCTCCGACAGCCTCTGATTAACATATTGAGAGTTTTTCAGAGCTGCACTGCAGACAAAAGGAGACGGTAACAAGGCATGGTGACAAGAGAGTGGGGAAGAAAGAAAGAAAGAAAAAAAAAGATGTCATTGAGACAAGAAACGCAAGACTTTCCCTCACATAAAAATAACTAATTGCTGTTCATTTGATGACCGCCCCCCCCCTCACCCACTCTCTCTGTCTCGCTCACTCTGCCGTCTTCAGATAGACGCTGGATATGCTCTTGAGGAACCGGCGCTATCCGGAATTAGCAGAGAGGGGCACCTGCTGTCTCTGTGGGCGTTTGATCTCGAAAATGTCTTTCCTCTCGTCTCCCACGTTCCCTCTCAACCTCCCTCGCCCCGGCGGAGGGGGGGAGATTGCGAAAAGGAGCAGGATATCGAATTGGAGGGAGAAGTGGAGGCTTGTTTCTTGTGCGCCGAGAGGCAGTGACTGAGGAAAACGATGCTCATGATGATGAGGATGAGGATGAGGATGATGATGAGGAGGAGGATGATGATGATGATGAGGATGATGATGAGGTTGATGACGGCCACATTCACTCGGTTCTTCGGCTGGATCACACGCCACTAGGATGAGTGTGATCGATGGCCGTTCAGACAACAAGCCACAAGCGACACCCACCGCACAAATTCATCTGCAAGACGGTTGCCCCCCAAAACAATCCACATTGTTTTATAGTTCGCTCCTTACACTTAATAGTCCCACAGCTGGGGAATAAAAAACACATTTTATAGACAAGAGGAAACGCTTCAAACACCCCCCCCCCCCCCCCCCCCTCGCCGCCCCCACCCCCACCGCACACAAAACACACAACAGTTCTCGTCATTATTTTACATTCAAAATATATACATCGAAAAACAGATAGATATATATATATATATTAGAGAAATAAATAAATACAAACAGTAAACGTTAAAAAAGATTCAATTTTTTTCCTAATATAGATTCGATTTTTTTGCTCTTTTAAAGTATGTTCTTACGTCGAATGCAAAATACGAAACTATACGAGTAATAAAAAAAACCCTAAAAAAAACAAACGTTGACCCAACGACATCATGAGTGCTCACCGAGACACGGGGGTGACGTAGTTCCCGGGGAAGACGCCGGAGGCGCCGGTCCTCAGCGAGGTGCCCTTGAACCAGCCGTCCTGGCACTTCTCCGTCACGCGGTACATCTCCCCCTTCCTCAGCTCCAGCTCGTCGGCCTTCTGGGGCTTGTAGGCGTAGAGGGCCAGGTAGCTGTGCAGGGAGCAGGACACGCCGTTAGACACGCCTGCCGCCATAGCATAGAGAACCGCAAAGAGGCTTTGAAGCATATGGCCGCTCGATAGCCATATTAGATTCATTGCGTGGGGGGAATTAATCACATATTCTTTTCTTCTTCTATTCAATAGAAATGTTGATTTCGGTTTGTTTTGCAGTATTTGTTCTCGGGAAGGATTGCTTTAGATTTCTTTGGAAGCAGTCAAGGAATCAAATTACATTCAGTATAGTGTAAATAGATTTGTGACCGCATGCCAGGGTCAATTTGTCACTTACATTGCCACACATGCACGCACACACGCACACACACACACACACCACAGTTGGCCGGCTTCTTGCTCTAACTTAAAAAATAAGCCATGTAACAGCAATTCAACTTAAAATTGACCATAATCACACTCGAGGTAGCCTCTTCGTGTGACAAAAAGTGGACGCTGCCTTTGTGTCTTGACTATCTGTGGGCATGCCGCAACCATGGCAGAAGCTGTATGCACGGTTATTATCACCATGGCAGAAGCTGTATACACGCATGCATGCATGACAAGCCACCTCTGTTTATTTGCCCTTTATCATAATTGCTGCTGTGTTAATAAACATGTTAATGCTGTGATGCTGTTTGACTGCAATCTTGTTGCGGACACAATCTGTAAATATCTGGATTCAAGGTCTTCTAAAATACTAATACATCAATAATAAATAATACCAATACGTAAGTAAATATGTAGGCCTTTATATATCGACATATACGGCATATGTGTATGGTGAATTGATTTTAAAGACAAGGGGTCCTATCTTACACCCGGCGCGCGGCAGCGCCAAGCGCGACACAAGTGTCTCCGCTAGTTTCAGGCCGACGCAGTTTTCCCGTCCTGCGCCCACGTTGTTAAATAGCAAATGTACTTTCGATTTCTGGCATGTCGGTCTGCAAATGAGGCGTGTTCAGGCATATTGTCGGCGTACTGCTATCTCGAGGCAACTGAAAGCCATTGCGCTATTTTGACCAACAGAAACCCGATGGATAGTCAACGGCGTGGCGTCTCACTGTTAGTTGAAGGGCGCGTTAGTAATGCGCGCCTACAGGCGGTTGCACGATGCTCGTACACGCTGCTTGTTACGCACACAGGGAGGTGCAGCGGCGCACACACGTGCAAACCATCACAAATAAAAAAAAACATAATGTCATAATGTCCACATCTACCCCCTGCTCCCGCCAACCGGGTCCGGCCTGAGGATCTTCAGCCAGCGGAGCTGCATGACATTTACAGTTAATTTACAGAAGGACTTTATTGCAGGTGTTATAAACCATTCGTTACAATACATTATTTTTTGCAAGAAGCCTGCTTGTTTTGTACACATTGTACTGCTCGGCCCCTAGACGGGCTGCTTGCATGCTTTCACTTTGCGCATGCACGCGCAGATGCGTCTCCTCGCCTGAAGATCATTCCTTCTTCCCGCCTGGCAAATCCGACATCATAATAGCAATCTGCCAAGGTGCAAGCGCACCTGTCTTTTAAAGGGAACGGGAGATGACGCTCTGATTGGTTTATTGTGTGTTACGCCCAAAACACACCCACGATTAACGAAGAGATTAAGTACAATCCCTTTTGGACCGTGCGCCTGACCGACCATTTCTCCGCCGTTAAACTAGCAAAAGTTGATTTGGGACACGCCCTGTATGCACCTGCGCTGCGCGCTTCATCATCATCCTCATCATCAACCATGCGTTTCACATAATTAAAATAGGGCCCATGATGTTTTAATGGCTGTCTGTCTGCCTTCAACCATGCCTCCAAACAGTCATTGCAATTTATTTAGCATCTCGGTGATAAAAACTTTATGGACGAGCATTGCAACACACTGCACTGACTTTATGCTGCTTGTGGTCTTGTCACCGAGAGAGGGACGCATGGCGTTTACTGCCCCACGTTGGCGCTGCCTTGCTATTGCCATGGCAACAGATGGGGATGGATATGGGGGCCTGGGCTACCATCTCCCCATGGCAACAGAACTGGTTGCCGGGGTCAAGAGGGAAACGTTCAACCTCATCAACGGGACAGCCCACTCCTGACATAGTGTGTGTGTGTGTGTGTGTGTGTGTGTGTGTGTGTGTGTACACATGTGTGCGAGTGTGCGAACATAGTGTGATTTCCAGAGTGATATTATTAAAGGTGAAAATGTTCCAGTATTCCATTATAGGTCCTGCAGGTAGATGGGTAGACACACACACACAATATACACACCCACACACACACACACACACACACACACACACACTCAAAATGATGTTCCTTCTGTTGTTGAGCAACAACAACAGAGGTACTTTTAAATCTTTCAAATCATTAAAGGTTGGCGGTCTCAGTACAGAGTGCCATTAGTCTATGTTTGGACCAACATAAAAAGCAATGATTTCCTTTCATTGTTTTCTTAATAACTAAAATGGAGGATTTCAATATTGACTCAAACTAATTGGATTTTCATTTGGTTTACCCGCGAAAAAAAACGGGACACCGTTCTGACATCATTTTGAATGCAACTGCGGCAAGTGAATTCCTTGCACCAGTGCACCGCGGTCAAAGGATTTGGACCGATGCGATTCCGCCAATGCGGGTTGTACTTACATGTTGAGAGGCAGCTGCACCTTGGCATGTGCCAGCAGCTCTGAGGTCACCGACGCCACCCTGGGGGGTACCAGCACCCCCGCAGACGAGGGCGAGGGCCCTGCAGGAGACACATCCTGCAGAACAAACACACATGCATACGTGTACACACACACACACACACACGTTTTAGACACAAAGTACAAACATACACACACACACACACGTTTTAGACACAAAGTACAAACACACACACACACACACACACACGCACGCACACGCACATACACGCACATACACACACAATATCACAGAAATATGACACACAATTACATGTAAGAGCAGGAAAACTGAAACTGAACTGAAAACAGAAACAAGTAAAGTATGTGTGTAAACAAGTAAAGAGTGTGTGACTGAGTGTGTGTGTGTGTGTGTGTGTGTGTGCGTGCGCGTGTGCGCCTGCGTGTGTGTGTGTACGTACGTGTATGCGCGCAGCAGCCCTGGGGTCGGAGGAGCTGATGAGGACCGGGTGTGAGATCTCCATGCTGTGTCTGCTGTTGTTGAGCTGGGCTGCCCGCTGGCTGATGGACAACGCTGTGAACGAGTGGCGCTTCTTGGCGTTCTTCTTCCCTTCTCCCCGCCGGTGGCAGCCGCTGTTCCCGTTGGACGGGGAGGCGCCCGGGGAGCAGGGTCCCAGCGGGGCGGGGGCGGGAGCCGGGGCGGAGCTCGGACCGGGCACCGGAGCCACGACCAACTTGTCCATCTCCATCAGCTGCTTGGCCGTTTCGTTTAACTGGAAACGGGTGGAGAGAGGGGGAGGAGGTTGTGAGAGAGGAAGGGAAAGAGAGAGAGAGAGAGAGAGAGACAGAGACAGAGACAGAGACAGAGAGAGAGAGAGAGAGATACTTTATTATTTTTCCCCGTGGGTGAACTTGGTTTTCAGCATAATCATCATCAAAATATCATTGAAATCACTAATAGACATGCTCATACACAGACTGTATACTGCACCTTGCAGTAGATTCGGTGTAGGAAAAAAGGAGGAAGAAGAAAGAACGCGCTAAGACGGGGGCTGTAGATTTCGCGTTACGGTTCGCCGCCACTGCTTGAGATCCATATTTGGCACTTTGAGGGGCGAGAATTGAATGGCCGCCTCGCAGCGGTCTGTGGCCAAAACTCATTCAGAATCAATCCTTAATACATTTTAGTGAAATAAAACTGTCAAACGGGACCTCTCAAAATACATAATATGGAGATGAAGTAGCCACTGAACTGAGCCCCCGAACCGAACGAAGAAAAAATGTCTTCGCTTTGTATTACAAGAACAAAATCACGTTTTTCCCATTGACCGGTGAACGGTCTTTCTGCATCCAACCACCTATAGGCCGGTAGAGGAACTACACGTTGGTCGCCTCCGCCGGGGCTTCACAAAGAGGCGGTCATGGCTGCCGCTTGATGAGAACACAGCGGAGATAATAGATGAGCAAGATAAAAGATAAGCGAGAAATAGAAGAAGGAGGAGGAGGAAAATACGCCGAGAGGCCGGAGAGCGGAAGAGATGAGGAGAGGACAAAGACGCTTTTGTTTCCGTTTAGTGACGCTTTTAAGCTCTACTTTTTCATCATCGATAGTCCATTGAGTCGTAAATGTTCTCAAACAGGGTTTCATGGAAAATTACCTTGAGGAACGTACATATTGTATACAGTAAATACCGCTGAAATGGTTATATATAGGACTATATATGAGAACATATGACTCATAGCACTTTTCAATGCAGTGTGCATCCAGGACAAACCTGGAAAAAATGACAACACGATGTTTTTTCCGCCTGTACGTGCATAATGTATACAGTAGCCAGCGATCCTACGATCAATTCCTGCTCTCAGCCGGTGTGCGTTTGGACTCGGTGGCCCCAGAGGTAAACCTAGCCTGGTGCCAACGGTAAAGGGAGAGCAGCACCGCCGGGGCGTGGAGGGGCTAGACAGGACAAGAGGAGGGCGCCAGGTGGTCAGCGTCGGGGGACTGTGGAGCTAGCCCAGCTTCAGGGCTGATCCGCCATGGAGGCGACCGCACCTTCCCCATCCCCCCCCCCTTCCTCACCACCACCACCACCACCACCGCATCCGCTTGAGTGCATCTTTCAGAGCGCGTCTGCTCTTGAGTATACGTAACAAACGGGGGAGAGAAGCTGAGGATGATCAGGGCGTGTCTGTTGCACACGTCAAGAATGGCCGCGCTCCGTCGAGACCACGTGTCCATCTGTCTTTGTAGCTTAGTTTCATAAATGAACTCCCAAGACCCCCTAGATACACACACGCACACACACACACACGCACACACTCATACACCCAGACACAGACACACACACGCACGCATACAAACAACAGAGGGACTCCTTCACATCCACCAAGACCCCCACCAAAATCCCCCAGACTCACACACACACACACACACACACACACACACACCCCCCCCCCACACACACACACACACACTCACACCAACACACACACCCACACACACACACACACAAACACACGCATGCAAACAACAGAGGGACTCCTTCACACCCACCACGACCCCCACCAAAATCCCCCAGACACACACACACAGACACACTCACAGTGCAAGGCTTTTTTTAATCAACATTGTTAGAGAAAGAGAGAGAGTCCCGGTGGACATTCCTGACACGTTAAAACATGTGATTTGGTTTTTGCACTCGTGAAACTCATTCCTCTGTTATATTTACATTGTAATCAGCCCTGTTTAGCATAACCACTGTGTGTGTGTGTTTGTGTGAGCACGCGCGCGTGTCACGTGTGTCTATATCTAGGGTTTTGTTGTGTGTGTGTGTGTGTGTGTGTGTGTGTGTACAGCACAGGCCAGACAGGCTTCAGTGTTTGAGATGTCACATTTTCATATTAATAGTTATGCTAATCAAAGCCAAATCATATGCTAATGAGTATGATAGATTGACGCTGCAGAGATAAATTATGGAAAGAAGTGAGGGAAGGATGTGCGCGCACACACACACACACACACACACACACACAGACACACACACGCGCGCAAACAATACAGAGCGACTCGTTCACATGTGGCCTCATACAGCAGCAGGAGAGGGTCAAAAAGCTTTTTACGGACATGATTTTAATGCCATGTGAATATCTCTCTCTTCGGATACGCAGAGAGATCCCCACCACCAGTGTACATAGCCATCGAGTTCCTCTATGCAAGCGCTATGCAAACTTCAGGGCTTGACATTAAGCTCTTATCGTTACGAGTTAAGTAACGCCTGCCACGGTCCACGGGCCGCCGAGCGTCAATGACGCTGGGGGCGGTTTTTTTCCCCCCCGTCTGTCTGACGGAGCTGACTTACCGCACCGTTGCATCGGAGAAAACAGACGGAATGGATCGCCGTTCAACGCTACGTTTCCGAAGACTCCTGTGACCGATAAGCACTTGATTACTTCCCTAAACACTTTGTAATACTTTTCTTTATTGCCACAGCAGCACATAGGCGCATTTCACAACGCAATTAGGGCGAGAGTGCGAGAGAGAGAGAGGGGAGAGGGAATAGCGAGAGAGGGGAGAGGGGGGAGAGATGAGAAAAAAAAGATTCGATAAGAGGATTCGATAAGAGGATTCGAAAAGAGGATTCGGTGAGCGCTTAACGAATCTGGATATTTTACTTACTCGGATCGAACCCAAGACTCTCCTCGACTACGCTCGGGGGTGAGAGGCAGCTGGCAAAGCTCTGCCTCAGCGATACACTACGCAGTCTGTTTTTTTAGATAACCTTTCATTAGAGAGACCACTTTTTATGAGGCATCGCACTTGCCCCCGAACAAGCGTTGTGGCTTGGATGATCCGATTCACCATGCGTCCAGACCCAGACCTCACCCACATCCCCACGTTAAGCTGCTTGGCTGTGACCAGAATCGCTCGAGCATCTTGAAGACCAGGTCTGAATACGGCATCGGCACGATATCAAGTGACTCCTCCTAATGCTCAAAACGTAAAAAAACCTTTCAGGTTTCTTTTTCGTTTCGCTTTTTATGTGGATACGTGTGTGACAACGTTGCTGCTCTTTTTCTGACTCTGACCTTTCTCTGTACTTGTAAGAGTCGTCCTCCGCCATGCACCGGTCTTGTTTTTTTGTTGTTGTTTTTGTTTTGGCTTCACCCTACACTTGATTTCGCTACGCTGATTTCACTCAAGTCCTACCGCTGGGATGTTGTCATCAGCCAATCCACATAGTTATCGCTAAGAATAACCACTTGAGAGACCGCGGCGCTGTGCATCCGAGTTGCGCGTCATACACCTCGCACACCGGCGCTCGCCGCACCGAACACAGAGGCTTTTATCTGATTGTCTGGAAAGACTTGTTATCGGATGGACTTTTCTGTGACAGCCAAGTCGCCGTATTGATCAGATAATAATAAAAAAAAACTGAAAAAAAAATCAATGACTCGTCCAAAACACAGCCCCGCTACATTCACACGCTCTGGTGTGCTCTGCTATGTTAAAACAATATGATTTGATTTCTTTTTTTTGGGGCCGCGCAACCGATACGAGCAGAAATTCACGCTCCGTGTGCTTTTGGGCCTAAAGTTTTTGAAATAGCTTTTGATCTTTTGAACTATTTTATCATTGGTGTATTTTTTTCTGGCACCAGATGACACCCACTTAATTACGAACAGTTTTTACATTTCTTCACGGTTATCCCTCAGCACGTCATCACTGACGGATGAGATAAGATACGATATGATAAGGATGTGATGGGATAGGACAGCACAAAAGGGTCATCTGAACGTATACCACGGCCTACTGTCGTTTCGTGCTGATGTGGAGAGCGCTACGAAATCTCATCATAAAAAACCAAATGCTACGCTGACTAGCTGCTGGCTTCAAACGTGAAAACCTGTACCTGCTGAGTTTATGAACGGGGCCAAACAGTAAAAACTACTAATAGCGTTATTGACGTAAACATGCAACTCAACTCACTCTATAAAGACAGCAACACTAACTTTACAGACGGCTCCCTGAGGTCGGCCATTTACTCCCACCATTCATTAAAACAGAGAGAGGGAGGCAGAGAGAAAAGCCACTGTATGTGTGTGTGTGTTTGTATGTGTGTGTGTGTGGGGGTGTGTCTTTGTTTGTGTGCATGTGCCAGTAAAACTATTCTTCACACTTCGCTTTTGGCTGAATGAGATCTCTTGGGCAATCTTTCATGTTCCTTCTCAAGGCAGCACTGAGACTCTACACGTGAAAAAAAAAAAAACACACACACACACACACACACACGCACACAAACACACACACACACACACACACACACACACACACACACACACACACAATACCCCTGCTGAGCGAAGGTTATAAGGGGGTCTAAATTATTAATGTGTTTTTAACTAATGGGGCCCCCGCATGTGTCTGAGTGTGTGAGTGCCTCAGTCTCGCCCGGTCTAGAGCTGAAGCACATTCACCTCAGAGGGCCGTTTTACCAGCTCATTTCTGGAAAAACACCTAGGCCTCACTTATATCCAGGCCATTACCCTACTGTAAAAATGTTCAGAAGAAAATAATACGACGACTAAATAATTATAATAATAATAGCGTACAACTAAAAAAGGATAAAGAAAACAACATACAATTCTGAAATTGCTACGACATTGGAAGGTAAAAGACGCACTCACGGTATTGTGCAACACTTTGGATAAAAGCATCCATGAAACGGCGTCCATTATAATATTATCATATGATGGTATTATTCCAGACAACAGTCTAGAGACGTATTGCGGCGTGCCACTCAGACGAGACGGTGAGACCGTCCGTCCCGCACAGCATTTCTTCTCGGCTTGACTAAATCATCATTAGTCGCATACTAACATACCGCCTACTGCACGCTCAATGAGTCTCCCAGAATGCATTTTACACCAACCGGCAGCGATGGTGTAGATTTCTTTTAAAACCGTGTGCAAAAAAAAACGGCGTGCAACGGGCTTTGCGGTACGTTTTCTCTCGTTCGGGTTGCCTGTGTCAGAGGTGTCACCCAATCAGCAGCGGCGTGTGTATAAACCCCGCCATACTGAAAAGGCGGTGGGCACAATGGATCCAGCTAAAGTCCTTTACAAATGTCCACCTCCCGCTTCACTCCGTTGGGATGGTCTCTGCTGTTCCGGACGGGCAAAGGGCAGTGACCGTGACACAGCGACCGTATTAAACATGCAATAAAACCGATTTCATCAGGCGCTGAAAATGTGTCCAAAAGAACGCAAAGAATGGCCTTCTCAGCTGCCATAGTTGCAGACGCCCGCGTAAGATAACGTTTGAATTAACTTTTAGCCACGTTGTGTCGGGGCTGAATGCGCTCCCGGTGTTCAACCCGCACGACGGCGCCGTCGCACCAAAAGATTCACGAGCGACAAAAGCATCCGGCAGTCATTCATTTCCAGTGAGAGCTGCCGACGGGGAGCGGCGGTCGCCGTGGCAGCAGTGGGCGATGCGGTGTCCTTGCACAGAGCGATTAGGAGAGTTGAAATCATTTTAACTTTATGCAAATACCGGCGTCTGCTCTGAAGCAGCAACTGACGGCAGAGCTGGATTGTATTTTCCCCAGCGCGAGTTTCCCGGGAACGCGGAGGAGAAGCTATTTGTTGATGTCTCTGTTTTCCCGGAGCTAAAATCAGTCTGTCTGTCTTCCGGGACACAAACACAAACGTGATCTTCATCTCTGTTGTTGCGCTGTGTACTGAGAGCGAGCGAACCGGGTGTGGAAACATACCGGGCCAACGACGCGATTCTGAATCGATTATTAGATTAGATTCATCTTTAATTCCAATTATGTTGCCACGCATACAAATAGCCGAAAGTCAATCGTTTGGAAATATGATTTGCTTGCTAAATAATACGCCTCCAAGAGCGCGCATGAAGGCGCAAATGAATACGCCGGTGTGACCGTCTGTGGACCTGCAGTGCCCACCCACGTCGCACCGCTCATCTGTCCTTCCTTACGTTTTGCCATCTTACCTTGTGTTATAAGTATACACATTTATTTGTATTGTTATTTGTTCATTTGGTCTAATTCTGACGTTATCGCGCCAGTGCAGTGGACAACGCAGCTCGCGCGTGCCGCGGGAGGCAAATGAACACCAATTTCACATTAAATACATAAAGATTTGACATTTATTGGTTTAAATTAGGAAATAAATTGCCATTTTTTAATTTAAGACTTTTTAATACTTTTAATCCCTCCGCAGGTACCCTGGGTAATTATTTGGACATCCGTTAATGAGGAATAACACAAAACCCTGTGCACTGATAACAATGTGTGTGTGTGTGTGTGTGTGCGTGTGTGTGTGCGAGAGAGAGAGAGAGCGCGTGTGTGTGTGTGTGTGTGTTTTTGAAGGAGTGAGTGTGTTTGTGTGCGGTGTGAGTTTATGTGTGATGTGCATATGTGTGTGCGTGTGTGTGTGTGCGATGGCACGTACCTCCACATAGAGAATAGGGAAGATACCAATCTTGTCTCCCAACATGCCCTCGGCCCAGTTCTCATCCACCCGCCGTATTACCGTCAACACCTCATCCTGAAAAAAGAAAATGTGTCATTGCCCGTCTTAACATACATACATACATACATACATACATACATAAATACAAACATACAAGGACGACTACTGCACTACACCAACATAGACAGAGCGAGAGACAGATGAGAGACAGAAAGAGGGAGAGAGAGAGAGACAGAGAGAGAGAGAGAGAGAGAGAGGGAGAGAGACAGAGACAGAGACAGAGAGAGAGGCAATACATTGTTAGGTATAGTCTCACAAAGAATCAAAAAATAGTAAACCATCTGATCAAACCAAACATACTTAATGTTCCCCAAGGGTAACATTTCCGATGGACTCCAGTGCCGCCGCCAGTCACATACATATTACATATTACATACATGAATACATCATTACATACAGTACATACTTCAAATAGCCCAGGTCCTCGAATACAAACATAGAAAACTTGCCGAATCAACGAATAATACCTCGGTGGGTCTCGCCCTATTGCACACTCCCGATTCCTACACATCATGGGTTAAGGGAAAAAAAACTCATCTGTTTACACGAAAGGCAACGCAACCGTCTCAGCCAGTTTAGGCTAGATCCCCGCTTGATATGCACACGCACACACCGGGGTTTGAGGTTTGCACCGCATACATGGTTTGCACAATCCCCAGGAACGGGGAACGAGTTTACTTAACGCCACAATCATGTCGAGTAATAATTTGC
Organism: Merluccius polli; assembly: GCA_030340625.1. Classification (NCBI taxonomy): domain Eukaryota; kingdom Metazoa; phylum Chordata; class Actinopteri; order Gadiformes; family Merlucciidae; genus Merluccius; species Merluccius polli. Next base: position 222,803 of record JAOPHQ010000587.1, read on the forward strand.
GAGCGCTAGGAATCGTCGCGGCAATGTTTTCTGACAAACTTGCCCATTACTTGTGGCCCTTTTCTTTTTCCCGCCGGTGTGGGTTTAATAAAGTTTATCTTATCTTATCTTTATATTGGTTCGACGACCGGTGGCGAATGAGCTAAAACGCGTGACTCGACGACGCTTCTTCCACGAGAGCGTCGGTCTAGACGACGGCCTAATCTCCGGTCGATCTAGATTGAATGTAGCGTCGGACGTACGCCGCCTCCCCGGGTGGCTTCGGCAAACAAATTGCCCGCGTCTCCGGTACGACCGTTTCCCGCCTGTTTCGGCGGAGGAAACGTCTCTCTTCGCGCCGCGATCACGCCGCCGTTTCACGAGTCGCGACCCGAAGAGAGATTCGTAGCGCCCGCGGTGGTAACATGTTTCCTCGCGTTGTGCTCTCGCTTACCGTCTCCTCTCACCCGGCCAGAGGTCGCTTACGGTCGATTAAGGAAGGCCGCGCTCGTGTCAGGAGGTCGCCGTGTAATTGCGCCGCGTTAACTAATGACCTCTCTTACGGAGAAAATCATACGACACGTAGCAATTGTGCAATAATGGGCTACAGATATAACGGCGTGCCTGAATTGCCCATGTGTGTGTATTTATGTGAAAGCTAAGTTCCCTCTGTCCTAAATACTCTGTTAGACACACTCTCTGTCTCACGTGCACGCACACGCGCACGCACACACGTGCACGCACACACACACACACACACACGGTTAAGTGTGTGTGTGTGGGTGCAGAGAACGCTTCCAGGCCAAAACTATGGTTCACCTTCATCCTTCCCTCCATGCAAATTGTTTGTTTGCCGTGCTGATGCCAGCCACAGATTTTTGCACGGCATAATGAGGCTATTTATCACCAATGTATACAGCGTCGTCAATTAGCCCAGTGAGGACTGCGAGCAGAGGTTCGGAAAAGAGACAGCGTCACTAAGCTCAGCGCTAGCATTGGAAACCCCAGTCCCACATTTGTGATTTGTGCACCCCTAATTACAGAATTAGTCTAACCACAGACAGGGCCCACGGAGAAGATGTAGGACTCTTTCTGTTGAGGTTAGCCCATTTCTTTTCAGCTCGCTGCAATAGTCCAACAGCCCTGCTGAGAGCAGGTGTAGCCGCGGGCTACGCTGTGCTGTACATGTGCGCTCGTTGTTAGCACTGCCGCGCTGCCATGCAGCATGGAGTCCCAACTGTCCGAGACTACCAACCCAATTCCAATCTTTCCGTGTTTGAGTTTGCATTCGTGTCGCGTGTTACGATGCCATGATAGTGAATCTGGGATATAGCAGCAGTTGGAAGAGAGGACAGCTTCAATATGGTATGTCACGTTACACCAATTATGTGCCCCGACACATATTCAAAAAACAATTGCGTGCTTACTGTTGTCAAATTCAAAGTTTACCATGACTTTTGCATGCTTAAGGCCAAGTATCATTGCACAATGTGCTATAATTAATATTCTTACACTCTTCGGCACAAATGGTGCATTTGAGGGCCCCCCTGTGGTCGGGGTGACAGGCCAGAGGCCGACACAGACTGAGAGACAGAGCTGCGGAGCAACTGACTGACACTGCCATCTGTAGTTGTTGGCAGCCGCTAAAGTGGCTAAAAATATAAAAGCTTTGTACTTCATGCAAAAGTAAACCACCTTTGTGTAATTGTGCATAATGCAACAACATATTGCCTATATGTTGTGTTTTTTCCCCCATAAAAAGGCCACATTTACACTACAAAGAAAACCTGATGTTGTCATTTGGTGTAATCAATTGACGTTTTACTTGCACACAAAATTCTGCCCACGTAAAATAAATAAAAGACACACACACACACACACAAACACAAAGAAAAGAGAGTAGGAGAGAGGGAGAGATGGTGAGAGAGCGAGACAGAAATGCAGGGTGATGGCGAACGAGATAGAGACACTATATGTAGTGGCACCGTGGCACAAATGAGCCTCAGCAACAGCAGGGACCAAATGATAAGCTTTGAAGTGGAGAGCAGCACCAGCGAATACAAATCCCTGTTTATACCATTCCTCCTCCTCCTCCTCCTCCTCCTCCTCTAAAGGAGGAGCAGAATACGAGAGCGAGAGAGGGGATAGAGAGACAGAGGGAGACAGAGACGGAGAGAGACGGGGCTGGGGGAGAGAACAAATGTGATGAGCACAAGAAGGCTAAATAATTAGCATTGTAGTCTGTTTTTCCTCTCCCTCTCAACTCTCATCCACCATCCATCACTCCTTTATTCTGTTTTCGGGGGGGAAATCTCCAAGGCATCTCATTAAAATGAGACTGGTGAAATTGGGGGGGGGGGGGGCAGCTACACACACTTGACTCACAATGGAGAGTTGACTGGAGGCATCGACCAATACGAAGCCAATCATTGGTGCAATGTCTGCAAAAAAAAGGCAGTAAATTGTGTGTGCTTGTTTGTGTTCTGCGACTAGGGGTGGGAACCACAGAGTAGCTGGTCCTGACTGGCTCAACTGGTAGAGCATGGTTAGGGGTTCGATTCCCACTGGGACCGCTCATGCCAAAAAAACCTGTATGCACTCATGGTATTTATGTTATTTTATTGTAACTCACGGTACGATACTATCACGATACGTTGCCCTCGATAAGGATGGTACAGCGATTCTGTGATACTCGATATACATCGCGAGACAATTAATCTACAATACATCACGATATCTGTGTAACCGAAGAAAAAAAAACAACCCTAAAAAGGGCAAGCAGGAATTATATATTTATTCAGTTGTGTCAGTTTCACAGAATTTGACTGATTTGACTTGAGCTGAGATGCTGACAAAGTGCATAGTCTTAACTTAGTGCCTCTTTAACACACACACACACACACACACAGACTGCAACTTGTCCATCATTCATTTGACCACCACCAGCAGTCATGGAGTAGTGACTCAATGGTAAGTCACAATGGTAGCAGGTATGTGTATCGTATATACGTGTATAAGGTGTTTCCCATGCCTCCCCCATCCCTCCCACCCTCCGTCCATGCCTCCCCCATAAGGGGAAGTATCATGCAGTATTCCAGTATCCAGAGTATAGTATTTGTCCCACCCCTGTTTTTTTTACGACACCTTTCCCTCCGTACCTTGCTGAACGCCAGGCAGTCCTTATCCTGGTCCTTGTCTTTGACCTCAAAGTCGTACAGCGCCTTGCCCTGCGGGGGCGTCTGGCTCAGCGGACGCAGCAGCTGGATGTAGCTGGCCGGCAGGAAGCCGTGGCAACCGTTGAGCTCGCCGTGGTACCAGTTGTCGTCGACCTTGCGTCGCAGGATGATGATGTCGCCCTTGGCGAACTGCAGGTCGCCGGGCTCCTTGCCCTCGTAGGAGTAGAGAGCCTTGCCGCACGGCAGCGCCGGTACGGCCTGTGGGAGAAAAAGAAAAACGAGAGCGGGTTGCCGTGAGACGGCAACGACATTCATCGCAGTGGCGCCGCGAAACATGAGCTTGGCGGAGAAAGCAAACAGCAGGGAGAGCGAAAAAAACAAAACAAAAAACTCAGATACCGAGAAAAAAAACCTGCCTGTTGAACAAAGCGGAGACGAAACAGCGTGGGGAGACTGGGACCGAGGAAGCGGGGGGGGGGGAGAGGGGGAACAGCTTTATTTTGGTTATTCTTTCCAAAGTGGATGTTTGCGATAACAATGACACTGCCGGTCTCTTTGGTATAGCCTTGACAAGAGAGACGGCGCATCCTTCTGCGAGCCGACACGCCGCCACAACGCGGGCTAAGCGTGTGCACGTATTTGTGCATGCATCACGCAAACACGCGTCGTTCTCCCCAAGCAGGAGCGAGGAACAACAGCCCCCGGCTCCCAGCTGCGCGCTCCACAGAGCATCAAACCTCACGTATAAGGCCTGAGGGTCTCCTCCCACTCCTCCCGTGCCTCCCCCGTCCCTGCCTCCCCCATCCCTCCCGCCCTCTGTCCCTGCCTCCCCCATCCCTCCCGCCCTCCGTCCATGCCTCCCCCATCCCTCCCGCCCTCCGTCCCTGCCTCCCCCCATCCCTCCCACCCTCCGTCCGTCCCTGCCTCCCCCTCTCCCTTGCCTTGCTCCCGCTGTCCCTCGCTTCTTCCCTTCTCCTACCTCCCCCCATCCATCCCTCCCTCCCTCCCTCCCTCCCTCCCTCCCTCCCTCCCTCCCTCCCTCCCTCCTTACCTTACTCTCTCCCTCCCTGACTCCCTCCCTCCCTCCGTGCTCCTTTCCCTGTGAGATGGGAAAGCGCACGGAAACAATGAGCGCGCAGCATGAGTCAAGGACGCACTCTCACACACCGACACCTACGCATGCAGCGCAGAAAACCTTCTGATGGTCTTCAAGCCTTAAAGCCCCCCCCCCCCCTCCTCTTCCCCCGTTCTCGTTTTTAGTGTCGGGCAAGAAAAGAAAGAAGATGCCAAAAAACTGTTGGGTGATACAAACAAGATGAAACGAGGATGGGAGGCAGTGGCGGTTTTGTGTGTGTGTGTGTCGGCGGGGAGATGGATGGACTAGAATGGCGCTAATATTTAGCAAGTCAGAATGTTCAATATTATGGACACGTTTCGTCATCTGAAACCATGAAAGACAGGGGTAGTGGGGATACGTCACTTTCTGTGAGCGTAGCAAAAAAGTCTTAGAGGTCTTTAAACTTTTTTAATTTTTTGACCGTATCGGTATAATTCTGTATAATACATTCAATTATCTTTTTTTTTCCGGATTGCTCCTTGAAGCTTTTTCGCAGACGCTTATGTCCTAGGGAGATAATAGAGCTGAGGTTTCACTGTCATTGCTCATTTTGAATACCAATATTGCACACGAGCAAGAGTAAGGAACTGCAACTATTACATATTGATACGAAAGTGGAAGAGGTAAAAAAACAGAGGTTAAAACAAAAAGCGCTTTGTCTCTTTTGCAGAGGAGGTGATCCCAAAAATAGCTCACGTGAGCGAGGGAGGTGGATACGTTTGGCTGCACGACGGCGAAAGTTAACCGCGGTTATGTTTATACGTTGAGGGGTGTAGTGGGTTGAAAGGGTTTTCATTCAAAGTTGTATTTTCGTCACGTCTGCAACTGAAGGTGAACAGACTTTTATCTGTCAGAAACGGTGTTCTGGGACTGAAAGATTATGCAGTTTATGTTCAAAAAAGTTGAACGCACGCTACCCTTTTTAAAATGTTGTATTATTTGTTTATTTAAGGGACAATGGACATTCGTCGACTGTCCCCGAGTTACCTAGACAGCTACTTTTCATCAGCAGTCCCTGGCCAGGCAAATCCAGAACCGTGAATTATGGCATCAAATGTTATAATTCAGACAGAAACTACAGAAAAATAAACATTGCATCATACAAAACTAAAAAGCACTTTGCATTGAAAACATTACATCATGCAAAAAACATTACAGCATGCAAAAAAAAAAATGAAACAGTACTTGATGTTGTTTGTGGTGGGTTTGTTGTGTTGACAAGGTCTAGTTTGGTGATGCCGTACACGCAGGTGTATTGATACTGTTCACTCTCACGATCAGACTCTCTTAGGTTATGGCCTTCCTTCATTACAGATTCAACCCGCCTGCCGTTTTCAAACGGGGCAGTCGGCACACTGATTTTCTATCCCACCTGAAGAGAAGAGGCAGGGGTGTGTGGGATTGCGAAATCCACCTACCGCCCTTTCACTTGCTCATACTGATTCAGAGTGGGACATTTTAAGAGCTATTATTGGAGTGTAATTTGTTAGAAATGGCAGATAACACCCATCTGCTATGAGTGATTGAAATGCGCCGTGAGAAATACATTTCTGACCAATCGGGGCGTCACTTCCATGATTGGTTCGGGGTTGCGTGAAAGTGCGACACTTCTCAATGGCGGAGAAACATAGCGAGGGACGGGATGTTTTTTGGGTTTTGCGTTTTTACATTCAAAATCTTGCTGTTTTCCACTCTTTTCTGCTTCTCTCTCTTTATAACTCTCAAATATTACCTACGGCACCTTTGAGTATCATCCAACGGTTTATATATTTACACAATATTTTCATTTATTTCTCCATTTTGATATCGTATTTTAGGCTGATGTCAGATGCACGCATCAATATCGTGGGCATTAGCATTTTGACTTCTGTTTGGGAGGAAAAAAAAGGGATTCATTTGTTTCGTGAAGAAAGACCAAAAGAAAAGAATAAAGGACGGGGTGGGCGCAGGGTGATAGATGGGTACGACGTGGGGAAGGTGGAGGGAAGATGCGGAGCGAGAGAGAGCAAGCGCTGCTCGTCTTCTTGCCGGCTCATTACACACACATCATAAGCGCCCTAATGTGCAACACATTCTCCAGTCGTTCTATCATTACAGCTCTACGGCTCTCTCCGTCTCTCCTTTCTCTGCCGCCTTCGCTTGCATTCAATTTTCTCTCTCTTTCAGACTTACCTGCTCTTCCATCTTTCCAACTCTCCAACCCTCTGTCTCTCTCTTCATCTCTTCACCTACTCTCACTCTTGCTACTCCTCCTCCTCAAGCCTTTCTCTAACGCCATACATACATACAGGTACACCCTGTTGGAAAGGTAAGTGTGTGAGTGAAAGGAAAGGAAAACTGCGTTTGTGTATGTGAATCACATACAGACCGCAGACGACATCTTCGATGTAGCGAGCGACAGCTCCCAACCAAGGCGGATGACTTATGAAGTAGGTAGAATATAAATATTGAAATAGCCATATTATGACAGGTACCAAGGCAAATACAACGTCTAGTTCAGATGCGTCTTAAAGGTTATAGCACTATTCTCTAGACCGGCGGTTTTCAAAGTATGGGTCGGGGATCCACAAGTGGGTCACAGCAGGGGGCCGAGTGGGTTGGCCACAAACAAAGAGAATTTTTGAAATAAGTGTATAAATATACATATTGTCTCCTCAGCTTTATGTGATCATTACTATGTTTTGAAGACAGTCGGGTGGAAGAAGAAAAGGGGAGTAGCGTACTGTAGAGATGAACAATATGCATAGATACATGTTAATTGTCTTTTTTTACATGATAATGATATTGTTCAAAAATAATTGGGTGGGTTCTCATGGGCCAAAATAGTAAATGGACTGCATTTTTATAGCGCTCTCATAGGAATCACCACTCAAAGTGCTTTACAATTATTGCCTCACATTCACCCATTCATACACACATTCATACTCGACAGCCAGCCAGCTCGCCGGGAGCAGTTAGGGTAAGGTGTCTTGCTCAGGGACACCTCGACGCTTAGCTAGGAGTAGCCGGAAATCGAACTAGCAACCTTCCGATTACTAGGCAACCCGCTCTACCTTCCTGCGCCACTGCCGCCCCGAAAGTACCGCCATAGGGGTGTCACGGCGTAAATACGTTAGACCTTTGTCACTTCTAAGACCCTCTCGGGTCCACAAGCCTTTTTGCCTATGGGGGTCTTTTTTCCAAGAAAACTTTGGTTTGTACGGTTCTACTCATTCAGCTGGACACACACGCACGCGCACATGCACACACACACACACACACACACACACACACACACACACACACACACACATACACACAGCCAGCCAGCCAGCCAGCCAGCCAGCCAGCCTCTTGTCTCATCTTGTTTTCATCACTCAACAGTTTTGGGGCTTTTTCTGACACTGTAAGAAGAAATCTATGCAAATTGCAAAGTGACTTTAGCACTGCGAACGTGTGTACACACATGCTTATTTACTTCTTCATATAAGCCAACAGTGTCAGCTTTAGTGCTACGCCACAGCGAAGTTTGCTGCGGCGCCATCCAACTTGATATTCAGACAATCCACACAGAGCCAAAAAGCGGCATTGTTTTAATCCTTAATCTGTGCGTTCATTTGAGTCTAAAGGAGGAAATGAGAGGGGGATAATTGCTGAGCCAATTAAAAATGATTACATTTACATACAAACATACATGCGCTTGAGAGGTTCTCATTAGACGCGGCCTTGTTTAGCCTAGGTGTAAAACACATGAGCGTCCTATCCTGTTGTTTTGCCAACATACACACACACACACACGCATGCATGCACGCACACACACACACACGCCCACACACACCCACACACACCTTATTAAATCAGACAATAATTAATGAGTAGCTAGTGCTCTGTTCATAATGGAGAATCAATAGGATGCAAATTCATCTGCTGTAACGACACAATGGTACATTTAGCCTCCCCGTTGTTCTCTGCCTCTGTCTACACAGCAGAGGTAGCTTTGCTTTCTTGTTAACACATTCAGTTTGGTTCTCCTGTATCGGACCAAAGGCACTGGAGAGCTACAAAGCAGAGGCGGAAAAATGATCCTAAAACGCTAACAGAATTAGTTAGGATGGGAACAACTGACCACAATGAGGTGCTCTTCAACGGTGCGTCGATTCAGGATCTAATAATGGGATGCACCACGATACAACCGACAACTATCACTGCGATATTGAAATTGCCTAATTAAGTACAAAAATATGACATAACTTTCATTTTTTGATTGTCTTGTCTTTTTTTAAATTATTGTTACCTTATTTGCGTATTTAATGTATTATTTATGAATAAAAGGGTTTTAATTCATAAAAAAAGCTGATGAATGATTGTATTGACTCATCAATCCCGCTGAGGTAATTGAGCCATGATGCAGAACCGATCTGGTCCGAAAGAACCGTAATCTAACTGCCGCTTGGTGTGCTGTGACTCCATAAAACCTTGCCTCCATCATATCAACATTTCGCGTTGAGATTATATTAACAACGTTGTGTCCATGTAAGTGGACACAACGCTGTGATGAGGTGCACGTACTGCATGGAGCATCATGAGAGGGGCCTCTGAAGTAGAGACCAGGGAGTTATGGACCCGGTTATTTAGCGCTAGCCCTGCCTTGGGCGCAGGATAGCCGAGTGGTCGACTGATCGAGTGTTTTAACTTCCAGACAAAGGCTTCAAATGTTTGACATCCCCAGTCTACCCTGGACGCAATCTTGGATCCAGGAGTCCTCCTATGCTATATAGTAGATGATCTTCTGGGGGGGAGAGACGGCACATCAGAGCCTGGGCCGGGAACCAAAAAACTGAAACGCATGATTGGTTGAAAGAAAGTGAAATGCCCCGTTCACTCAGATTTAAGCTAGACCGCTTTAAGACTTTAGATGACTAATCTAAAGTTTTATTTGTGAGACTAACCTGGAAGCATCCTGAACAAAGTCACCGAACCACTTACACAGTCTTGCTGCCTGTTCTTTTTGCCTGTACATTTTTTTATGGACGTTGCTGAGAATGAAAAAAGATAAATCTGATATATGGCCATTGTAATTGTTAACGTGAATGTAGCAATCTCTCCCTCTCTCTCCCTCTCTCTCCCTCTGTTTCTCTCTCTCTCCCTCTGTTTCTCTCTCTCTCCCTCTCTCTCCCTCTGTTTCTCTCTCTCGACCAAACAGCTTGGCAACACAGTCCCACTGCAGCTCCATTTCCCCTTACACTGCTCTGCACTGTGTGTGTGTGTGTGTGCGCGCACGCGCATTTGTGTGTGGGTGTGTGTGTGCATGTGTGTGTGTGTGTGGGTGTGCGCATGTATGTGTGTGTGTGTGTGAATGTGTAAATGCTGCGAAGGATAGTGAAAGAGACAGGAAGTGCCTCTCTCCTCCACCCTTTCATTTTCCCTGCACTAAACCATTCTCTATCCCGATACTACGGCTCATCCATTCATTCACACGCACGCACACACGCACGCGTGCACACACGCGCGCGCACACACACACACACACACACACACACACACGCACACACACACACCTTGCTCAGCTGTGATTACTTTACTCTCCGGCTTGGCTGTCCTTCGAGGGGCAGTGGGCCATTACAACTTCTTCTTTCTCCCGGCACTGTGAATGTGTGTGTGTGTGTGTCGGTCTGTGCGTGTGTCTGTCTGTGTGTATGTGCGTGTGTGTGCAATACATGTAGTAATAGCATTGTAAATCTACAAGGCTCCCTATAGCCTGCAACTCTGCTGTGGGAACAGCATTCTATCAGCGGTCCACCAACACAACACATCGCCTCGGTGCACAACTCGCACCACACAACGCCATCGGTACTTTTTAATGAACTCACACACGTATGTGTGTTTGTTCAAGTGCTTAGATTACACAACAAAAGGTATAAGAAGCATTTAAAAATGATATGTAAACGTATTCAATTCTTTCAGAAAATTGATAACCGTGTGGCCGTATAGGCAAAATGCAATTTATTGATTATCATGTGCACGCACGCACACACACACACACACACACGCACGCAGTGTCTAGCAGTAATTCACAGCACTATTGATTTACTTCCCATCTATTATTCATGGTGTGCCACACACCTAAGGTTAAGTGGGGATGTGTATGCATTTTCACAAATGTTCATAAACACATGCACACACGCACACACCAACACACACACACACACACACAGTAGCCAAATATAGATTGACAGGTGACAAGAAGGTATCGGTGACAAGATACCCGACACCACTCTTTGTATATCACCGATTCTGATACAGACACAACTGATCCAGACACAAACACAAACACAGCAGAGATTTACATTCGTTCTGACCTTATAGTCCCACTGTGACCGAGACGCCAGTTACTAACAGTCCATCCATCTCAACCTTGTCTCTTCACCTCTCCACTCCCCTCCTATTCCTGCCGCCACCACCTCCACACCTCTCCGCTCCCCTGTCTCCCAGCCTTCACTTTCTTCCTGTCTCCTACTCAATCTCAGCTCTTCTGCCCTTCCTCCTCCTCCTGTTCAATGCAACAACCCCCCCCCCCCCGCACCACCACCGATGCCCTTATCTCCTAGGCCCACCATCCTCTTCCCTGCACCTTACACACACAATTTTATTTTATTCCTGATTTATCCGGCACACTTTCATTTGCTCTTGCTAAATAAGTTCCTCCTATAGCTCGCTCTTCATGGCACCATCCTATTCTGCATTCCCCCCCCCCCCCCCCCCCCCCCCCCATCACCCAGCTTTTACCAAATCTGTACACACCAGCTATTCTGTTTCCCCAACTTCTCTTCTCCTCCCCTGTCCTTTTCCTCGCCACGTGTCTCGGTTCCTCTTGCGCTGACCTGACTTTGTGTCGGGTCGAGTGGACTTTTACGTGTACGGCCCTTCGTAATCGTCAGTTAGACTCCGGAAAACAGAAACTGGGGAAAATACCACTTCAGAAGAATGAGTTTTTTTTTTTGTGTCCGGCCATGTTTGACTGGCTCTCGTGATAGGGGTGAGAGAAGGGTTGGGCCTAGTCCTAGCACTTTGGTCAGGTCAGCGCGCTTCGTAACACTTACTAATGTATGATTGGTCCACTTTTGTTTCAAAGAGGGGCTTAGTGATGGGTCAATTGTCTTCCCAGCAAACCGACTGATTTACTGCACTACTGTTCTTTCTTAGCAGCAGAGCTGGCAAACCGAAGGCCGAGGGACTCGATAATGGCTTTGAGAGAGGAGAACTGTAAAAGGAACAGGTTTTCCTAGGAGCATGAAATCGCAGATTTTAACTTTTTAACAAGTGTATGCTTTCAAAATGCATGACCGTGACTGAGAACTTTAATACAGTGTGTATAGCAAGCTGCATGTGCAAAAAAAAAAAAAAGGAAGTGAAAATAGTGCATTTAAGTCACGCTCTTCGAAAATACTGACAAACATCTTGTTACATAGTATGCCAAGCGTACACTAAAACGGACGCCGGTGGCGTGTTTTCAGTATTGACCGCAGGGAGAGCCAAGCAGAAACGGGCGCAAACGATTATTTGCGTATTGAGCGGGAAGACGGATCCGCTCAAGTGGTCCCCGGAGACACGTTAAGACACATGCTAAGACACATGTGGAGCTCAGCGGTGACTACAGTCCAGCTGAGATGATTGTCTCGCTGTACTCAGTGGCGATCTTAGCTATTTGGGGGCTCCAGGCGAACAGACATTTGGGGGGGGGGGGTGCGTGCGCAATTGTCGATGGGGGGGGGGGGGGGGGGGGGGGGGGGGGCGCGGCGCGATTGTCGACGGGGGGGGGGGGGGGGGGGGGGGGGGGGCGGTGCGCGATTGTTGACCGGACCTACGTATGGGGCCCCCAAAATACGCGGGGCTCCAGGCAATTGCCTGGTTTGCCTCATAGGGCTCAGAGAAGAGATGAAAAGAGAGCTATCCCAGCCAAGTAGGGCTGGGGAATATATATATCGATATTATCTATATGAGTGTATCATAAGTGTTACCTTTAGTATTCAAAAGGAGTATACAAAAATGGGCTTTACCATGTGGTCATTTTATATAGATTATGTATATAATGAATCAGAAAACATGCTATATATCATGATGTACGTCGTTATCGAGATATTAAATGACCTGTATATCGGGATGGAAGATATTTGGCCATATCGCCCGGCCCAAAAACCAAGAGAGCGTGGTATTAGGCGTACGGTGTTCAAAAGGAGAAAGTCTTATTTTATGGATGGACTCAAGCGATGCAGACGCCAGAGGAGCACCTCGCCTTGACACGGGTGATGCGAATCGCTGCCAGGATATTCCTTTTTGTTGCTGATGCGGTCGCCGCATTGTGCAGCCAGGAACGCGTTGTTTACCCCAGAGGATATGCTGCTTCACGGCCAGCGCTTATAACAGCAAAACTTGTTTAAAGGATGTCCTTTACACCAATAAAATCAAAGCACCACCAACCACCACCCCCCCCCCCCCCGCCCCATCATAACCCAAACTAAACCACATCCACTTGCAGTCTCACACACACGCACACACACACACACAATGTGTGTCCACTCTAAAATGCAGCGTCCCCAGCAGCGTTCACAGCACCCTCCCACACACCTCAGACTGGTCTTTGAGACCGGCGGTTTTGAACTCGTCTAGCCTCAGGGCCCACATGTGTCATCAGTCATTCGTCATTAAGTCCCAAATATAATTACGATATGAATTTACCAGCATTGCAGTAATCAAACAAGACCCTCATGTACTGTTAAAAACACTGAGCAAATGCTAATCTGCAAATGCAAATGCAAATGCAAAGGCTAATCTAAATGACGTAGTGAGCCATCGAAACAATGAATTAACATCGAAACATTAGTTTAATTCATGGGCGTCTTACTAAAAGATTAAGGTTGGACATGTGCTCTGCAACCCACTCAAAAGACCGTTGAATGCTCTCTCTGGTGACACCACTGCTACTGACTGACTGACTGACTGGCCGTGGATTGATTGACCAAATAAATTAATAAAAAATGACATGGGGGGGGGGAGAAGAAGGAACAAGAGCAGTGAAAGAAAATATAAAGTGCAGGTGGAACGTGCGATAAGAGACTGAGGGGCTGAAGCAAAGTGCATGCATAATTCACACGGAGAGGCGCTTCCCCGCCGGCGGCTGTGTGAGCGGTCGTAGATACATTAGGGGTAAAACGCTATACGTGTATTCGTATTGAACCGTACGGCGTCCACGCCGCACGAATCGGTACGCACTGCGAACAACCGAACAATACATACGAATCAGTTATCGTAGCTAGTATAAATGTTTTAAAATAAACGATTTAATCCAACAAAAAAAATATATATATATCCACGTGAAGTTAAGTGGCAAAAAAAAGAAAAAGTAAACGGCAACCAAACAGCAACAACTTTTCCCCGCAGCCTTCGGGTAACGATATGAGGCTGATGCCGGTGGGGCCGAAGGAGATCGCCGCAGCGATGGCGAAATTCATCGGCAGATATGAGAGCCTTCTCTGCGGTAGGGAATAGGGGGCAGGGGGTTCACAGTCATGTTTAAAATGCGTGACCCCGCGATACACTTCCCTGCCTCGCACAACAAAACAAAAGCACAAATTGGACGCAGAGTTGGCAGACAAGCCTGCTCTTGCGCTAACTTCAGACAGTCGGACGTCTGGAGCCACGGAGCTACCTATACTGTAACGGCTCATTACAGCAGACTGGGAGATTAAAAGCCCAGTCACACTTTGATTTTTGTGTTGATAGACTAATCTTTTTTTAAAAAAGTGGTCCTGTTTTGTTTGAGGCACTGCTGTGTGTGGTTTAATTTTTGCCATATGCTGCTGATCTTTATATTCCTTTGTTGAAGTTGTGTTTACATTTATATTTTATGTTATAAAGCAGGCACTCGGTTTTTTTTGCCTATTTTCCATATGCTGCTGTAAGCCAAGCTGTGTTGTTTACCGTTACAGTGATGTATACGATATTTTGTCGATGTATCGAAAACCGTATCGCACACCGCACTGTGAGTTTTGTGAACCGCTTCACCCATATACACACACACACATATATATATATATATATATATATATATATATATATATATATATATATATAGGCCTATGTGCATGCAGCAAAGCAGACCTCTTTAAGCATGCAAGCTTCTCAGCGGTGGAAGAGGTTAAAAATAATTAGACACGAAGGGTGGCGGTCTTACCTGATGATGCAGGATCAAAGGTGTTGAAACAGGGATGTTGCGGGAAAGGGAGGGAGAGAGAGAGAGAAGGAGAGAGAGAGAGAGAGAGAGAGAGAGAGAGAGAGGGGTGAGGAGGGAGAAGGAAAAGACATAATTAGTATCAGTAACACCTGACAGCCACAATTACGTATGTTCCTAACACTTCCAGCAGACAACTGACAGACACATTTTGACAGAGGTTAGGCTGCATTGCTGTGGCATCGTTAACATAGCACGGCATTATTTCATGAAATGATGACGTAAACGGCCTAAAGACACCATCTTGAAAGTTTCTTTGCACCCAAGTACTTTACTTAAGTATTTCTATTTTCTGCTACCATATGCTTCCGCTCCATTACACTACATCTCAGAGGCAAATAGTAACACATATTTTTCTCTCCACTACATTATCAACAGCTTTAGTTACTTTGCAGATTCAGATTAACAATACAAAATATAATCAATAAATAAATGATATTATTATATTAATATGTGTCCTTATTTGTCTTTATTTGTCCCCATGAGGGAATTAACAAGCTACACTGCAGTAAAGTAATATATCAAATATATATATATAAATAAATTGACTTGATGAATTGTTCCTGTGACGTGACTATATTTTTCATTTATTTTATCTTACAAATTAGCGCTGAGCACAACCAATAGACAATGCACCCAAAATGGCTCATATCAGTTAAGTAGTTCCTTCCTATGAATAGATATCCATTGTTGCAAGGGTAGAGGTTTTGCACTTGACCTCAAGGGGTGGGAAGTTCTTTCAGAGGGAGGAAGGTATAATAAAATACTATAGGCTATTAGTGCACTGATATGGGCAGTGTTGCGTATAGTACAGCAATGGTTATGATTCATATTTTCCCATTGAGATGTCAACCATCAATGAGAGAAAGAGAGAACGAGAGAACGAGAGAACGAGAGAAAGAGAGAATGGCTGCCATAGTGGTCTTTTCAGAAAAAAACGACATTCAGGCTTGAATTAAGGATGAGCACAGAAGACAGGAAAGGGCTGAAAAAACAGAGAAGAGAAAGTATAGACCTTTAGCACCAAAAAGGCACCGAGACAGACAACACTAATTTGGGTGTCAAGCGGGGTAACGTAGTAATTACACACCAATCAATTGTTAATATTGCATCTGTCTGATGACTTCAAAGGGTAACATGTACATCACAGTACGACCAAATGGAGAACTTGTCAGGTTAGTTAACCAGGCAGCGAAGACTTGTATGTGGATGTATATATGGAAAATGTTTGAAATATTGCATCTGACCTGTGTCATTTACAACTCTGCTCCGAGGACCAAGCATGCGAGACATACGTGAGACACCGGGGACACTTCACCGATCCAGAAACTACTTCTCATTTACTCTTAGAGAGACGCTCGTGTTATGACTCATCTTACCAACGTTGGATTATGCTGATGTTGTATATCTGGCTGCATCCAAAACTAATCTTCTTCCTCTCCATATAGTTTATAATAGACTATGCAGATTTGCTCTTGGCTGTCATTTCATAACTCATCATTGTACAGTGTGTGAAACCCTTCGAGTCCTGCTCCTCTCCCATCATAAGAAGGCAGCGACATTGGCTGCAGTTTATTTTTAAATGTATACCCTCACTATTTACAACAATAGTTTATGGTTCCTTTCTCCTCTATTTATCAATTGAGACATTTAATAGAGCTGTATGTTTTCCATTCCTGCAGTCTCTAAGTCAATAGCTAAGAAAGTCTTTATGTTGTGTTATGATGTAAAGCTCCCTCCTATGGGAATAACCTACCTGTAAATATTCAATCCATATCATTTTGCCACAAAAATGCCCTGTCTTTTTATTATAGGATCAGTTGTACATGTCCATGATAACACCTCTATAATGATGTTTTATAACTTCATGACTTAATGCTATCACTGACATTAATACTTTTCTATAATCTATGAATGAATGATCAATGTTCATGCTCTGCTCGGAGTATGAGCTCCTGATTTTGTATTATTTAATATTTTCTCTTATTATTAGATTTTTGTTTGTTAGTTTTTGTCTCATTTGACATTTTTTTAATTATCTTGTCATTTTAGTACACATCTCAAGGGCTTATCCCTAATAAAGATTTTCCTACATCCCAAACCTTCACAGCAATAAGTATTTTAAAAACAAAGGTAAGTCTTCTGAGGGAGGCATGATCCCCACACAAATATACGCAGAGATTGAGAAGACAGGAAAGATGTTGGGGGTTAACTAATGGTTTCTAAACGGTAACAGATTGTTATGGAGGCCCCCTCACCGTCTTTACCGATTTCCCCGTCACATCCCCCTTCCAAGCATGTCGGCCTGTTACCACGGTGACGGAGGTGGGGGTGGGCTCAAGTGACAGAGCGGCTAGTGAGCCGTGACAGCGGGGTTGTTCGGCGGGCCAAATGTGCCAATCTGAGACCTGCGCCGGTCCCTCCCTCCCTCCCTCACTCCTTCCCTCCCTCCCTCCCTCCCGACCCCCCCCCCACCCCACCTTCAAAGACACGCTTGAATCGAACGAACAATACATTTTTGTATTTGACAAAATGAGCCGAATATTTATGGTTCTGCGTTAGCATTTTCCATTTCATATATTGTTTGTCACAGTGGATGTCAAAGTGTAAAATGTGTGTGCGTCGTGTGTCACTAGACACATCATACATCAATAAGGATCAGGATCGGTGCCATGTGGTATGAATAACGGATAGCGGTTATGAACGTTGTTCACCTCTAATACATAATGAAATAGAAACTATCTCGTTCTGTCCATGCTGCTCTCAAAACGTTCATTTGAACATTTGCTGATCTTTGTAGGATTAAAGCACATGTCAACGGTCCCAAAGCAGCCGCGCCGTCTATCATGGTATTACAAAGGAGATACCAACAACCACATTATTTCCTGGAATACAGGAAATAATATTTTTTTGTAATCATGAAATTGCAATATTGGTGATTGGGCACAATGCCTGTGAAATGATAGGTGTTGCCGAGGGGACTTGGGGCAGATTATATCCGGCTCGGCTACTGGATGGAGTGGATGGAGGAATCTTAAGGAGAGGACCTGACGCTCTGCAGCTTTTTACGCTACTACACCATGTCTCGACCAATCCTGTTCACTTTATCTACACCTCTCTCGCTCTCTCGCTTTCTTGAGACATTTCATATCTCTAGCTCTTGCTGCAGACCAACCTCCAGGCAAACACCCACAATGCAACACAATTAGAGCCTCTCTCTCTTCTCTCTCGACCCTGCCTCCTCCCTAACCCCGTCGGTTAAGTGTTTCACACTACCGCCATGGGAGGGGAAGTCCGGTCGAAACCCAAGTCCGTTTTTTAAACTTCCCCAGTATGACCGAAGGAGGACAGAGGCCTTGTTTACAAGGACAGAGGCCTTGTTATCGCGACGCATCGAGAGATGTTTTCTCCGTGTGAACAACAGGCGGGAAACGGTTGTGCGGGAGATGCAGACAACCACCCGCGGAGGTAGCGTACGCTACGTTCAATCCAGCTTGACAAGACGGTTGTCGTCTCGACCGAATCTCTCACGGAAAGCGCTGTCAAGTCACTATAAAGCGAGAGGGCGTCATAAACAAAAGTATCTGTAAACATCGCCGTGCGTCTCACGATTTCTACACTTTGCATATCTTTTATTCCACATGATTTGCGGTATTATCCAAAGCAATGTCAACTGGTACGCCACGGTCGCTACGTCTCCGGCTCACTCTCTCGAGATTATGAAAACCATTAGATGTGGTAGAAATCTGAAACCTGCGTGTGTGTGCGCGCATATCAAGCGGGGATCTCGTGTAAACTGTCGCTACGTGTAAATAGACCGAAAAGGCGGTTGTGAGCATATTGTGCCTTCGGTATACACAGATGAGTTTTAGGATCTAGCTACAATTTAAATTGAAAAATGGTTGTAGAATCCAGATATTTCTCTCTTCACAGGGCGAAAGAGTGAAGTTTTAAAGGAGTGCCAAACCCCAACACCACTTCTACATTGGTTTGCATTAGATGACTCCCCCTATAGGTCAAACACACGCCATTGCATGCATAACCTCTTATTGGCAGATATGGTTACCCGGTCACCTGCTGATTAAAGGGCCCCTATTTTACCACCAGGTGTGATGTTGATTACCCATTACAAGCCATGTCAAAAGCTACCCTCTAATGACATCACAAGTGGGAGTGTCCACCCAGATGTATGATAGATGGATCAGCCACAGTCCACTGGGTATGCTGGAATGCTGATCTATCCATCATACATCTGGGTAGATTTTGACATGGCTTGCAATGGGTAATCAACATCACACCTGGTGGTAAAATAGGGGCCCTTTAAGCGTTGATGCAGATATTACATTACTTGGTGTAGCACTGACATTTCCTGTATCTCTGTAAATAATACTACTTTCGCACATCTGGTTGGATGTTCACTGCATTTCATTGGCTTTGCACCTGTACTCTGAATAATGACAATAAAGTTGAAAAAATAAATAAAAAAGGCTCCACTTATTTAAACTGAATTGAATGGTCTGGCAGCCCTGCAGCCCAGAATGAAAAAAACTGAAAGTGTTTTTTAAAGTTCATGGGGTCAGGGGGTTTGGTACTTGTTTGGGCGAGGGAACATTAATTCACTGCAAGACCGGACATCATCATCATCATCATCATCATCATCATCATCATCATCATCATCATCATCATCATCATCATCCCTTCATGCTTTACATGAACTGATGACATTTAAAATTCAAACACAGAACACACTGAACACAATAGATTGCTGTTGAATTCACCTCCTAATGCAATTGCATTGAAGAAAGCGGAAACACGGTCGGACAGAGAGCTTGATTCCACGTCTCATTATCTAACCTGAACCACAGAAACCCCTCACCTCTTTCTAATGGTCCGAGACGGACTCAGAGGTAGGGACTCAGTGGCGCCACAGGCGACGGGCGTGCTAATTCCACACAGCCGTCCAGTCCTACAGGAGCTGGGGGAAACCATGACAACGCGAGATGACTGACAGGTAAACCGGGCAGCACACCGAGCAAAGCGCCTGTTAAGCACTGCTCTTCCAACCGCGGGAGTGAGCCATAATAAGGAGAGAACAGATCAGAGAGAGCGAGAGAGTTATCGTGTTAATGCAGATTAGCACATTTAAATTCCAACAGGCTTGACAGTCAAATCGCTTGTTAAAGCCCGCTTCCACTATACACTTAGTTCTACGGAGCCAGGGCTGCCAAATCAATGAAAGTGTACAGCCGGATTAGCTTTGAGAGTAATTCACTTCGGACGGATAATTGAGGCCAATTATTTAATTCTGCAACCAAAAAAAAGGACGGGATTGGAAGACCAATTGGGTTTTCTACCTTCGTCAATTTACAGATGGGGAAACTGAAACGTCTCCCAAAGAGACGCACATCGGCGGCGTTCGTTAAAAACCGGGGGTAGCACCGGGGCGTGGTGCAAAGTAAATGTTTAATGCCTGCAAAACAAACCATCAGGCTGCGGCTGTTTGTTCACGGTGCCTAGGGTGAGGAAAAAACACCGTAGAGTCAAGTGACATATGGCTCCACGGCATCTGGTCCTGCCTGCTTATCACTGCACACACAGATTGTAATAATACTGCAGAGACACACTCGGCGAGAAGAGACAACACATTTCTGTACCTGAGGGGTAAATGATATCATGCCCCCCCCCCCCCCGACGCTCCATCTCACTTCTCCTTCTCACACAGTATGCATGTAATGTGGTGTGTGTGTGTGTGTGTGTGTGTGTGTGTATGTGCAAGCGTGTGTGTGTGTGTGTGTGTGTGTGAGCGCGTGTCTGTGTGTGCGTGTGTGATTAATTGACAGCATGTAGTGTATAGTAAGACTGCAAGTTGTTAATTTTACACTTCATTACAGCTCGTTAAAATCGGAGCTGAGAGAAAGAGCCTCGCAATTAACCCAGCCAGTAGGATTGTCTCATCTTGGGAAAGAGAAATCTGGGAAGTACAGTGCCACATTGGGACGGACTATTATATTTTTTATTATAGCAGTTTTTCACAAACTCATCGTGTTTTGACTAGAGCTTTGCCACCGGCTTTGAAAGCATTTCCTCCTATTGTGCTTTTGCAGCAAGACTTTGTACCTTTTTTTTTGTTGCATCAAGCCTGTTAAGGGCTGCTTAGGGCACGGCGGAAAAATAAATGTGGAAGATAAGCGTGTATAAATACGCGTTGAGAGCAAAACATATATTTAGAACAGGTGAACAGCCTCAACAGGCGAAGAGATACACAAGACGCGCGGATGTTTCCTTAGTGTTGTGATTTAACCAGTGGTACTACAACTTATCCGTATGTGCACTCAAATGTAAGCGAAGGCTCATCCTCGTTCTGACTCTGATCAAGGTTTCTAAACGGGTTAGCGCCAGCGCCTCATACCCCATGATGCA
This sequence comes from Merluccius polli, assembly GCA_030340625.1. Taxonomy (NCBI): domain Eukaryota; kingdom Metazoa; phylum Chordata; class Actinopteri; order Gadiformes; family Merlucciidae; genus Merluccius; species Merluccius polli. Next base: position 243,762 of record JAOPHQ010000587.1, read on the forward strand.
CTTCAACCACTTCTTCTCGGTCGCAGGGGATGCCCGGCTGGTCTGGCGCTTTTTTTCTTCTTCTTTTTTTTTCTACCCCGAATCTACTGCGCGGCGCGGCGTATAAGCATGTGTATGAGTATGTCCATTAGCGATTCTTTGTGATATTATGATGAAATGCCTTGTGATTATGCTGCAAACCAATTTCCCGATGGGGACAAAGACGGAAGAATCTCTCTCTCGTTGCGTGAACCTTTTAGTTCGGCTAAAAACTAATATTTAAAAACTATTTATATCAAATTATGAAAATAAATGAAACGCATTCATCTAAAACACACATTTTTGCAGGTGTAGAATCATGAATTAGTCATATTTAAAAATAAATAACACTAAAAGTAATATTCGTAGTGCTTTATAATGTATAAATTGTAAAGCAGCATAGCCCCATGAGATACAATTACTGATCAGACGCCGTTTCGTCAAAGCTCACATGGATGGGACTGTGACTGACGAAGACGGATGTGGAGACATCACTGCGCCTCACCCCCCCCCCCCCCCACACGCCCGTTTTCAAACAAACACATCCTGACAGGTCCACACTCCCATGTCAGATGACTTTTGACATGTTTCTTGAGGCTTGACTTGAGGTGGGCACAGTGACTTGACTTGGAGATTCCAGGGTTTCCAAACCCACAGCACAGTATAGTTAGCTGTTAATATGATTTTGTAGATATTATTTTGTTTGTAGAAGAAAAAAAAAAGCCTGGTCATACGCTTAGCGGCTCATTTTAAATTGTCTCGGGGCAAACGTTTAGAGTAAGCTCCTGCAAAACGATCGAGCGTCTAACTCTTCAGAACTTCGTTCCCCTCCTCTTTCGCAACCAAATGCATTTCCCTCTTTATCTCCTCTCTCCATTTAGAAAATGTAAAATCTTTAAAATCTTTAATTGCTATGTATTGGTAACGCACACGTGCACATGCACACGCACACACACACACACACACACAAACTGATGTGTCACTTTAGAGAATCCCAAAGGAAGAGCAGGCCAGTTCATTCCTATCTCTCGCTGGAAATGTAAACATAATTTCCACAGTCTTTATGCAAATTTCCATTTCAAAGTGCACAAAAACGCATAATTCAATGCCTCTGCATACCTTGTCACTTTGAAATGCTAATACACCTGCTGCCTACTCACTAAAAGGCCAGGCGCACATTCCTCCCTGCGTGTGTGTGTGTGTGTGAGCGAGAAACGGAGTAAACGTGCACATGCCCACGCGTGAGTGTGCACGTGTGATGTTGAATGACATCCTCAACTCCACATTTGTTCCATTTGCTCTCATTTGTAGCACAGAAAACACTGACACTGACACACACACACACACACGCACGCACACATAAAAAAACACACACACACACACACGCCCTGGTGAGTTTTAAAGGGCTGACGATGTATCGTGATGCGAGACGCGACACAGGGGCAAAGGAAGGTGAATCCTGTTGAAAGCATGACTCCTAATATATCAAGTCATAGTCGCTGTCTCTTCTCCAGCTATTACAGCTATACATCAACCAGATGTACATCACACACACACACACACACACACACACACACACTGTCTGTGCGCACGTGTACACGCACAGACAGAGAGACACACACTCAAAGAGCTTTTATCACCTTAGTTTTCTAGGAAAAGGTCACGACCCATGTAGTGGCTCATTAATCATTGAGGACGAAAGCTTAGGATTGGTTGCTTCGCCTTTAGAAGGGGTGTGGCTTGACCTTTCCAGAGCGTGCTAAAAGCCAGGAGGCCACGCTAAGCGTGCATTCAAGGCTCATGGTGTGGGATGTCAACATCACACACACACACACACACACACACCTCCCTCCTCGAATCCTCACCCTGTACAATGAACACAAACCTTTCCAAATGCACACAGGCAAATCACGAGTCATTCACCACCATATTAACTATATTGATTATTTGGCACAGTTTGTTTGTTGTTTGTTTTTCTTTGTCACAATACCAATGGATTACTGATTTTATATATATATATATTTAATTCAAAGTGGCCCTATATGTGTGTGTGTGCGTGTGTGTGTGTATGTGTGTGTATGACCCTAGATCCATGAAGAAAGGCTCAATACGACACAGACACTTAAAACACCGGTGGCTCTGTGCTTCATTTTTTTTCAATTTTTGAAATACATCCATTAAACTCCAAATCCCGCTGGCCAAAAATGATGCATGTTGTTTTAAGCCACACATCATGTCCCAAGAAATGACATCCAACCATCCCTCTTTGATGACCATGTTCATAAACAGATTCCTTATGCATGCGGCGGTATATGCATTGCTTAACTGCAAGCATGCGAGCTCAGCTCTGGCTCGGACTTGGAAGTATTTATCATGTCACACCTCAGGGCCGGCGGAAGTATCCTTAATGGTCCGACCCAGAACACAGTGCGGTGGCCAGAATCAATATGTCACCGACAACACCAGAATGAGTGCAATCACCACTGAATCACTTCTAAGCCCACTTAAATTGGTCAAGCAAACTTTAACCAGCGTGTGTATGTGAGACAGAGAGGGAGAGAGAGAGATAGAGTGTGAGAGAGAGACAAAGAGAAAGAGAGAGAGAGAAAGAGAGAGAGACAGAGACAGAGACAGAGATTGGCTATCACAGTGTAGTAGCTGAAAGACTAACCGAGTTATGCTCACCATCAATTCAATCTACCCACTTCTAAGTCAATGCAATACACTGTGGGGAGCGCAACAAAGACAGCCACGGTGGAGTTCAACACGCGTTGTTCTCTCTGCTCTTTGTCTTTGGCGAGACCATGAACAGTGCGTTTTTATAACCTTTTGATTTGCCATTAGAGACTCAATCCGACGTCTACTACTGATACTGCCGGGTATTGACCTGATGATCTGAGCGGAGATTAGATTGTTTATTTGAAGTTATAATAATATATCATTTATTTTTTACTCCATTGGAGAATACAAACACATTCACCAGTATCATCATTTGTTCTCGCCGCAGTCATACGCCGTACGGCTGCTTGCTATGCATCTGTATTCACACACAAGCACCATACACACACACACACACACACACACACACACACACGGGATAGATCAGTAACAAAGAAAGATATTCCTCAAATGCCCGAGAAGATGCATAAAACATTACACGGGGCAGTGTTTCCCCCCTACATGCATCCGGCGGCGGCGCTGCTGCATTACTCGCGCCACTGCAGTCGGCTACGCAAAAAATATACATACATATATTTGTTTAAATTAAAATGATGTTGGGGCGCCCCCAAATCATATTTGTTTTATGTAAAAAACATATTTATCATACGTGGCCCCTACCGCACGCTCCCCTCAATTTTTACATTGCCATTATTGTCACCGGAGGAATATTGTGGAGAAATACTGCGCTGCTATAGAAGAATGATAATGATAATACTGTAGGTGGCAGTAGCTCATGAATACCTTTAGACTAAATGTAGGACGAATAAAGAGAAAAGTAACACAACAAAAGTCACTTAATAATAGAAAGTACACGTTTTTTTTTTTTTGGCACAGACGCAACAGCATAATGAAACCCAAACGGTGGGATGGCTGCAGATCGCAGACTGAAAACTTTGTGTGTGCGCTTGCTGCGTAAACGCTGCAAAATACCCAATACGTGTTATTCGTTATGTTGGTACAGACTTTCGGTTGGTTGTAAATGCGTGCACCGGAGACATACCGGGATGATCATTGATCACACTAAAAACTCTCTGCCATCGCCCACTTCAGCCCGAGCACATCCACATAGCGCACCGCCTCACACACACACACACACACGCGCACACACATGCACACACGCGCACACACCTCAGCACCGCTGCCGGGTGAAATCTTAGGGGAAACACTGGGAGGAGGGGGAGGGCAGTCTGAATTATACATACGACCATCAAATATTTACAGTATTTGCACATTTGAAGAATCACAGTGGATGTTAGCACACTTCTCCCACAGCTTGATGAGATGGCGGTGGCGGCGGCGGCGGCGGCGGCGGTAGTGGTGGGGGGGCATGAGCTGTAATTTAGTCTCTACAGAGTGCAGCATGGGGAACCATGAGAAGAAAGGATTAAGTTTGAAGTTGCTTTTTGCCTTTTTTTTTTTTCTTTTTTCTCCTTCTCATCCCTTTCCATCTTTCCTCCTCCCGGCGCGCGCACACGTCCCTCAGGGAGCGAACCAGAGATTTGAAGGACCTAATCAGGGTTTTCCCCTCCAGTTTTTTTTTTTCTTCTTCTTCTTCTTCGGAGGAGGAAGCGATTCTTTTAAAGCGTTCTGCTCGTCGCGTGGCACATTAATTGGGACTGCATTGGTGCTTCAAAGAGATGGCTCACTGTGACTGTGCTTCGTCTCTCTCTCTCTCTCTCTCTCTCTGTCTCTCTCTCTGTCTCTCTCTCTCTCTCTGTCTCTCTCTCTGTCTCTCTCTCTCATTTAGTAATGAATTGGCACACACCGAGTTAAACAGTGGGAAGCCAAGCAGGTGCACAGGGCGCTGCTTAGCAAGTGACTAGGACATTTTCCTGCCGATGTTCCCAATGTTAAATCTGTTAAATCTGTTAAACTGTCAATCTAACGGCGGACTGGATTGAGAGAGTCGAGGTAGTCGTTGAGATTTCAACTCTATTCTCTGTTTTTCGGTTATACTTATGTGTGCACACACAAACACACACACACACAAAAACTGCTGAATATTATATGTGTAAACTGTGTTGAATATTTATACTGTGTACTGTTGAAAATGTATCATGAAAATGTAACATATTGCAAAGCAGCAGACATCATAGAAATGTGTGTGTGTGTGTGTGTGTGTGTGTGTGTGTGTGTGTGAAAGATGGGCAGAGGGAAATCCAGTTAGCTTTAGAATAAACACTTTTCATGATATGTCCTAATCGTGAACAAATAGCGTTGCATAACGCAAATGATGGCGTAATGCAAAGGGATTGCGACTCGTTCATCAACTTCTGGAGGGTGTCGTGTGTGTGTGTGTATGTATTTTTCTAAAGAAGCAATTTGGCCACAGGGCATCAACACTAACCTCGGAGGGGGGGATTTCTGCCAAATCTATAATGCCAAATACATGCCTTTCAAATCAAAACACAGAAACAGCAAACACATATGGTGTTGCTGGGGCAGCTTGTCGCCTGAGCCAAGTGGGTCAAATAACGGGTCACTCATGGATGGAGATATAGAAAACCGATCCTGGTCCATGTCCTCCTTTTTATCTACTGCTGCATCTCTCTCTCGCTCTCTCTCTCTCTCTCTCTCTCTCTCTCACACTCACACTCACACACACACACACACACACACACACACACATCTTGCTGGTGGTGCCGGTGAGTCTTGTGGTCCGAGCATGCAGCTGTTGGGTGGGGGTGTGTCAGGGTGGGGGTGTGGGTGTGTCGGGGTGGGGGTGGGTGGGGGTGGGGGTGGGGCAGTCGTCACCCAGTATGCCCGCCCGCTCCTCGAGGGGCCAAGCTAGCGTGTCTGGTCTGCCTGTCCTGTCTGCCAGCCACCTTTCTCCGCTGTCACACTCGTCAGCCACAAAACCGCACACACGCACAAACCGCGTGTACGTGCACAAACCCCCCCCCCCCCTCACACACACACACACACACACACACACACACACACAAGAAGAGGAAGAGGAGAGAAGAGTGTAATGGGGAGGAAAGAGGAGGAGGGAGCAGACACCCCCCCCCCCCCCCCTTCCTCCCCCCATACACACACACCCTCCCAGATGGAGGAAGCAGATGGCTGCTTGGCCGGCCCAACACGCCGGTTCAGTTTCCAATCAGCATGGAGAGAGGGGTGAATCCCTCACAGCACGGACACGTTCACGGCTAAATCCCCAGCCAGATCCAAACACAACCACATCACACACACACACACACACACTTTGTCTGTATGCGTTTGTATTTGTGCGTATTTGTGCACATACCAGCGCGCACACACACGCACAGACAGACAGACAGACACACACACACACACACACACACACAGACAGACACACACACACACACCTAATATGGTCCCATTAATATCCAACATATTTTTACAGCTGCATAGTGCAGGGGTAGCCGTGTGGCACGAGGGACAGAGACAGACATTCAGAATTGGCTGAAATTAGAGGACAACAGTTAAAAGTGGAAAGGATTTTTTTAAGAAGACATCTGGGAAAGTTATTTTTCTTTTGATTGGACGGTGTAATCCTGTCCACGAGGGACACTTTATTGGCTCTATGCACGTTGGCTGTTTTGCGACGGCGGCTCCGCGCCGCGTATCTATCATCCAAATGGAAAAGTTGACACACGTGAACGTAATGCACGAGTCTAATATTGCAGGAAGTTGCACATGGGCATACAAACACACACACACACACACACACACACCGTTATGAATAAATAAGACGAGGATCGCAAATCATCGAGAGAAAAAAGAGAGAGAAAAACAAAACGTTATTGTGAACGGAGAAGCCGCACGTATTGTCAAATATGTGCTCATACCCATACTTATGCCCATAGCGGACATTTCCACTGGCTGTTTATGCCGAATGCATGCCCCCCTGCCAAAAACAACCCAAAAACATTTCCAGCGCACCAATTTCCCCAACAGAAATGACGGATGCGTCCAAGCACAAAGTGCAAAACGCACGCAAACACGGCGCTTGTTTTTTTTCGACATCGAATACCGGCCCCGTTTGCGTGTGTTCGGTCGAAGCTCGGTCGAGCCGAAGGGAATAGGGGGAGAGCGTAGCTAAGATGGCACGCCTGTTGGAAGATGTTGAATCACTGCTTCTCACGGGGGAGTGCTGCGCTGTGAGCTGGGAGGAGGGATGCAGACCGCCACCACAGGGTAAGAGTCTGTGTGTGTGTGTGTGTGTGTGTGTGTGTGTGTGCGTGTGCGCGATATAGTGTAAACACTCCACATCCTGAAGCAAGGAGGCCAAGTATGTGTGGTGTTTGTGTGTGTGTGTGTGTGTGTGTGTGTGAGTGTGTGTCACCAAGCTTAGGCTAGACACAGCTGACGTACACACATGTGTATGTGTCGTCTGTGTGTTTGACTACATTGAGACACAACTGCCATGTGTGTGCGTGTGTGTGTGTGTGTGTGTGTGTGCGCACGTGTGTGTGTGTGTGTGTGTGTGTGCGTGCATGCATTTTTGCATATGTGGGCCCAAGTGTGCCTGGTGAGTGGGCGTGAGTTCAGGCAATTTCTTTCTGTGCTGATGTCATCAGTCAGCTGCAGCTGTTCAGTGACATCACTGACGTGGGACAGCTGAGAGCAACTGTGGGCTCCCTAAGAGAGACAAACAGGGGGAGTTCAGGTCACACAGCCGAATCTGTCTTACTATCTGTCCTCCTGTTGTGTTGATACAATATATAATATCCTGAGGGTATCCAACTCGCTCGCTCTCTCTCTCATACACACACAAACACACACACACACACACACGCCAAAAATATAGTGTGCCTACAGTGAAGGCAAAACCATAATTGTAGCTCAGGAAATCTGAGGAAAAACTTCCATAACAATGATGTTTTCCTTGTGAATGGCCGCTAGACTTTGCTGCACCTGTAATCAAAACTACGCACGCACACACACACACACACACACACACACACACACACACACACACACACACACACACACACACACACACACACACACACACACACACACACACACACACACACACACACACACACAGATTGGGGACTACGTACAGTGTGTGTGTGTGTGTGTGTGTGTGTGTGATAATGCCTTAATGTGTATGTGCAGAGAAAATGTACTTCAAGTTCCAAAACCAACAAAGTCAATAGATATGAGCAGCTATACGATAGCTATACCATGATATAGGTACGTACATAGTAGATATTAACTGTGTGCGTCACACACACAGAGATTAGTTGTGTGCCTTGCTATGGATTCTGTGATTCAGTGTGTTTACTTTGCAAGTATAATTATGTGTATATATGAACAGTGTGTGGGTGTATTAAAGAAAGGCTGAGGGTTGTTTTTCTTTCGGGGGGGGACAGCAAGTTTGTAATGTGTGTGTGTGTGTGTGTGTGGTTGAGGGACACTGGTAGAAACCACAAGGTATTGTGAAATAAAAACCACCAGCCTGGAGACTTTGCAGACGGAGGGCACACACACACACACGCACGCGCAAGCACACACACCCACACCCACACACACACACACACACCCACACCTTCCCACACCCATCCGTCCCTCCATCTGGTCTACATGGTGGGTCAAACCTAACCTTCTGTACCAGGAGACGTAGACTCACAAAAGGGGATGGGGGGTGAGGGGTGAGGGTGAGGGTGTGAGGGGGTGAGGGTGGGGGGGGGGAGAGCAGCTCCGACTCATTAACAGTGTTCCCTTCCTTGTCTCGCTCAGACAAAAGCCGGTGCACCTTTTTTATAATGGCGTGAATCGAAGTGAAAAGACATGGAGATTACTCGGGAGATTGAAAAGATCTCCGCTTCCAACGGCGCCGACTCGAACTGCACTCGCGTCTAGTTGTTAAGCATCCACTCGTGTGGAAAATGGGAGAGCCCAAAGTCTATTTTTTTTTTCTTTCTTCCTCTTGGCTGTTCAAGTGCGGCAGCGCTGCATATATTACACGCTCGACATCTTAAAAATAACCCACACGAGAGATACCATTTATCTTTCAGTTGCTTACTTTCGTTCACATCGGCTCAGAAACTCTGGGCTGCATCTTTGTTGTTCGCCCGCCGTGGTCCGAGCTGCAGGTTGAGTTTCCTTGGCATCTTGTGTACAGAGATCATGCGGATCCGCCGGGCTGCAATCGGCGGGTTGGAGAGAGGCGGTTGCTGATGGAGCGCATGGGGGGGGGGGGGGGGGGGGGGAAAGCAACCGACTTCTCCATCGGCCTACAGCAAGACACAGTCAAGTGAGCAAACTATTTCAAGAGAAATCCCCTTCTTTCGGCTCATTACGCTTTTTTCCGAGGCCTGGATGTCAACCGGTGTCTATATTTCCTCCGTATGCATCGGCGGTAGGCGGCGTGACAGTGGGCCATATTCATTACCATAACAAAGACCGCTTTGAGATATCGCTGCCAGCGTCACTTCACGGTTTTTTTTTCTCTTTTCTTCTTCTTATGTGTGGCATATGAGCACATCTGAATGTTTCAAAGAAAGCACAAATATGTGGCGATAATTGAGGTGATGATGTTCCTTCATAGCTTTCAACATTGGGATTTGAAAAATAAGGGATATTTTCCGGCGCCTCGCCCCCGGGCCGTCACGCCGCCACTTGGCAACCACTTTAAAATATCAGTGCAACAAGGATTGGGTTAACTAGTTATTAAGTAAGTGACTGTAATTCGGTGGTTATTAAATGGTTTGGGTTCTTTTAAAGCTTTCATAAGAAGAAAGGTAAAAAAACGGGAGGGTTGAGGTATGTGTTACTTACAAGTTACAACATTATTGTTTAAGGCAGCTTGCTCAACAGACCCAGCCTAAATTATAGGCTGCTATCTCAGGGTTGACCTGCAAAAGCTAAGACGCATAGTTGCTGGGACAGTACACACACAATACTGTAGACTGTGGGAGTGTGTAACCCGATACAAGTACCTCCCAGTTTGCCCATAGAGACTTGGGTTGTGGGTTCAAGTCTTTCCGTTATGGATGTCAGTGCACTAGGGCTGCAACGATTAGTGGATTAATCGATTAGTGGATCGATGGAAAATGAATCGAAGCACATTTGTCTTGGCTGCTTGTCAGACAAAGCAAGCAAATGTAAGACATCATTTTGGACTCTGGTAACTTGTGATGGCATTTGCTATTTGCTATTATACATTTTCTTTCTAGACTAAATGATCAATTGATTCGTCAAAAGAATTATTGTCAGATTAATCGACTATGAAAATAACCGTTAGTTGCAGCCCTATAATGCACAGTGACGTTGTTGTGTGGTCCAATAAGGGGCCATGAGAGACAGACAGATGTCTTAGATACCACATAGAGAGGAGCCACCACCTGCCAGCACGGATCAGACTGGTCCACCTGTCTCTCTCTCTCTCTCTCTCTTTCTCACACTCACACACACACACACACACACACACACACACACACACACACACACACATACACACACATCAGTGGGCAACCAGACTGGGCCACCGTCTATTTTTCTGACTTAGAGAGGTAATTTGATCAATAACTGAATCCATAATTCATGATGTTTCTAATTGTGACATTTGTGTGTCACAAGTTCACGTCCTGATTTGAATGGACAAAACAACAACAACAAAAGACAGCGTGTGTCTCTGGCATCTGCTGCAGTATCTCACGGCTGAAACAGTCATGGGACCTATATTCATTTATAGACTGTATTCACAGAGGAGTAAACCCTCACACTGCAGTCACATGCACACACACACACACACACACACACACACACACACACACACACACACACACACACACACACGCGGGTGAGCACACACACAAACACACACAAGAATGCATAAACACACGCACGCGCACACACAAACAAACACATGCATGCATGCACACACACACACATTGTATTCAGTTGGATTGTATCCAGCTGAATACGCTGCCATCTGTTATTAGACAACACTTAACAATCAGCTCTATGTGTGTGTGTGTGTGTGTGTGAGAGTAAGTGACTGAGAGAGTGATTGCATTGAATTAACCTCTATTCCATTTATATGGTTGCGTTTTGCATGAGTGTGATTTCAGTGTGTAGACTATCTAGGCGTTTTATGAGCAGAGCACAACAATATAATGATTTGACAATATGACATGAACTCACCCGAAGCTACCATTATCTCAGAGCATATTTCATTTTAACGCCATACATAAATCCTACTATTGTCCAGCAATTCAGATTTTCGCATTATCACCAGGGCTTTATTTTATTTCACGGACACTAATCAGAATAATGTCATCAATTCGGTGAGATGTCTCGAGACTATTAAAACGCGTGTGAATCACCGTCGCAGGAAACGAAACGGGACCGTCGCCAAAGACGTTAAGATCGATTAACTCCTTAATCCATTTATTAATTTTGGCATCTGAACTCTCAGCAGATCTGTGGCATCATCAGGGACGGGAGCTCAAAGGGGTGAAACACAAAGTCGTGTGTGTCCGCAAATCAGGGATTACACGCCTCCAAAGGGGCTGTGGCTACGACATGGCCGTAGCTCAGGGAGAGTCGGCTGCAAGCTACGCCCCTGCGACTAACCTTTTCCTTCAATTCAATGCATTGTTCAGCCTCCATACGCTGAAGCCATGCACTATTATTGACCATTAGATGCTCCCCTCTAACATTATTTCAGACCTTGCCAAAAGACATGCCAAGAAACATCTGAATGAAAAAACTTTTTTTTAATATATATATATATAGAGAGAGAAAGAGAGAGAGAGAGAGAGAGATTTCCGATCAGAAAAATGACAGAAGTGCTGAAGAGATGAAACGTAATGTTGAAGTTGCAGGAGAAAGTCCTGAAAAAAAATCAAACATCACAAATAATGTGATCTTTTTCGATTGCGAACCGTTCCGGTCGGTGCCGTCGATGGCCGTCTCAAACACATCGCGCGTTGAAATAACACGGCGGTTCGCGGGTCAGCCGGGGGAACCGACCATCTGCTCCGTGAGGTTGGGGTTGTTTTTTTTTACGAAGGCCGCAGAAGGTTCCAGTACCGGCGGTTTTCGATTCTGGACAACCACAGAAGGACCACAAACACGCACTTCACACATCAAGAGAGAAATCACAAATATGAAAACATTAGGGATATCAAACAAATCCCCGAAAAAAATGCAAAATGCTGCGTCCAAATAGTCGTCCAAAAAAGCCAGAGCAATCACAACGGCATGATCCGATCGCGAGAGGGGCTAAGCCGCTGCCGCAGCAGATTTTGGGATAAGGACGGCAACGCGGGACTGCAAAAGTTATTGCGTGTACAAAACCGGTTGATTGAACAAATAAACGCGTGACCCGTTTTAACACGCGAGTGAGATGTACGCTGCGTTGCCTTCCCCTTGCTGCTGCCGTTGTTCATAATAACAACAACTGCAAGTCAAAAAGGATTTGCGTGAATGAGAGTTCAGCAAAGCTGGAAGCAGAAGGAGTGTGTCCCCGTATGGCTTTTTTAAAACGCCATTATGGTTATGTGTGTGTGTGTGTGTGTTGTTTCGCATGCGGGAGCAGATAACGGGGAAGGAAGGGGGAGGGAGGGGGAGGGCAGGCACCGCTAAGGGACGTGACTGACTTATCTGGGACGTCACATCACAGGGAACGAGTGGCTGTGTAAAATTAAATTTACCGGCAAAATACAAAATAGCTTGTAAAACTGCGTGCGTGTGACTGAATAGGTGTGACGGGAGGGATTTCTCTTTAATAAACGCAAAGATCACAGCGCATAATACAGACAGAGAGAATGGGCCACATTGCCTGCTGACATCGCTTTATTTCACAAGCCCCTTTGTGTGCGAGTGTGACAGCTGAATGGAGACCGGAGAAGTGTAGTATCGCTCAAAACCAGCAGGAGAAAATGAAAGAGAAGGAGTTGAGAGAGCACGGCGCACGCGCGCACACACACACACATTAAAAACACGCACACACACATCAGAATGCACACACACACAAAAACGAAGATGGGTAAAAAGAAGCAACAAATTAGCTGACAGGACAAAGGAAAAAGACAAGGCTAGGAAGAATGAAGAGAGAGCGAGAGAGAGCGAGAGAGAGAGAGAGAGAGAGAGAGGAAAGCAGCAGTGATGTAAAGTAAGGTTAATGTGGGAGCGCTCGCAAACGTCCGTCCTGCAGCTCAGCGCCACCGACCCGCGTCCTGCTTTATCAACGCTCCATTTTCCGGCCCCTTTGAACACTTTGAGCGTGTCGCACCGAAACGGTGGCGATGCATAAAAAAAGGCCAACGCCACCGCATGCTTTCCTGCCTGCCGTCCACTGGGACGCCACTATTCTGGGAAGCGACATCGTAACCAAGTAACTAGGCCATTTGCAGCAGCGCTCAACAGTTTAGTTGAGTTGACTACTTCAGTGATGTTTGCGTTTTTGTTTGCGCGTGTGTGTGTGTGTGTGTACAACTCAAATTCCTACACGTACCGTTACTGTCGGGATTTAAAGGTACTCTAAGTCAGATTCAAGAGTTGTTCAAGAGAGAGATGGGGTTGGGCAAATATATCGATATTATATCGATATCGAGATGTGAAACTAAACTTTTCCTGGTTTTAAAGGCTGCATTACAGTAAAGTGATGAAAAGATATAGAAAAATATATTACTCTGTATTTTTCATTTGTTAAAATTCACACAGGAGTAAGGCTTTTTTTTTTTAATTTTTTTAAGGCTTTACCATGTGGTTATTTTATATGGACTCTTTATTTATTGAATTACCAGAAAGCATGCTATGTCGTGACACATATCGTTATCCAGATATTAAATTACCAGTATCGGGATAGAAGATGTTGGCCATATCGCCCAGGCCTAAAGAGAGAAAGCAGATCTATTACCTCACTCCCTTACATTTCTCCGCCATTGAGCACTGACAGGCAAGATGGTTTCCCCTGAACCAATCAGGGATGAGATGCAGTGATTGCTCAGGAATGAGCCGGGAGACGTCGAAAATCAAAATCGGCTCATGCAGAGACAGGCACAGTCAACTAGAAATAGATATTCTCACACAGCATTTCAGCTGATGGATGGCTGTGCCATTTTTAACAAATTACACTCAAATAATAGCTCTCGACTCTTACCGACAGCACCTTTAACACCTGAAAACCACATACCGTGTGTGGATTAAACAGCGCAATCTGACTATACTTCACGGCAGTACAAACACGATTTTCTTTTTTTAACTGCAAAAGTAACTGAGATTCTGCTGATGACTGTCGACTCATAGCGAGTTCATAAAGGAGGTAAATGACAACGGAAAATAAAAGTAACATAAATATCAGATCAAAGTGACAAAAACACACACAAACACACACACATGCACACACACACACGCAGACCCATGCACATAAAATATTGCATTTGCTTTCCTCAGATCCAAAAACTTATCTGCAGGAACTGCAGGAATTTGACGTTTGCTGCAAATGAGTTATTCTTATCAGAGTCCGATAGCCTCCTGCCTTTTTTATGTGTGAGCAAATACCAACCTTTCCCTTCCACTGGCTGTGCAGCTGCCTGCCGCACATGAGGCTTTTAAATATCACCACTTTGTTTACCTCACAAGGTTGACGCAAAAAAGAGAAACACACCGTCGTGTTTATGATGCGTGGGCGTGTAAAATATATTGTGGGACTTATAACGGATATGCGGTGGTGCTTTTCGCTCGCACTGAAAATATTGAGATAGTTTCCATCTAGTCTGGCACAAGTGTTGCACTGAACCTGGGCTCACCTGAAACAGCCTTGGATGTTGAAATAGTGGTAGTGGTAATCAATTCCTCCTATTTTGGTAGCGGTTTTTCGCGAACACAAAACTGTTTGTTTTGCACATGGTTTGATTTAGCACTTGTATTTGTATTGATAAATGGCAAAGTGTGTGTGTGTGTGTGTGTGTACAAAATAGGATACACGATCCGAAACACAACCACACAGACTGCTTTAGAGATTCATAAGATTAAATTGCGAGTGTGCAAATAAGACGTGACATCCCCATGAATCTAACACTTTAATATAATAAGAAAATAATAAAAGTACAATGTACAATCTTCAGGATCATCTGGATTGTAAAATTGCATTTTTTGTTTTGTTGGTATGCGATCACTACAGTGCATAGCGGACAGATAGAGAGATAGAATGAGGAGGAGGTCGCTCAGAAGGAGGACCGTGAGGAGGTGTGATGGAGGCTTAGGCCAGGAGACATAATGAGAAATGAGAGGTTGATAGACAGGTGATAGATGGGGAGAAGGACAGTGTGAGGAGAGTAGGATAGGACAGAGCGAGAGAGAGAGAGAGAGAGAGAGAGAGAGAGAGAGAGAGAGAGAGAGAGAGAGAGAGAGAGAGAGAGAGGGAGAGAGAGAGACACCCATAGAGAGGTAAGGGAGATTGATCGCAGCTATAATTTACGGCAAAATAATCATGGGCATCGCTTGCTTCCTGGAACAGAAGTGTGGAGTGGAGCTAAAGATGATGGGCCTTCCATCTTCGCACACACACATGCACACGCACACGCACACACACACACACACACAAACGTGCTCTCACCCACACACATACAAACCCCAGACGACAGACATGCTCAAATAGCTGATGGATCAAATTGCATGCACACACACACACACGCACACACACACACACACACACACGTACACACAGAGAAACACGCGCACACACGGACATCGGCAGCCCTAGAGAGAAGATAGGCAATTACAGACAAGTGAGGAAGGCGAATGGCTTTTTAATTCAGTTCTCTCAGGGCCACGGTCTGAGTTTGTGCTTCAGGTGTCCTCTCTTCCCGAACGGTCAACAGAACAGACCGGGGACCCTAACGGTGCACATTAGCATATAAGCTAGATGATTATGGACACCAGGCTCATATACCGCTATGGTTATAGCTTAGCCATAGTATAGCACGGAGTCCATAACGATGCCAAGTCGTTTGCGGCGCACACAACTTCTCCACCTCCATGCGCTCTCTGTCTGATCATTCAACAAACCGAGTTTCCCAGAGAGTCCGGGTCAGACAGCCAAAGAACGCACAGCCAAGCCTGTGTTCTCCATTGAGTATAAGCGGCACGCATGCATTAGTTGTACAAAAGCATATTTAAACAAACGTCTGCGCCGCCGACAATACACACACACACACACACACACTAAGACACTTACTTGACGACGGATGGACCTCACTCCCTAGACACTGACAAATATCATAACTACAACTAGATTAACTTCCCCGAGGGTGAGCGCCCTTCAGGCTACAGCGAAACACTGACCATTTTCAGACAATCATCGCGAAGCCACGATGTCGCCATGCAATTCAACCCTGGGTTGAATTCCCTGGGTTGAATTGCACACGTGACATTTTCATCAAAATAGCCCTGGCCGCCGCTGCAATATAGTTTCAGCACAATGTACGATGTGGTTTCTCCTGCTCCCTTTCTCTCACTGTCACTTCCTCTCTCTGCTCACATAATCCTCAGCAGCTAGATGCACCTGGACCCTCTAACACACACACACACACACACACACACGCACGCACACACGCAATCGTATATACACAGTGTCCCCAAAGCCAAGCCACTTCTACGTACATGGCCGCCAGGCATTTGGTTTCCGGGAGAATGCGTCTTCCCTTCCAACTTTCCCCTCAGACCCATATCAACATGATACACACACACACACACACACACCCCAACCCCACTTGCTCTCTCTCTCTCTCTCTCTCTCTCTCTCTCTCTCTCTCTCTCTCTCTCTCTCCCCCCTCCCCCCCCCCTCACTAGAGGGACTCAACACATTTTACATTGACTTACAGCAAAGCGTACACACATGCATCAGCTAAAAAAACGCAGTTACATTAACAGTTAAAATGAAACCCATAAAATGTGTACACACACACACACACACACACACACACACACGCTCGCCCAGCTCTCTGTTCTCAGACAGCCAGCAGCAGATGATTGGACACAGACGTCAGAGTGTTCTGGAAGAGAAAGCTGATCACAGATGAATTGCAGCCATGGACAAAGCGTGTCCCAAAATAACCTGCGATGTTCTTCCATCCAAGAGTAAAGAACATCTTGTGTGCCAGGTGGCGGTGGTGGTGGCGGCGGTCGTACGGCAGTTGGTGGCAAAATGACACCACTTTGCACAGATTTCAGCGGCTCATCGAAAGGTGCGACCGCAACGACCGGCGATGGGAACGGCTGCCCCCGAGGTGTGGCGTCGGCGGGCAACAAGTTATTTGTCGGCGCACAGGGTGTTCGTTGCCCGCGAGAAACACACGGATGTGCCTCCAACTCCTCAGTGAGGTAGCTCAGAGGATAGAGGAACACAGGGAGACGGCTCTTTCAGTAGGGCCTTCTCATCTTGAGTATTGAATCTCTCAAAGGGGCTTGATGTCTAAACCACAAGCGGTGTATAAAAACGTATTTCCCAAGCTCCAAGAGGAGCGATGTGAAGTGAGCCGGCACAGAAAACACCTTTTCTACACCTTGTTTTGTTATGTCCTCTTTGGAGTGTTTTTTTTTTTGTTGTATTTCCTTTATGTGATCATTTGTTCTTCACACGGTGCAACTTGTTTTTTATGTGATCAATTTTTCTACAAACCGTGACACTTTAAGTTAAAGTGGTTGCAATTGCATAACAAACAGCCCTTTTTTCCGGAAGGAGGAAAGGAAAAACTATTAGATGAGATAAGAATGATTTGAATTCTTGGGACTAAGGCAAAGCTGCCTTTGAGATTGAACAGCAGGTCAGTGAAGACAGAGGAGTTGTGGTCTCTGCCACGTTTCCACACATTACCGCAAAGTATGATGATGATTGTATATGTGTTGGCGTGTGGTTGTGTGCGCTCTTTTATTACAGGACACATTCTGTCCCGCTTCCAAGTAGAAATTGGGGCTTTGACAAAGAGTCCTCATTCCTTCACTTTCCACAGGACAAAAAGCCACTGGGATATGTAAACAACCCTCCTCCACACACAGACGTGTGCACACACACACACACACACATACACACACACACACACACACTCATCTCTGTCATCTCTGTGACACCTGTTGAAACAGTTTGTGTTATTTTGCACATGACTCGCAGAGTGTTGTTTCAACATTTATGTACCGGTGTGTTTAACATTGCTGTGTATGTGGTGATGTGCACTAACTTGTGACGTCCAATATGCAAAAATATGCAAATTAAGTGTGCTGTTAGAGCTCTCTGTGTAACAGAGAGAAAGGCACATACAGATAAATCTGACTAGCTTATAGTCAGTGGTGTGTGGCAACCTACTTGTCACACATGGTTGCGGAGCTAGTTAGTTTTCAGTTGCAAACTGGGATTCATTAATAAGAGTTATAATCAAAAGTCATTATCTGAAGTTTCAGATTCAGGAGAATTGGCTGCTTTTCTCTAGAATTGTACACGTGTTTCCGATAAAATACTTGACACATTTGCATTTGTTAATGGAAACATTTAGGTGGAGAACGTGCACGAAACCACTCATTAAATACATAATACGATTAACATTTTTAAATTACACACGGAGAGTGTGTTGCAGCGTTGCGAGTCGCGGCATGGAAATGAACCGCCGTTACAAATTCCTATCATAAAGCACCAAATTGATACTGCGACAAAAAAAACCCCGAAATGGATGTCTTGAAACGATTTTATTCTGGGTATTTAGCGCTTCATAAAATAGTTCGCCTTTTTTTTTGGGGGGGGGGGGGGGGGGGGCGACAGACGAGCTGAAGTGCGTGTTGTGTGGAGCATGCCTGATTCATACCCTTCTGTGATGCGCTGCCTTGATTAGCAGCCTGCCGAGAATGTGGTACCTCAGCCTCATCTCCATAGTAACAATAGGGCATGGGAGGTGGGGGAGAGGGGGTTAACCCTTAACCCATCCCGTGTGTGTGTGTGTGTGTGTGTGTGTGTGTGTGTGTGTGTGTGTGTGTGTGTGTGTGTGTGTGTGTGTGTGTGTGTGTGTATAATGGGGGATGGGTTTGGTTGGATTCCCCCCATAAACCTAAGGGAATAGCCCCGAGCTCAGAAAGCTTGTTTAGGTCTTAACACCCTTTTAGGCCTAATCGCTGGCCGCATATACGCACACATATACACACACACACACACACACACACACATACGCACACACACACACACACACACACACAGGCACACGCACACACACACATAGCCCATTCTCTACCCAACCATTAACCCCCTCCCCTATTTCCCCCATTTATCCCTACAAATCCTATCATCTTTCCATCTCTATGTGTCACAGCCCTGCAGAGCGCAGAGTCTCGTGATGTGACTCAAAACCTCTGCAGTGGGACCCGTTGATCAGCATGACCACCCAAAGACCGCTTTTTTTAATACGATTAAAAGGCTTCAAACCAAGGGGGAACATAATCGGCTGTGTTTATGTCAGAAGACGAGACAAAAACGCATGAAAGACAATGAACGAACACGTCAAAGAAAAGCAGTTTTTTGTCGTGTAGTTTGGATTCTGACAAACAGTTTGAAGTGGGAGCGAGCGCTGCAGACGCGGGACGTTTGGGTGAACACGCTATTGAACTGGCCAACTCAACACGCTGGGACATAAACTGGGCCTGGATTTTTACTGGCAGGTGTGGATGGGGGTATCGTTGTTATCCACGTTCATCTTGCATCATTTATATTATGAGTTGTCCAATTTAAATGTAAGGTATGTGTGCATGCCTTCATTAATGTGCATGTGTGCTTATACCTGTGTAGAGTATATGACTTCACCAGAGAGAGTAAATAAGCCAATGAGACAAAAAAGGGAACAAAAAAAGAGCGATGAAGATAAGCAAGATAGAGGATGAAAATGAGAAATGATTAAGGCAGAAAATCAATGAGGAAAAAGGGTGAATTGTAGAACGAGGAATGAAGAATGAAGAATGAGAAGCAAGAGTTTTAGGGGTGTGCTTCAGAGTGGTGTATGCAGTATGGTTTTGCAAAGGTGCTGGGCGGTCACAGGACGAGTACAAGCAAATCTAAAAAGGCATAAGAAGGTGCAAACAAACATTTCAAATGTCGTGCACACACAGGCACGGGCGCATGTGCACTGGCACACACATTGCATTTAATGTTTTAATTTGCAGCCCGATGCTTAGTGTTTAGCTCATCACACAATACGAATCCGTGTGAGGGCAAACAGCGGACATTCAGTATTCATGTGTGTGTGTGTGTGTGTGTGTGTGTGTGTGTGTGTGTGTGTGTGTGTGTGTGTGTGTGATCTGTAGGGAATGGGTGAGAGCTTGTTCACAGCCAGAGACGAGCAGTCTGCAGTGTTAATAAATGGTCAAACGTGTGTATGTGTTTTACTCATTTGAATACATGCCGGCTCTGCACCAATATGTCCGGGTGAGAACAATGTATTACGTGGGGCAGTTTTTGGCCTTCATTTATAGATGGCCATCCAATTTTGTATGCTGTGTGTGTGTGTGTGGAGGTGACATGTAGGTGTGAGTGTGTGTGTGGGGGTGTGGGTGTGTGTGCATATGTGCATGTCGTGTGTGCGTGTGTGTGTGCATGCGTGCGTGTGTGCATGCGTGTGTGTGCCTTGCAAGCGTGTGTATATAATGGTCGCATGGTTGAGTGTTGTTGCTAGCCCTTATCCTCTGGGGCCATCTCGCTCTCTCTCTTCCCCAGGAATAAAAGAGCGGTCATGAAACTTTAATAGGCGTCTGCCACCTGAGCCCCATACTACTGTCTGATACAAGCACCGTGTGAGAGGAGAATGGTGATGTGAAGACACATAGAGGAGCGGACGCCTGGCTTTAGAAGAGGTTACGAGTCCTGTGTACTGGGGCACTATAGGGCTGCACCATATAATGCAGCCCATATAATTGCGATTATTTTTTCCCCGATATTGTGATTATTCATTGCGATTGACAGGTTATCAATTCAATTCATATTCTGCGGTGTCCAAATTCCGATTTATTCATGTTTTTTGCATATTCATTTGGATACGTTAATCATGACCTTTCACGGTCAGTTAATTGCAGGGGTCAAAATCGCAATTTGGATTAATGTGCAAGCCATGGGCACTGTTGCAAAGCCAAATGTTTTTTATTTGTTGTTTTTTTAACAATTCATGATGTGATGTTTTGTTCAGGCTATTTCATTCATTATTTACTTTAATGATGCATCAAAGTGCATCGCATTTGGAAGACAAACAAGATAATCTGGTGTAGCTATATGGTGTGTGTGTGTGTGTGTGTATGTGTGTCAATGTAAAACACAAAATACAGGTACAAAATAAAAAGATGATTACAGGGAATCCAAACTGGCCATCTCCCTTTGAGTCCACACCCATCCCATCCACACACACACACACACACACACACACACACACACACACACACACACAGATGACAAGGATGAGCAAAGTGTTCTCAGATGAAAGGGGCTGACTCGTCACAGCTATACATTGCTGCTGTAACCTCAGGCGTTGCCACGGCACGGTAACTACAAGTAACTACAGGTATGAGGGGAACATCAAAGGTATGAGTGATGTCATGCTTTCTACACAGACTAAAAACACAAAGGAAACAGCGCTCAGTCCTGTGGGACCTCCAAATAGTGAAAGACACGGTTATCAAAATATGCCAACAGTGCCTCGTGGTGCATCCTTCCTCGGCCGTGTTTTCATTACTTTGTCGACTTTTCATCCCGCTGTCCCGCTTTCCGAACTTTGCCTCAACAAGCGCTCGCTTGTTAAAAGGGGTGTGGCCTGAATGTGCAGCCTATAAAGCTGCCTGTCAGTGCAGACATGCACCTAAACATTATTGTTTTTAGCCACACAGCCTGGATTACAGTCTGGATTAAGAATACAAGTCCCTAACCCCATGTGAAATAACTCTTTAATATAATAACTTTTTTGACATTCATGCATTTTGCAATGCGTCAAATTGAAGAATCACATCCCCATGCCTTCCCACATTGGCCTGAACTATATCAGCCATGATGGCTGCTGCTTAGGCAACAGCCTCACAAACATGGGCAGCTTCAGCACACAATCCTTCAGCCCCCAGCCAAGTGGGTGGCTGGGCGTAGACTAGCGATTGTAACAAGGATACTACACTGGTCAGTCATGAAACCACAGGATACTGTGGTGGCCTGTGTGTGTGTGTGTGTGTGTGTGTGTGTGTGTGTGTGTGTGTGTGTGTGTGTGTGTGTGTGTGTGTGTGTGTGTGTGTACGTCTGTGAAAAGAAAAGCAAGAATCTTCAGGCTGACTAGCACGCACACGCGCCCGCCGCATACACACACACACACACACAACACCACACACACACATTGATTCTCTCATACCAACGATAACAGATGATACAACCTTTGCTTGACAACAACCTAGGGAACTATAAGGATTGGTTAACTTTGACTGATCGACACACAGGTTTTTGTGGTTTTGTTTTAAGGACCCGCTTTCCATCCTCTAGACCTAGACACATATTTGCAGGGCGAGTGCTCTCTGACTCTCTCCCTTGTACACACTCATATCCTCACCCACACACACACACACACACACAAACCCACACACACACATACATGCGTGCGGGCACACACACACGCACACACACAACGTTTCAGCAAATGAATCCAGTGGGACTGTGTCCCATGGGAAAGTGGAGTGGGGGAGACATGGCTGATGAGGGGGAGTCGAGACAAGGGGGAAGGGCTTGTGGTGAGCTGACCAGTGTGTGTGTGTGTGTGTGTGTGTGTGTGTGTGTGTGTGTGTGTGTGTGTGTGTGTGTTCATTGGAAGTCAGGGGGTGTGTGTACAGAAGTTCTGCTCTGACAATGGGACCCTAAAGCAAACACAGACTGTCCGGCTATGGGTTGTGCGTGCAATGCTTGCCTAGTGTGTTTGTAGTCAAAGAAGTGCTACATTTTACATCACCCATACAACTGTGACGATCTGTGACCACCGCCAAAGTAGCCCTCCCTTACCCATAATAATAATAATAATACTAATATGTCCAGCATGGATATCGGTAAATGAGGTTATTCCATGCCTTTGACAGACACAACATTATCACCAATCCCAATTCTGCAATGCATTCACCCACGAACAGATAGGCCTACTTCACTAAATACAACAAAAAAATGTGTTATAATGCAACCTCTTCAACAGACATGGTATAAATACTACTATAATAACAATACAATACGTAGATCTTAATGTACCGGTATGTCTGCCGTCACTGGGGAGGAGCGGTCCGTAAGGACCTGGACCTGGGTGTGTTGAGCGGAGTGGGACAGTGAATCACCGCTCACTCGGTGTCCATTACCTCCAGGCTACCGCTGACCACCGACCGGATCGATGGCAACCTATTTAATGAGTCCCCATTGCAGAAAGTGACCAAATACAACAGCACCCACCCCCCCCCCCCCCCCCCCCCCCCCCCCCAACACCACCACCACCACCACCCCCCAAAAAAGAGGACGTCTTGGTTAACTGTGCAGCCTGTAGGGGTTGGCTTACTGACCACGTCAGTGAGCAGCTACAGTACAGCGCACGTCAACGTCGACACCTGCTATAAACATCATCATCATCATCATCATCATGATCAACCACCCCCCCTGTCATCGTCCGACGACGACAACGTCTCCCTAACACATGGGGGAGGGATGGGGAGGGAGGGGGGGTCGACTCATCATCATCAGCATCATCATCATCATCATCATCCTGCAACCACTGCAGAGCAATGGGTTGCACACAGGGAAAACAATGACCATAGCAACACACAGGTGACTGACTGACTCTCTCTCTCCCCCTCTTCCTCTCCCTTCCTCTCTCTCTCCCCCTCTCCCTCTCCCTCTCTCCCTCTCCCCCTCTCTGCGTAAAGGAGAGATACAAGCCTATATGCTCTGCCACCATCGGTAGCTGCACTGCCTGTGTGAAGTTATTATTATTATTTAGTGTGTGTGTGTGTGTGTGTGTGTGTGTGTGTGTGTGTGTGTGTGTGTGTGTGTGTGTGTGCGTGCGTGCGTGTGTGCGCGTGCACTTTTGTCTCCTACGTAGGCTACTTTCGTTAAAAAAAAAAAAAAATGTAGTGGCATCTTGAACCGGGACGTCATTTAGCGCAATGTTGTTGTTTTGTTGTTGTTGTTGTTGTTGTTGTTTTAAATATCCAACACAATAATAATAATAACAGATAATAACAAAATAAAGAAAGAAAAGAAAAAGAAAGACAAGCAAAGAAAACGCAAAAGAAGAGAAAGAAAACTGTAAAAACCTTAACGGGCGAGTTCCTGGTGGCCAGGGGCAATTCCCTGACTCCCGTGCCGGGGGGCGAAGCGCAGATCCCGGCGGCGTACAGCTGCAGCGAGCCGCCGCCTCCTCCACCGCCACCTCCACCGCCGCCTCCTCCGGGCAGCAGGGACGACTGCCGTCCTCCGCCGCCGCCGCCGCCGTTGCCGCTATTCGTCCCCCCCCGCAGCAGCGGCCGCTGGCGGATGCCGTCCAGCAGCCGCACCAGCAGGATGTTGGCGGGCAGGTCGTCCACGCCGCAGTCCACCAACACGCGGCACTCCGGGCAGCGCAGCTCTCGGCGGGAGCTGACGATGCTCTCCAGGCAGCGGCGGCAGAAGGTGTGCTGGCAGGGCAGCACGCGGGCCGTGGTGTCCAGCCGCTCCAGGCACACGGAGCACTCCAGCAGGTCCAGCAGCGACGACGACGACGTCGACAACGACGACTCCGACTCCGACTCGTCCATGTCCGCGGCGGAGAGGGCGAGCATCTGGGGGAGAGGGGGGGGGGGGGGGGGGGTGGTGGGGTTGTTTAGTGTTGTCCTCCGCCGCTGTGGTGGTGGTGGTGGTGGCTGGTCCTTCTTCTTCTTCCGCGTATCGACGATGGGTGAGAGTGATAGAACATTCTGGGGAGGTCTGGTGTTGGTGTGTGTGTGTGTGTGTGTGTGGAGGGGGGTGTGGGGGGGGGGGAAGGGGAGGGGGGGGGGGGGGTGTTTGAGTCGAG
>JAOPHQ010000588.1:0-245000 GCA_030340625.1 Merluccius polli
TTTTTTCGCGACTTACGTCGCGAAAAATTCGTATTATTTTCACAAAAGTCTTAGCACACTTGCCCCGGAAGAGCCGCACGTTTTGATACCTTTTTTGTGTATGTGTGACCAAAGCTGCGGGAGGAGAAGTCGACCGAAAAAACGTGTAAGAAACGTAAGAATAATAATAATAATAATAAGCCCGGTGGATAATAGATAGTGTGCTTTCAGGCACACTCAATAATAAGCCCGGTGGATAATAGATAGTGTGCTTTCAGGCACACTCAATAATAAGCCCGGTGGATAATAGATAGTGTGCTTTCAGGCACACTCAATAAGCCCGGTGGATAATAGATAGTGTGCTTTCAGGCACACTCAATAATAAGCCCGGTGGATAATAGATAGTGTGCTTTCAGGCACACTCAATAATAAGCCCGGTGGATAATAGATAGTGTGCTTTCAGGCACACTCAATAATAAGAATAATAATAAGCCCGGTGGATAATAGATAGTGTGCTTTCAGGCACACTCAATAAAGATAATAATAATAAGAAGAAAAAATCCACAGTATAACAATAGTGCTCGGTGCGATGGCACCGTGGCACTAATAATAATAAGAAAAAATCCACAGTATAACAATAGTGCTCGGTGCGATGGCACCGTGGCACTAATAAGAATTAAATCCACAGTATAACAAGAGTGCTCGGTGCGATGGCACCGTGGCACTAATAATAATAATAATAAGAATTAAATCCACAGTATAACAAGAGTGCTCGGTGCGATGGCACCGTGGCACTAATAAGAAAGAAATCCACGGGATAACAAGAGTGCTCGGTGCGATGGCACCGTGGCACTAATAATAATAAGAATTAAATCCACAGTATAACAAGAGTGCTCGGTGCGATGGCACCGTGGCACTAATAATAATGATACATTTACATCAACCTTCTTCTTGTGAATCTCCATCTGGCAGTGAGCCTGTAGAGCATGGCTGCCTTTGTTTGCATAATTTATATCTTTGTGGCAGAGAACACATCTGGCGAATCCCTGCCTGTTGATTTTGTTGAAAACATCCCCTAGATAAAAGGACACCTCTTGCCCTTTTACTGAGACCTTGCCCTCCAGTTTTAGCCACGACCAGTTCCAGCTGCATTTCAACCCAGCATCCAGCTGTTTAACAAGAGCTGCATCCTTCTCCCCTAACACACTCATTCTGCAAAAATAATGTTTGTATTAGTGTTAACGGTACTTTAGTATTGTCTGTAACCCACCCTCTGAAGCCTTTCGTGACACATAAACGCCATGAAATGAAGTTGTGGATCTCTCCCCTGTCATCTTCTCCCACGCGGATTGTCCCGCAGGAAGAAATGACACCCTGGCTGTCAGTGGATGGAGCGCACAGTCTACGAACGCGAGACGCTCAGCTTTCACAATTTGAAATGGCTCAAAACCACTTTATATTAAGTTTTAATGAATCAATAAATACCATCCAAGACTGCTATTAAAAATGTAGAACACGTCAGGGTTCATTACAATGTATGTTTTATGTATCACGAAAGGCTTTAGAGGGTGGGTTACAGTATCTAATAAGGTGTTCTCTAGTTTAGCCTTATTGATATAACGGTGGACCACTTCAGTTTCAGCCTTGTCAGTCCTCTCACCTCAATATCATCTACACGTCCTGGAAATACGAGTTATAGAGATTTTAGAAAGAAGCACTATAACCAGTGTTTCTTTTCTGTGATTTACCGTTAGCTATACAAGCTCGAAGCTAACTTCAGTAACAATATCTAGCTAAAAGTAGCGTTAGCTAATCATTTTCCACCTGAGCTTTAGCTGGCTAGCAGCTAACGTTGTGTTCTCTAGCTGTGTTCAAATCACTTTATTCACATTAAATATTTCCAGCTACAGCCTTCGGAGCCGCCGCCATTGTTTTTAGATTTTTTGCTTAATCCCGCCCCTGTGAACAACGTAGGCTTCTGATTTGCTGTGAGTGGTACTCATTTGCATGAAGTTGGGAGTTCGCCAACTTTGATTCGCCTGAAGAGGCAAATTCGCGTTTGCCCAACCAGAGCGAGTTTTGCTTATCAAGTCAAGTCGAACTTTATTGTCAATTTTCATGTACAGGACATACACAAAAGCCGAAATGCCGTTTCCCTCGATCCCTGGTGCAAAAACAGCTATATACACTTATACAAATATAAATATTAAAAATTGATATAAAATAAGAATATAAATTAAAAGAGAAGAGAATATATACAGGTTTTAAAAAGAAAGATATATATGTATATTATAAACAGTATGGACAGTATAAATAGTATGAGACAGAAACTATCAGTGCAAATATTATTGTAGAGGTAGTTCTTAAATATAGTTTGTAAAGTGACTGTGCATAGTGGTGGGGAAGAGGAGTAGTGTGCAGGTGTGTGGGTGGGGGTTGATGTCCAGAGTTTGTGGGGGCAGAGAAAGAAGGGGGGTCAGTGCTGGGAGGGAGTTCAGCATCCTGACGGCCTGGTGGACGAAGCTGTCCTTAAATCTGCTGGTCCTTGCCTTTAGACTCCTCACCCTCCTCCCAGAGGGCAGGAGGCTGAAGAGGCAGTGGGTGGGGTGGGTGGAGTCGCCCGCAATGCTGAATGCTTTGCGGGACAGGCGTGTATTGTAGATGTCTTGGAGGGAGGGGAGGGGGGCACCGGCGATCTTCTCAGCTGCTCTCACTATGCGCTGCAGGGTCCTCCTACAGGATGCAGTGCAGCCGCCGTACCACACAGTGATGCAGCTGGTCAGGATGCTCTCGGTGGTTCCCCGGTAGAAGGAGCACATGATGGGGGCAGGTGCTTTCGCTCTTCGAAGTTTGCGGAGAAAGTAGAGGCGCTGCTGAGCTTTGCCGGCCAGTGATGCAGTGTTGCAGCTCCAGGAGAGGTCCTCAGTGAGATGCACCCCCAGGAACTTGGTGCTGCTCACTCTCTCCACAGCAGCACCATTGATGGTCAGTGGGGGGTGCTGGGTGGAGGCTCTCCGGAAGTCGACAACAAACTCCTTCGTCTTCTGCACGTTGAGAGAGAGAGATTGTTGTCTCTACACTACTCAGCCAGTTGGCTCACCTCTTCCCTGTAGTTAGACTCATCGTTGTGGTTGATGAGCCCCACCACAGTCGTGTCGTCTGCAAACTTGACGAAGAGGTTGTTGCTGAATGAAGGAGTGCAGTCGTGGGTCAGCAGGGTGAAGAGAAGGGGGCTGAGCACGCATTCTTGGGGGGCCCCTGTGTTCAGCATGATGGTGCTGGATGCGTTGCTGCCGACCCGGACTGCCTGCAGTCTTCCGGTCAGGAAGTCCAACAGCCAGTTACATAGTGAGGTCTGCAGTCCTAGACAGTCCAGCTTTCTGATCAGCTGCTGAGGGATGATCGTGTTGAAAGCTGAACTGAAGTCTAGGAACAGCATCCTCACATACGAGTCCTTGGTCTCCAGGTGGGTGAGAGCTGAGTAGAGGACGGTGGAGATTGCATCATCAGTCGACCTGCTGGCCCGATATGCAAACTGGTATGGGTCCAGTGAAGGGGGGAGGATGGATTTGATGTGCTGCATGACCAACCGCTCGAAGCACTTCATGATGATGGGGGTCAGTGCAACCGGCGGTAGTCGTTGAAGCAGGATGGAGAGGCCTTCTTTGGTACCGGGATGATGGTGGTGCTATTGAAGCAGGTGGGGACAACAGCTTGGCTCAGGGAGGTGTTGAACATGTCTGTGAGGACATCTGTGAGCTCCTCTGCACAGTCCTTCAGCACACGACCGGGAATGTTGTCAGGCCCTGCAGCCTTGCCAGCGTTGATCCTGGAGAGGGATCTCCTCACACTGGCTGGAGAGAGGCACAACACCTGGTCATCTGCAGGGGGTGGTGACATCTGTGCAGGGGTGCTGTTGTCAGCTTCAAACCGTCCAAAGAAGTTATTGAGGTTGTTCAGCAGAGTGGTGTCACTGTCACAGGTCTGTGGTCGGGGTTTATAGTCCGTGATGGTCTGTATCCCCTTCCACAGGCTCCTAGTGTCTCTGCTGTCAGTGAAGTGGTTGGATATCCTCCTGCTGTACTGCCTCTTCGCTAGCCTGATGCCCCGGTTCAGGTTGGCTCGCGCTGATCTCAGGCCAGCCTCATCATCGGGCTCCCAGTAAACCATAGACTTCCCCCGTCAGCCATGGTTTCTGGTTGGCCCGTACTGTGATGGTCTTGGTGACCGTGACATCATCAATGCATTTGCTGATGTAGGCAGTAACAGTGTCCGAATACTCCTGAATGTTGATGTGTTGGTTGTAGGTGGCTGCCTGCTTAAACATGTCCCAGTCTGTGATGTTAAAGCAGTCCTGTAGTGCTGAGAAAGCACCCTCTGGCCACTCCCATACCTGCTTCTGGACCGGTCTGGTGACTTTGACCTTAGGCCTGTATGCTGGCATTAGCATAACAGTGGTGTGGTCTGAAGCGACGAGGTGGGGGCGGGGTGAGACCTTGTATGCTCCTCGCAGTGTGGTGTAGACCAGGTCCAGAGTGTTATTTCCTCGTGTAGGAAAGTCTATGTGTTGGTACACATGAGGAAATACTGTCTTGAGGTTGGCGTGGTTGAAATCACCAGCTACAATGAGGAGTCCGTCTGGTTGGGCTGTCTGCTGGTCACTGATGGCGCTGTACAGATCACTCATTTCCTTGCCTCTGTCATTGTTGTTGCCGCTGGGAGGGATGTAAACAGCCACTAGCAGGATGGCAAAGAACCCCCTCGGCAGATAAAAAGGCCAGCACTTTATGATCATAAAGTCCGCAAGGGGTGAACAGTGTCTGCAAACCACCACAGCGTCCTGGCATCAAGCATCCCTAATGTAAACACAGACACCACCGCCGCGGGTCTTACCTCCGGTAATGAGGGCTCTGTCCGCTCGGTAGCATGTTAGCCGGTCGAGCTGGATGGCGGAGTCCGGTATGTTGTTGTTAAGCCATGTTTCCGTAAAAACGAAAACACAGCACTCTCTCACAGTCTGCTGGGATTATCTCAGAAGGTGTAGCTCATCCAGTTTGTTGTCCAAGGAGCGTACGTTGGCGAGTACGATGGACGGTAAAAGCTGGCTTGTATGGATTAGCCACTAGCCTGGCCTGGATACCTCCACGCTTCCCTCGCTTCTGCCTCCTCGCGCACCGCCTGCGGCGCTTCCTCTGCGGGTGTGCTGCAGTAGTGGGGGTCGGTGTCGAAGCGGGCCTGCGGCGCTTCCTCTGCGGGTGTGCTGCAGTAGTGGGGGTCGGTGTCGAAGCGGGCCGCCGGAGTAGACCGAGATCGTGTAGCACCTTGGTGAATGCCGGGTTTGGCTTGTGGATAAAGTGGTTGCCAATTTTGAAAAGAGTCCTACGGCTGTATGTGTGCCTTCGGACAGACAAACGCGACGAAAACATAAAATCACTTGGGCACACCGACAAAGACAAACATGTATACACCACATTTTTGGGACAGAGAGGGGCCGCTGCGTCCGTACACGCTGCCATCTTAGATCTTTATTCTTATCCATGCATTGTCAATGAGAGCAAGTAGAGTTGTTCCGATTCCGATACCAGTATCGGAAATTGCTCCGATACTGCCGAAAACGCTGGCATCGGTATCGGCGACTACTGGATTCCAGGCACTGATCCGATACCACGTAATTTATTCAATTAGTAATCTAATAGGGGTTATGCGCAACATACTTCTGCATTCTGCGAAACAGGTCTCATCACATCCGGTTCAGGTCCGCTGTACCGCGCTCACATTATTTTATTTATTAATCCGCACTTCCAGATAGGGTGGCCATTCGTCCGGCTTTAGGCCGGACTGTCCGGTTTTCCCCCCCCCTCCCGTCGGCCGTAGGTCCAAGGTGTGTTGCGATCGCGCGCTCCTCCCCCCCGTCAGCCGTAAGTCCGAGGCGCGCACATCCCCCCCCACGGGCTGAGGTGTCCTCCTTTTCAACAACTCATAAATGGTCACCCTACTTCCAGATCGTCGCCGGGGCTTCAGAGTAATGTGTCCGAGGAGAGCAGCCCTCTTCCGGACACACACGCTAGCTTTTACCGCTGTTTTTTTTGTTTTGTTTTTTTTAATCCGCACTTCCATACCGTCACCGGGGCTTCAGAGTAATGTGCCCGAGGAGAGTAGCCCTCTCCCGGACTCACTCGCTAGCTTTAACCGCTGTTTTTTTTTCTTCTTTTTTTTTTCATCCATCTTTTCTTCTCACTAACATTCAGATCAAATTAAAATCAAATAAAACGCCAACAGTAAAAAGGGCTAGCTAGGTTAGCTGTTAACTGTTCTATTTAAAAATAAATGGCTTGAATTTGCTGTATTTATTCATGTTTTACAAAGAGTTTAACCTGAGCCAGGCCTTACCACTATGATAATCATATCACAGTCATGCATGTATGCTATTTTTTTTTAATAACATACGGGTATCGGATCGGTACTCGGTATCGGCCGATACCCACAGCACAAGTATCGGAATCGGTATCGGGAGGGAAAAAAATGGTATCGGAACATCTCTAAGAGCAAGGCGACATTTATGTTGTGTGGAAATGCAGCGTCAGGCAGCACGAGCGAAGCGAACTGCTTGCCCTTCGCGTTAATATTTCCATGCGCGCATGCACCCGCACCGCGCCCCCCTCCAAAACTTTTCTCATCGAATCTACATGATTCACGTAGGTCACCGGTTTTGGCTTCAAAACGGTGAATTTCGCCGAAAGGTGAGTGATTTTCATGCCTGACACACACACACACGCACGTGCACAGACACATGCAGATTTGTTTCCATTCAACATTAATTGTTTATTTAGATTTTCACCGTGAAATAGAATAGTAGTGCCATGAAAATGCAATACAACATGTTTCTGTGTTGTATAGGTATGGCTAATGTAGACGTACATGGCTATGTAACATAACTTTTTGTTTAGACATGTGACGAGAGCAATCTGTCGGCATTTATTGTTGTTTTTTCATTATTTTTCTCTTTTTTGCTGTAGCCCCTGTTTTCCAGAGGTTTGTTAGAAGAACAGGGAATACAACAAACGAACACAAATGGCCACTGTGTTACGATCTCGACACGTCCATCTCACTTAAACTACTGTACAGTCCCAACAGAGGTCACTACTGAGTAATTACAACAACAATAACAACAAAAAATATATATACGCAAAATTCTGTTTAGCTTCCATTGCATATCCTTTATATTTAAATTCCAAATCATATTGTTATATAGACTATTTATATATTTTTGTCATGTATTAAGCATTTTCTTTGTCAAAATCATGGCATGATTTTTATACATTTTTATACATTTTTATACATGTAACAGACAAATATGTATCCACTTTGTAACAGAGCTCTCTATGAATGGTCAACTTGAGTCATTTCCCAATGGTGGCTTCAAAAAGATTGTTATCCACAACAAAAACCAACGTATTGACATTAACCTGGATCGTATATGTGTGCAAGATGGACAGAACGAAACAGAAATTCGATGGGGTCAGAATAACAGCACTTTCCAAAGGTGACGAACACACACTTTACATATGCAGTAAAGTTATATAGGCCTTAATTATATTTTTCTGCTTTTTTGTCCAAATTACGAGGTATAAATTCTATTTTTATTTTGT
Source organism: Merluccius polli (assembly GCA_030340625.1). Classification (NCBI taxonomy): domain Eukaryota; kingdom Metazoa; phylum Chordata; class Actinopteri; order Gadiformes; family Merlucciidae; genus Merluccius; species Merluccius polli. The sequence goes on from JAOPHQ010000588.1 coordinate 7,629, forward strand.
TTTATAGGGGAGCACTGATTCAGATCCAAGACGGGATATTCACACTAATAATCGGAGACACGCGCTTGATCATTATGCTTCATGAAATAGAGGGTAAAAAACTTCTCTGGCCAGGGTTGCCAGTAGCTTCTGGCGACAACGTTGAAGGGCTTTTAGGTAAATCAAAACGCTTTTTCTGTTATGTGAAATGGATTACTTTATTTAAAACACATGTGTATGTGACATGTGTGTTTGTATGGTTTGTTGTTGCCTTACAGCTGTCACACCTGTCGTTTACGAGACGATGTTCGCACTATCCAAAACACTGATGGTCAATGGCAAAACGTTTGCTGTTTCCGAGTAAGTCGGTGGATATCTATTGGTTCTCCCACAGTCAAATATCATCATATGGCTTTTTTCCTTTTAATTATGACTAGGTCTACTATGTTCATGAGTACACGTTGATACGATGAAACTTAAATATTTACATTTTTGACAGAACTGACATGTTGGACTACAGTAGGACTTTTGTGCCAAGAATAAAGTGTTGGCTAACATCTCCAGAGAATGCCTTGGGGAGACGTCTGGCAGATTTTCTTGTCACAGATTTATAAAGGGAATAAATCGTCCATCAAGAAATCATCTGCATTGCCATTCCTTATTCCATTGTTGCGTACCTTAGCTTCAAATTCATTCTTCATGTCACCTATTAGATATGACATCCCCCAAGAACACAGGCATGTAAGAACATCACACACACAAATAAACACAAATATTTGTTAAAATAATACAATACATGTAGATTACTGCCTCACAACTGACAGTAGGCTATAGGACCTTTACGTGCCCTTGGGGTTTGGGTTACCGTTGTATCGTGGAAATGTTATTCAAAGCTAATGCCCTGAAGAGTTGTTTAGACACTAAATATAGGCTACACATATATGTATCAGGTAACAGGTTTGTGCCTTTGTCAAGAAACATAATTAAATGCATCTTTGGTAAAGTATTTAGGCCAAGGTTGAAAGCTCTATTACAAACGGGATGGAAACATGCGATTCCTTAAAAAAACTGCTTCAATAAGTAAACCTGTCCAACAGGCCAAACTGCGCACACACCCACAGTATGCATTACCGAGAGAGAGAGAGAGAGAGAGACAGACAGACAGACAGACAGACAGGCAGGGACTAATCATTCACTGAAACCAACAGGTATTGCGAAACCTCCTGCCATTCCTTTTAGAGCATGTTGGCTCAGCCTCGGGAAGTGTATTCATGGTTACGTAGAAGTCGGTAAGTAGTAGCCAAACTTATTTTAGGTTAACCAAACTTAGTGACTTGAAATGCAATGAGGTGTATGCTCTTAGAACACTAATCGTAGCCTATATAGCCTATAGGTATATATTAGTAACGTTTAACTAGGCCTATTATTACGCCTATAACTGAATAGGCCGGGTTGAACTGTATCACATTCAACAATAACTTAAAAGCGTCAGTGGTCTGTAGTTTAGTGTTTCGTTTTTCTGCAAACAACCAATTAGTCCGAAAGTGGCGCAAAATATTTCACACAAAAATACAAGTCAAGGTGAATTGCCTAATACTACGGAGCCCCTCTGTGGTCACATGGTAGAAACAAATAATTTGATGTGTAAATCCGTGCGAACGGATTTGGTTTGTTCTCCACAGCAGGGACTGGACCATTCATTCATAACCCATGCATGCATTCCCCAAGGAGCATTCTGACGGCAAACGCATATCTGACAGCTATACGACATTTTTTTCTGTCCTGTCTTTTTAAGTATGCATGATTGAATGTAGTGTTTATCTTTTCACATTTGACTGTACAGTTACGTTTGCTTTACAATAATTGTTAGAGCCTTCTCATGTGCTATTGCCTAATAAAGTTGCAGCATGACATAAAACAACTCCAACCGCTGTTTTCCAATAGTGTCTGTAAACTCAACCCAAATCGCAATCATCCATAACATGCACTCTGTCATACAAGTACCTCAATTCATCCACTTCCTTAACTACGGATTCCTTAACTACGGTTTAAACACGGATTTACGAAACCGTGCGCACGGAATTACACATCAGGTTTTCGTTCTTCTACCATGTGACCGTATACATAGTATTAGTAGCCTATTGTTAATGTGACGGTAAAACATTGTGAAATCAAACTCGGGCGAGTGGAGACATGCAGATGATGAGATCGGATGTAGTTTACGAAACGGTTACATCATTATTGTTTTTTTTGTAGGTCAGGAGCAAACTAAAAAATGCACCAACCCAGTGTAGGACGCTGTTAGCAATTGTCGCACCCTATAACAACATGACATTTCCTTTGCTGAAGATAATCCGCCATCAACCGTAACCCGCATCCAGTGGTTCTGGGATATGGGCTACCTGGAAGCATGGTGACTTTGCTTTGCAGGAACACATCTTTTGAGGCCCCGTGAGGCAACATGCTGGGATTATCTGTGGGATGTTTGCTATGGGCGGTTGGAATCACTGCTATTACTTTTGAGATCAACGGATATGACACTCAAGTCATCTGCTCACAGGTAGACATTGTTTTCTGTTTGCCTTTTTAATGTATGCAATTTCCTGTCTTCCTGAAATCTGATTCAACATTCAATTTCCTGTTGCCTTTGAATATTTTTCTTTTAATAACCCGTCCTTGCTTCAGTTAACACTTTTAAATATTAGTTCAACAATAAAACAACACAAAATTTGACTGCGGTCAAGCCAGCCGTTCCTCCGATCACCGTGGTCAAATGAGCCGCACTTACATTTCGAGTGTACAAATATTCTCAGCATTACGGTAGAAGCGGCGAAACGGGCGAAACCGCGTATTCACTTCCGGTTTCTCAAAATAAATGTATTAAGAACCGTAAGCTATAATTAAAACCTACATTTAAATGAAATATGTTGTATTACAGTGTTTCATACGCCCATGATGAATGAAAAACTTAATATCAAGTATCTTTATTGCAACAATGTGGAGAAATGCCAAACTAAAAGTCCCATATTTGTGCTTCCAAGTGGCATGTTTCGTTGTATTTGAACTGCTGTAAAATCACTTTGCTCAATATTCCCTGACTATGGGTGGTATATTTGACTTCTACACATGTAAGACTATACCCACATGCAATATCAAGCATTTTTACTGTACCATTTTGGAGAAATTCAACAATAAAAGTCCCTATGTGTACCTTCGGATAGCACAATTGCATATATTTGAACTGCTGTAAAATCACTTTGCTCAATATTCCCTGGCTATGGGTGGTATATTTGACTTCCACACATCTAAGACTACCCCCACACTCAATATCAAGCATTTTTACTGTACCATTTTGGAGATATTCTACAATAAAAGTCCCATATGTGTACCTTCGGATGGCACAATTGCATATATTTGAGCTGCTGTAAAATCACTTTGCTCAATATTCCCTGACTATGGGTGGTATATTTGACTTCTTCACATGTAAGACTATACCCACATGCAATATCAAGCATTTTTACTGTACCATTTTGGAGATATTGTACAATAAAAGTCCCATATGTGTACCTTCGAATGGCACAATTGCATATATTTGAACTGCTGTAAAATCACTTTGCTCAATATTCCCTGGCTATGGGTGGTATATTTGACTTCTACACATCTAAGACTACCCCCACACTCAATATCAAGCATTTTTACTGTACCATTTTGGAGATATTGTACAATAAAAGTCCCTTATGTGTACCTTCGAATGGCACAATTGCATATATTTGAACTGCTGTAAAATCAATTTGCTCAATATTCCCTGACTATGGGTGGTATATTTAACTTCTACACATGTAAGACTACCCCCACATGCAATATCAAGCATTTTTACTGTACCATTTTGGAGAAATTCAACAATAAAAGTCCCTATGTGTACCTTCGGATAGCACAATTGCATATATTTGAACTGCTGTAGCTGTGTACATACATCTACTGATGCCTAGTCTGGACACATCCTCAGTGATGTTCCTGGACTCTTAGGGCGTTTCGGGTCTTTCAACATCATACGCCCTCCTCCAGGTGACCCAGCCAGGGTTGATCAGACCCCAGCTTGTGTCCAGACGGCTAGCTAGCTACCATGACTCCAAGGCTCCCCTCTTTTGAGCCACAGCCATCTTGATGCTCTCTCTGCCGCATCGGTGGTACTGCGGATGGCTCTCCTCTTTCTCTCTCCCTCGATGCCTAAGGTACTGAAGGCTCTGGCCAAGGACCAGGCTGCAAATCCTCTGCATCCAACCTCCACAGGGAAACACCTTGCTCTCCAACCAGCCTGATGGCAGTCGCTGACCAGTCCTGCGTACTTGGAGAGCTTCCTTTCAAAGGCTTCTTCCAGGCGATCTTCCCACGGGACTGTCAGCTCCAGCAGCACTGCTTGCTTGGTGGACTCAGAAACAAGGACAATGTCTGGTCGCAGGGTGGTGACTACAATATGGCTGGGGAACTTCAGCTGATGTTCCAGATCCACCAACACCTGCCAGTCTCTTGCAGACATCAGGATGCCTGCAGATGATGTTCTTCTGACAGGAGTTGGCTTGTCCCCAGCTCTGACAAAGGCAATGGATTTCTTGGAGGGTCGGACATGCTTTGCCCACTCCAGTCCTGTGCTGATGGCTTCAGCAATGGTCTTAAGGACTTGGTCATGCCTCCACCTGTACCGTCCATCTCCAAGTGCCCTTGTACAGCAGCTGAGGATGTGCTCCAGAGTTCCTCGCTTGGAACACAGTGGGCATGCTGGTGTCTCTGCTATGCCCCATGTGTGCAGGTTTGACGGGCTTGGAAGCACGTCATACACTGCCTGGATGAGGAATTTGATGCGGTGAGGCTCAGCTTTCCACAGCTCTGCCCAGGTCACTTTCCTCTCGACCGCGTTCTCCCATCTCGTCCAAGCTCCCTGTTGCTTCATTCCCACAGCCTTGCAGGTTCTGGTCTCCTCCACTGCTGCTCTCACCTCCTCCTGAACAAGGCGGCGCCTTTCCTTCCCTCTGGTGTTCATTTGGGGACTCGGAAAGGAACCTAGCCCTGCTCTGCCTCGTGTGACCACGCCCACCAGGCACCTCTGGCGCAGCCTTGCATCTGCCTCTTGGACTGCTTCCTCTGCCCTCCATTTCCTGCCAGTCCTCACTTGGATCCCTGCTTTAGCCACCTTCGGATCACTTGCGTCCCTGTACTGAACCACTTCTCTGGCTCTAGTCACCTTAAATTCCTCCTCCAGGGATTTGAAAGGCAGTTGCAGTTTGTTGGTGTTTCCGTAGAGTGCAATGCTGCTCAGGCTCCTTGGTAGTCCAAGCCATCTCCGGAGGTGGTTGCTGACCCTCCTCTCCAAGGTCTCAACTGTTGAGATAGGGACTGCGTAGACAAGGAGGGGCCACAGGATCCTGGGAAGAATGCCATGTTGGTAGACCCAGGCATTGAATTTTCCAGGTAGGCCTGACTTGTCCACGGATTTCAGCCAGCCATCCAACTCAGTACAGGTCGACTGGATGGATGTTGTGTCTCTCAGAGAGCAGTCAAAAACCTTTCCCAGGCTCTTGACTGGTTTCTCTGTGATAGTTGGGATGGCTGTGCCTGAGATGTGAAACCGGAACTTGTCCTCCACCTTCCCTTTTCTCAACACCATTGATCTGGATTTGATGGGTTTGAAACGCATCCGGGCCCACTCCACCAGCTTCTCAAGCCCCTTCAGAATCCACCGGCAGCCTGGAACTGATTCTGTCATGACTGTGAGGTCATCCATGAATGCCCTGATGGGTGGTTGCCGTTGTCCGGAATTCGTACGGGGCCCTCTGCACTCTGGCTCAGCTGACTTAGTGAGCATGTTCATGGCTAGGGAGAACAATGTCACAGAGATGGTACACCCTGTGATGATACCGATCTCCACCTTGTGCCAACTGGATGTTATTGCTCCTGAAGAGACCCTCATCCTGAAGTTGCTGTAATAATCAGCGATGAGGTCTCTACACCTGCTGGGTACATGATGTTTTGTCAGAGTGAGCTGAACCAACGTGTGTGGAATGGAACCGTAAGCATTTGCCAGGTCAAGCCACAGCACCGACAGGTTGCCTTTGTTCTCTCTGGCCTCCCGAATGAGCTGTGTCACCACACCGGTATGCTCCAGACATCCTGACATTCCTGAAATGCCTCCTTTCTGGACCGATGTGTCGATGTAGGTGTTCTTTGCCAGGTAGGTACACAGCCGTTTGGAAACAGCGCTGAAGAAAACCTTTGCCTCAACACACAACAGGGAGATGATGCGGAACTGGTCTAGCTGGGTGGAGTTTTCCTCCTTCGGGATCCAGACCCCTTCAGCCACTCTCCATTGATCAGGGATCCTCCCCCTTCTCCAGAAGACTCGCAGGATTTTGCAGAGACGCAGCAGGAGTTTGGGACAGTTCTTGTACACTTTGTATGAAGTGCCACTCGGACCTGGAGCAGAGCTTGCCCTTGCTTTGCGGACGACCTCCCTGACTTCCGGTAGCTGCAGCTCCGACATGTCGAACTGCACATCTGGTTCAGGGGGTTCTATGAGGTTGTTACACTCTCCCAACTCCTGCTCTCTTGCGGGGTCGCTGTACGTCTGCTTCAGATGTTGGTCTATGTCTTCCTGCGAGGAGGCCAGTTTGCCACTGCGCTTCTGCCCCAGCAAATCCTTGGTGAACTTGAAGGGGTTAGCGATGAAAGCCGCTCGTTTGCGTGCCCGCTCGCGCCGCCACCTCCGATGCCACTCAGCCCGGCGGAGAACTCTGATGTTTTTCCGTAGGATGCACATTAGCTGGGCAAGGCCAGTGCGTTCCTCTTGTCCTGCCGCCTTGTACTGGGAAAATCACTTTGCTCAATATTCCCTGGCTATGGGTGGTATATTTGATTTACAGTAGTTTTGTGCTATCCGAAGGTACACATATGGGACTTTTATTGTAGAATATCTCCAAAATGGTACAGTAAAAATGCTTGATATTGAGTGTGGGGGTAGTCTTAGATGTGTAGAAGTCAAATATACCACCCATAGCCAGGGAATATTGAGCAAAGTGATTTTACAGCAGTTCAAATATATACAATTGTGCTATCCGAAGGTACACATAGGGACATTTATTGTTGAATTTCTCCAAAATGGTACAGTAAAAATGCTTGATATTGCATGTGGCTATAGTCTTAGATGTGTAGAAGTCAAATATACCACCCATAGCCAGGGAATATTGAGCAAAGTGATTTTACAGCAGTTCAAATATATGCAATTGTGCTATCCGAAGGTACACATAGGGACATTTATTGTTGAATTTCTCCAAAATGGTACAGTAAAAATGCTTGATATTGCATGTGGGTATAGTCTTACATGTGTAGAAGTTAAATATACCACCCATAGTCAGGGAATATTGAGCAAATTGATTTTACAGCAGTTCAAATATATGCAATTGTGCCATTCGAAGGTACACATATGGGACTTTTATTGTACAATATCTCCAAAATGGTACAGTAAAAATGCTTGATATTGAGTGTGGGGGTAGTCTTAGATGTATAGAAGTCAAATATAACACCCATAGCCAGGGAATATTGAGCAAAGTGATTTTACAGCAGTTCAAATATATGCAATTGTGCCATTCGAAGGTACACATATGGGACTTTTATTGTAGAATATCTCCAAAATGGTACAGTAAAAATGCTTGATATTGAGTGTGGGGGTAGTCTTAGATGTGTGGAAGTCAAATATACCACCCATAGCCAGGGAATATTGAGCAAAGTGATTTTACAGCAGTTCAAATATATGCAATTGTGCTATCCGAAGGTACACATAGGGACTTTTATTGTTGAATTTCTCCAAAATGGTACAGTAAAAATGCTTGATATTGCATGTGGGGGTAGTCTTACATGTGTAGAAGTCAAATATACCACCCATAGCCAGGGAATATTGAGCAAAGTGATTTTACAGCAGTTCAAATATATGCAATTGTGCTATCCGAAGGTACATATAGGGACTTTTATTGTTGAATTTCTCCAAAATGGTACAGTAAAAATGCTTGATATTGCATGTGGGTATAGTCTTAGATGTGTAGAAGTCAAATATACCACCCATAGCCAGGGAATATTGAGCAAAGTGATTTTACAGCAGTTCAAATATATGCAATTGTGCCATTCGAAGGTACACATATGGGACTTTTATTGTACAATATCTCCAAAATGGTACAGTAAAAATGCTTGATATTGAGTGTGGGGGTAGTCTTAGATGTGTAGAAGTCAAATATACCACCCATAGCCAGGGAATATTGAGCAAAGTGATTTTACAGCAGTTCAAATATATGCAATTGTGCCATTCGAAGGTACACATATGGGACTTTTATTGTACAATATCTCCAAAATGGTACAGTAAAAATGCTTGATATTGCATGTGGGTATAGTCTTACATGTGAAGAAGTCAAATATACCACCCATAGTCAGGGAATATTGAGCAAAGTGATTTTACAGCAGCTCAAATATATGCAATTGTGCCATCCGAAGGTACACATATGGGACTTTTATTGTAGAATATCTCCAAAATGGTACAGTAAAAATGCTTGATATTGAGTGTGGGGGTAGTCTTAGATGTGTGGAAGTCAAATATACCACCCATAGCCAGGGAATATTGAGCAAATTGATTTTACAGCAGTTCAAATATATGCAATTGTGCCATTCGAAGGTACACATATGGGACTTTTATTGTACAATATCTCCAAAATGGTACAGTAAAAATGCTTGATATTGAGTGTGGGGGTAGTCTTAGATGTGTAGAAGTCAAATATACCACCCATAGTCAGGGAATATTGAGCAAAGTGATTTTACAGCAGCTCAAATATATGCAATTGTGCCATCCGAAGGTACACATATGGGACTTTTATTGTAGAATATCTCCAAAATGGTACAGTAAAAATGCTTGATATTGAGTGTGGGGGTAGTCTTAGATGTGTGGAAGTCAAATATACCACCCATAGCCAGGGAATATTGAGCAAAGTGATTTTACAGCAGTTCAAATATATGCAATTGTGCTATCCGAAGGTACACATAGGGACTTTTATTGTTGAATTTCTCCAAAATGGTACAGTAAAAATGCTTGATATTGCATGTGGGGGTAGTCTTACATGTGTAGAAGTTAAATATACCACCCATAGTCAGGGAATATTGAGCAAATTGATTTTACAGCAGTTCAAATATATGCAATTGTGCCATTCGAAGGTACACATATGGGACTTTTATTGTACAATATCTCCAAAATGGTACAGTAAAAATGCTTGATATTGAGTGTGGGGGTAGTCTTAGATGTGTAGAAGTCAAATATACCACCCATAGCCAGGGAATATTGAGCAAAGTGATTTTACAGCAGTTCAAATATATGCAATTGTGCCATTCGAAGGTACACATATGGGACTTTTATTGTACAATATCTCCAAAATGGTACAGTAAAAATGCTTGATATTGCATGTGGGTATAGTCTTACATGTGAAGAAGTCAAATATACCACCCATAGTCAGGGAATATTGAGCAAAGTGATTTTACAGCAGCTCAAATATATGCAATTGTGCCATCCGAAGGTACACATATGGGACTTTTATTGTAGAATATCTCCAAAATGGTACAGTAAAAATGCTTGATATTGAGTGTGGGGGTAGTCTTAGATGTGTGGAAGTCAAATATACCACCCATAGCCAGGGAATATTGAGCAAAGTGATTTTACAGCAGTTCAAATATATGCAATTGTGCTATCCGAAGGTACACATAGGGACTTTTATTGTTGAATTTCTCCAAAATGGTACAGTAAAAATGCTTGATATTGCATGTGGGGGTAGTCTTACATGTGTAGAAGTTAAATATACCACCCATAGTCAGGGAATATTGAGCAAATTGATTTTACAGCAGTTCAAATATATGCAATTGTGCCATTCGAAGGTACACATATGGGACTTTTATTGTACAATATCTCCAAAATGGTACAGTAAAAATGCTTGATATTGAGTGTGGGGGTAGTCTTAGATGTGTAGAAGTCAAATATACCACCCATAGTCAGGGAATATTGAGCAAAGTGATTTTACAGCAGCTCAAATATATGCAATTGTGCCATCCGAAGGTACACATATGGGACTTTTATTGTAGAATATCTCCAAAATGGTACAGTAAAAATGCTTGATATTGAGTGTGGGGGTAGTCTTAGATGTGTGGAAGTCAAATATACCACCCATAGCCAGGGAATATTGAGCAAAGTGATTTTACAGCAGTTCAAATATATGCAATTGTGCTATCCGAAGGTACACATAGGGACTTTTATTGTTGAATTTCTCCAAAATGGTACAGTAAAAATGCTTGATATTGCATGTGGGGGTAGTCTTACATGTGTAGAAGTTAAATATACCACCCATAGTCAGGGAATATTGAGCAAATTGATTTTACAGCAGTTCAAATATATGCAATTGTGCCATTCGAAGGTACACATATGGGACTTTTATTGTACAATATCTCCAAAATGGTACAGTAAAAATGCTTGATATTGAGTGTGGGGGTAGTCTTAGATGTGTAGAAGTCAAATATACCACCCATAGCCAGGGAATATTGAGCAAAGTGATTTTACAGCAGTTCAAATATATGCAATTGTGCTATCCGAAGGTACACATAGGGACTTTTATTGTTGAATTTCTCCAAAATGGTACAGTAAAAATGCTTGATATTGCATGTGGGGGTAGTCTTACATGTGTAGAAGTCAAATATACCACCCATAGCCAGGGAATATTGAGCAAAGTGATTTTACAGCAGTTCAAATATATGCAATTGTGCTATCCGAAGGTACATATAGGGACTTTTATTGTTGAATTTCTCCAAAATGGTACAGTAAAAATGCTTGATATTGCATGTGGGTATAGTCTTAGATGTGTAGAAGTCAAATATACCACCCATAGCCAGGGAATATTGAGCAAAGTGATTTTACAGCAGTTCAAATATATGCAATTGTGCCATTCGAAGGTACACATATGGGACATTTATTGTACAATATCTCCAAAATGGTACAGTAAAAATGCTTGATATTGAGTGTGGGGGTAGTCTTAGATGTGTAGAAGTCAAATATACCACCCATAGCCAGGGAATATTGAGCAAAGTGATTTTACAGCAGTTCAAATATATGCAATTGTGCCATTCGAAGGTACACATATGGGACTTTTATTGTACAATATCTCCAAAATGGTACAGTAAAAATGCTTGATATTGCATGTGGGTATAGTCTTACATGTGAAGAAGTCAAATATACCACCCATAGTCAGGGAATATTGAGCAAAGTGATTTTACAGCAGCTCAAATATATGCAATTGTGCCATCCGAAGGTACACATATGGGACTTTTATTGTAGAATATCTCCAAAATGGTACAGTAAAAATGCTTGATATTGAGTGTGGGGGTAGTCTTAGATGTGTGGAAGTCAAATATACCACCCATAGCCAGGGAATATTGAGCAAAGTGATTTTACAGCAGTTCAAATATATGCAATTGTGCTATCCGAAGGTACACATAGGGACTTTTATTGTTGAATTTCTCCAAAATGGTACAGTAAAAATGCTTGATATTGCATGTGGGGGTAGTCTTACATGTGTAGAAGTTAAATATACCACCCATAGTCAGGGAATATTGAGCAAATTGATTTTACAGCAGTTCAAATATATGCAATTGTGCCATTCGAAGGTACACATATGGGACTTTTATTGTACAATATCTCCAAAATGGTACAGTAAAAATGCTTGATATTGAGTGTGGGGGTAGTCTTAGATGTGTAGAAGTCAAATATACCACCCATAGCCAGGGAATATTGAGCAAAGTGATTTTACAGCAGCTCAAATATATGCAATTGTGCCATCCGAAGGTACACATATGGGACTTTTATTGTAGAATATCTCCAAAATGGTACAGTAAAAATGCTTGATATTGAGTGTGGGTATAGTCTTAGATGTGTGGAAGTCAAATATACCACCCATAGCCAGGGAATATTGAGCAAAGTGATTTTACAGCAGTTCAAATATATGCAATTGTGCTGTCCGAAGGTACACATAGGGACTTTTATTGTTGAATTTCTCCAAAATGGTACAGTAAAAATGCTTGATATTGCATGTGGGGGTAGTCTTACATGTGTAGAAGTTAAATATACCACCCATAGTCAGGGAATATTGAGCAAATTGATTTTACAGCAGTTCAAATATATGCAATTGTGCCATTCGAAGGTACACATATGGGACTTTTATTGTACAATATCTCCAAAATGGTACAGTAAAAATGCTTGATATTGAGTGTGGGGGTAGTCTTAGATGTGTAGAAGTCAAATATACCACCCATAGCCAGGGAATATTGAGCAAAGTGATTTTACAGCAGTTCAAATATATGCAATTGTGCCATTCGAAGGTACACATATGGGACTTTTATTGTACAATATCTCCAAAATGGTACAGTAAAAATGCTTGATATTGCATGTGGGTATAGTCTTACATGTGAAGAAGTCAAATATACCACCCATAGTCAGGGAATATTGAGCAAAGTGATTTTACAGCAGCTCAAATATATGCAATTGTGCCATCCGAAGGTACACATATGGGACTTTTATTGTAGAATATCTCCAAAATGGTACAGTAAAAATGCTTGATATTGAGTGTGGGTATAGTCTTAGATGTGTGGAAGTCAAATATACCACCCATAGCCAGGGAATATTGAGCAAAGTGATTTTACAGCAGTTCAAATATATGCAATTGTGCTATCCGAAGGTACACATAGGGACTTTTATTGTTGAATTTCTCCAAAATGGTACAGTAAAAATGCTTGATATTGCATGTGGGCGTAGTCTTACATGTGTAGAAGTTAAATATACCACCCATAGTCAGGGAATATTGAGCAAATTGATTTTACAGCAGTTCAAATATATGCAATTGTGCCATTCGAAGGTACACATATGGGACTTTTATTGTACAATATCTCCAAAATGGTACAGTAAAAATGCTTGATATTGCATGTGGGTATAGTCTTAGATGTGTAGAAGTCAAATATACCACCCATAGCCAGGAAATATTGAGCAAAGTGATTTTACAGCAGTTCAAATATATGCAATTGTGCCATTCGAAGGTACACATATGGGACTTTTATTGTACAATATCTCCAAAATGGTACAGTAAAAATGCTTGATATTGCATGTGGGTATAGTCTTACATGTGAAGAAGTCAAATATACCACCCATAGTCAGGGAATATTGAGCAAAGTGATTTTACAGCAGCTCAAATATATGCAATTGTGCCATCCGAAGGTACACATATGGGACTTTTATTGTAGAATATCTCCAAAATGGTACAGTAAAAATGCTTGATATTGAGTGTGGGGGTAGTCTTAGATGTGTGGAAGTCAAATATACCACCCATAGCCAGGGAATATTGAGCAAAGTGATTTTACAGCAGTTCAAATATATGCAATTGTGCTATCCGAAGGTACACATAGGGACTTTATTGTTGAATTTCTCCAAAATGGTACAGTAAAAATGCTTGATATTGCATGTGGGGGTAGTCTTACATGTGTAGAAGTTAAATATACCACCCATAGTCAGGGAATATTGAGCAAATTGATTTTACAGCAGTTCAAATATATGCAATTGTGCCATTCGAAGGTACACATATGGGACTTTTATTGTACAATATCTCCAAAATGGTACAGTAAAAATGCTTGATATTGAGTGTGGGGGTAGTCTTAGATGTGTAGAAGTCAAATATACCACCCATAGCCAGGGAATATTGAGCAAAGTGATTTTACAGCAGTTCAAATATATGCAATTGTGCCATTCGAAGGTACACATATGGGACTTTTATTGTACAATATCTCCAAAATGGTACAGTAAAAATGCTTGATATTGCATGTGGGTATAGTCTTACATGTGAAGAAGTCAAATATACCACCCATAGTCAGGGAATATTGAGCAAAGTGATTTTACAGCAGCTCAAATATATGCAATTGTGCCATCCGAAGGTACACATATGGGACTTTTATTGTAGAATATCTCCAAAATGGTACAGTAAAAATGCTTGATATTGAGTGTGGGTATAGTCTTAGATGTGTGGAAGTCAAATATACCACCCATAGCCAGGGAATATTGAGCAAAGTGATTTTACAGCAGTTCAAATATATGCAATTGTGCTATCCGAAGGTACACATAGGGACTTTTATTGTTGAATTTCTCCAAAATGGTACAGTAAAAATGCTTGATATTGCATGTGGGGGTAGTCTTACATGTGTAGAAGTTAAATATACCACCCATAGTCAGGGAATATTGAGCAAATTGATTTTACAGCAGTTCAAATATATGCAATTGTGCCATTCGAAGGTACACATATGGGACTTTTATTGTACAATATCTCCAAAATGGTACAGTAAAAATGCTTGATATTGCATGTGGGTATAGTCTTAGATGTGTAGAAGTCAAATATACCACCCATAGCCAGGGAATATTGAGCAAAGTGATTTTACAGCAGTTCAAATATATGCAATTGTGCCATTCGAAGGTACACATATGGGACTTTTATTGTACAATATCTCCAAAATGGTACAGTAAAAATGCTTGATATTGCATGTGGGTATAGTCTTACATGTGGAGAAGTCAAATATACCACCCATAGTCAGGGAATATTGAGCAAAGTGATTTTACAGCAGCTCAAATATATGCAATTGTGCCATCCGAAGGTACACATATGGGACTTTTATTGTACAATATCTCCAAAATGGTACAGTAAAAATGCTTGATATTGAGTGTGGGGGTAGTCTTAGATGTGTAGAAGTCAAATATGCCACCCATAGCCAGGGAATATTGAGCAAAGTGATTTTACAGCAGTTCAAATATATGCAATTGTGCTATCCGAAGGTACACATAGGGACTTTTATTGTTGAATTTCTCCAAAATGGTACAGTAAAAATGCTTGATATTGCATGTGGGTATAGTCTTACATGTGTAGAAGTCAAATATACCACCCATAGTCAGGGAATATTGAGCAAAGTGATTTTACAGCAGTTCAAATACAACGAAACATGCCACTTGGAAGCACAAATATGGGACTTTTAGTTTGGCATTTCTCCACATTGTTGCAATAAAGATACTTGATATTAAGTTTTTCATTCATCATGGGCGTATGAAACACTGTAATACAACATATTTCATTTAAATGTAGGTTTTAATTATAGCTTACGGTTCTTAATACATTTATTTTGAGAAACCGGAAGTGAATACGCGGTTTTGCCCGTTTCGCCGCTTCTACCGTAATGCTGAGAATATTTGTACACTCGAAATGTAAGTGCGGCTCATTTGACC
The DNA here is from genome assembly GCA_030340625.1 of Merluccius polli. Classification (NCBI taxonomy): domain Eukaryota; kingdom Metazoa; phylum Chordata; class Actinopteri; order Gadiformes; family Merlucciidae; genus Merluccius; species Merluccius polli. The sequence goes on from JAOPHQ010000588.1 coordinate 22,981, forward strand.
ACGGTGATCGGAGGAACGGCTGGCTTGACCGCAGTAAAATTTGCCCTGCCACCTAACCTATTTTGAAAAGATCAACCCACAGATTTGGTTGATATAAAGCTATTCATTGCGACACAATAGCCTACATTTGTGCTTTCTGCATCTATTTTTTTCAATTGATTTCTGTTGCTCTTGAATAGGGTCTGTCTAACTGCAGTGTGAGTGATGACTTGCCAATGGACCCTCCTTTTGAAGATGAGGAGGACGTGGTGGATGTCCAGGGGGTGCAGGCGCGGGCCCAGTTGTGCTGTAGAAACAGACAGGAGTGTAAACTGTGTCTGGCTGTAGAGCTGTGGATCCACGTCCACCCTCAGCTAGACCTGAGTGATGGAGGAGGAGGAAGAACCAACGCTCAGACAGGTGTGAACTAAGTCCAAATCTTTGAAGAAGAATGAGATTTAACAGTTTAGTAGGCCTACAACCTGTACATTTAAGCTGACGACGGTACAGAATTAACTACCAACTTTCTGTTAGGGTTTTAACATGTTCGGACAGTGTGTGTTCACACTTTTAATATGGATTGAGATTCAACAGATTTGAGAGTGGTAAAGAGAGAGAGAGATCAGAAGATAACAAGATTTTGAAAATAAACAACCCCAAAATGCCCCCTCCCTACGTTTCTCAGCCATTGAGAATTATTGCATTCATGTACCCCCCTGTGAGCGAGCTATGATAATGCTGTGTGCAGCCGCAGCACGGCTATGCAAACATGTCACGTAGTCACACCTGGTTGTGTTGCTTACGAGCTGCTGTTGGCCAAGCATGTATAGGCCTTTACTGGCACAATAATAAGTAAAGAACTGTCAAGCAGAGTTCAAGTTAGAAAGATAGGTATTGGATATTTGCACTCTGTAATAAAGCAATCTAAAGTGGGGATCAAAGGGTGGGTCTAGTGCAAGGCCGGGTCTAGACAGGCATGTATGAGGGGGCAGCCACAAATCTTGAGGGGGCATTGTGCTCCAGCACCTTTTACCATGTCTAACTGACAAATTCACTCACTAGGATGCGGGTACACTGAACAAGTGCCTTGTAAAGTACTGTGGTCTCAAATACTTGGCACACTTATTTTATTGTAGTTATTGTTGTTAGACTAACCATATATGAACTTGGGTTGCTGTTAGTTGTATGTCCTACCCTCAACCTAAACTGACTGCACTTTGTCAGGCCTCTACCCTAAGACCTGCCCAACTTGGGTGTCCCTATGAAGACTAGCTTCTGTTGGTATAGCTTTTAGGGTCACTGAGGCACTCAAACCTCCTGACCACGATAAGGTGGCAATCCCTCAGGAGGATGTTTTTGAGCAAAAGGGGAGATGGAGCGGAGGCGAGAAACATGACACGAGAAACAACTTGATATATTTTACATTTGAGGGGTCAAGCAAGACATTAAGACCTTAAGAAGTGGAGCGGAGGAGAGAGGCATGAGATAATAAAAATATATGAAATATAATGTATTTTGGGGGATTTAGTTTGAGGGGGCACAACATTTATTTGAGGGGGCCAGGCCCCCTCTTGCCCCTGCCTAGACCCGGCCCTGGTCTAGTGTTAACTAATGAGCTGCCAAAACAACGATCCCTGGTCAGGTCCCAGCAGTTAACACCACTAGTAGGGCTGGGCAATATATCGATATGAAACTAGATATCGTCTTAGATTTTGGATATCGTGATATGGCATAAATATTGTCTTTTCCAGGTTTTAAAGGCTGCATTACAGTAAAGTGGTGAAAAAATAGAAAATACTTTTATTCACACAGGAGGATCTATAGGACACAAGAGGACTATTTATTTGAGTTACAAGAAAACATGCTATATTGTGATATATTGATCAAGTTATTAAATTAGACCTATATCGGGATAGAAGATTGTGGCCATATGCAATGGTCAGAAATGAGCGGGGAGCAGGTTCAAATCTAAATGGGCAGGCACAGTCAATCAGAACAGATATGTTCACAGAGCATTTCACTCAATAATAGCTGATGGATGTCTATGGCATTTCTAACAAATTACACTCAAATTATAGCTCTTGAATCTTACCTACAGCACCTTTTAAGAGAGACTTCAAACTAAGTAGCATCTCCCTGTTAGGGTTTAAATTCTAATGAATTCAAATGCTCTATATTCTATGTTTTGGCAGCGTCCGTCACAGTGTGCTGTACAGCAACCATACTGCCTGTGTGTAAGAGAGTCCTGTTCACCCTTCACCCTGATGCTCTTCCACAGTCAAATACAACACAGGTACAATGTTTACTGCGTATCCCATTTAGTTAATACCACCGACGTGTGTGTGTGTGTGTGTGTGTGTGAGAATATTACAGCAGACGGTAGATAATATTCTGTTTTCGAAGTGGGCTGTACTTTTGACTACAGTTTTGAAGAAGCCTTCCTTTTATAGCCTATGGTCCTAAAATATCAAGCCCTCATTAATGCAGTCATGCAGCTTGGATATAGATAAACTGCTTGTGTTTATATTTGGTAGTCTCAGTAATGTCCACAGACTGGTTGGTAGTAAGGGGTCTGCAGACAGCAGGAGTACCAAAGAAAATAACTGGCAAGGGTTCTGTTCTGTGTCTGAAATTATTGGCAGTCGCCGTATCAGGAGGAGGCACCGCTTTCTGTATCTTTAACATGACAGAACACAGAACAGTATTCTACAGCGTTTTGCATCTGCTAATGTTTTGTCCTATGTGAATATAAATGATTATAAATAAATATAAATAAAGTATTAAGTGTGTGCATGTGTATGTGTGTGTCCTTTACAGCTGTCTCTATTGAGTCAACCACTGTGCGTCACCTACGGCAGCAGAGCACTGGTTTCTGTTCACCCCAGTAGCTCAGCACAGCCTTTCCTAGAACTCTCCATGCCCTCCCTGGATCAAGGTACACTCACTAACTCATTAACTCATAGCCTCACGTGGACATGATAACCTCTGACAATACAAATCAACACCTTTTGCTTTCAAAAGCATTTGTGTATAATAAATGTAGGTAGGTAGAGATAGATGGGTACTTTTTCATCCCCAAGAGGAAATTTAGTATAATATTTAATATACAAAAAGTACACATAAAAATCACAGTATCTGTATGTATTTACAATATTATATGGACATAATAATATATTGTATATATATATATATATATATATATATATATATAGATAGATAGATAGATAGATAGATAGATAGATAGATAGATAGATATAATTGTGTTGAAATTAAAGAATCTATCTTCAAATGGGTTGTTTTGTATGGTTAAAATATTGCACATTTGTGTACATATCTTACATGTGTACATGTCTTCTCTCCCCAGTGTGTTCTCTTGACCTAAATGAATCTATTGAAGAATGTGATGGTAAATTACACTAATGGTTTATGTATTCTATCATAAATCCACCTATCATGCAGATGACTATAACAGAAGTCATAAAGTTCAAGTGTAATGTTTGACACTGCTCCCGTTCAGTCCCCAGAATAAAGACCATCATTGACCAGGAGAGGAGCCGGCTAGAGTTGCAGGTAGGAGACAGCACCAAGAGCCTGCATGCTGTGGTGTGTCTCCAGTATGAAAGGAATGGAAGTTGCCAGGTAAAGTAAATTGATCCACCATCAATTCCTTCTCCTGTAGAAATGAAATACATTTACTAGGTGATTTCAACAAAAACCGGTTAGATAAATCTAACAATGGCAACTCAAACTACCTAAATTGCCACCAAGACTAATCAATATCAGACAATCAAAGACATGTTATTTTAAATGTATTTATTTGATTTGATTGCTATTAAGTGGGGCAGAGACCAGTTAATACCTAATGTACAAGATGCCTGAGATTGTATCTACACTAAGTTAATTGATATTGTGGACAAACATGCTCCTTGGAAAACTGCTAAGGTCAAGGGTAAACATCTCCCTTGGATCAGCCCCAAACATATACTTAAACTTAGGCAGAGGGACAAAGCATGGAGAACATTTCATGAGACTAATAAGAATGAGAATAATGCTGATTGGGAAGTGTAGCAGTTGTTCCTCTGCCACACGCCCTTCTCCTCTGCTGGTCGTCGCTGCCGTTGGAAAAGGGCTGGTGCTGGGCGGTCACTGTCCATGAACAGGCTGGTGACTCCAGTGCATGTCCGGGCAGCCCTTCCATGTCCCTTCCCGGTCGGAGAAGCCCCACGTTAGGTGCCAGTGTAGCAGTTCCTCCTGCCATCTAACCCTAACCCTACTTAAGTGGCTTTTGCTGGGGCCCTCCAACACAAGACTCAGGTAGTTGTGGAAGAATATATCCGTTTATTGGAAATGGCAAAATTGTGCAAGCTGAGCAGATGTAACGCTGTCATTAACCGTGGCTCTCTCAACCACACACACTCCACATACCCCAGCCAAAGCCTACCCCCCCCCCCCCATCCAAGCAAAAACACTCTCCTGAGTGTGTACGTGGTGACAGCTGGTTGCCATGATTGCTCATGCACCACAGGTGTGCAGACCCATCCAACCCCAGAGTCTCATCAGTCTCGGGCGAGGTGAGGCTGTACAGGTAGCTGAGAAATATGAGCAAGACAAAAACCCATAATGCCAAATCTAATTATTATAAAGAATGTCTCACTAGTGATTTTAAGAAGCCTAAACAATTCTGGAACAAAATCAATACCATTATTAATACATCAGATAAACCATGACTACTGGCTTCTTTAGCGATATTTCACCTTGATGGGTTTTTTTTAACCTTTTAGGTAAATTTTACCAACTGAAGTTCAGAATGCCATTAATGAATTAAAGGTGAATAGCGGTGCTGAGCTTGATGGCATAGAAAACAGGTTTATTAAACTAACTTCTCATATTCTTATGTATCCACTTGCTGATTTAGTCAACCTTTCTTTCTCTACATGTGAGTCAATAGCTATCTGGAAATGTGCATGCATCATTCCACTCCATAAAGGTGGTGATGTACTTGATCTTAACAATTATAGACCTATATCCATTATATGTTCTATTAAAAGTGCTTGAAAAATTAATTTATAATCAATTTTCACATTATCTCAATGTCAACAATATTTTATCACCATTTCAATCTGGCTTCAGGTCTAACCACTCCACATCTACTGCCCTACCTAAATGTACCAATGATTAATATCTGCTGCAGATAATGATGAACTCAAGGTGCAATCTTTATTGATTTAACTAAAGCATTTCATTTTGTTGACTATCTGCTTTTAGACAAACGTCATGCTATTAGCCTTTCTGAAAATGCAGTTTTGGGGTTCAATTCATACCTTCGTAACAGAAAACAGTGTGTCATCCTACAAGGGAATAAATCTGATCTGTTGAACTCTAATTCGAATCACATATTTATCAAAGTCAACTTTGGAATCAATGATCTCGTAATTGGTTTACACGCAGTGTTCGAAAGAAACTTGCCTCAACTTATACTTCCGATTTTGGACTTGTTACACAGTAAAATCAGACCTTGTTCCTCTTAACACAGCATATAATAGATTCTGCAGATTTGTGCTGGGATGTCCTTTTCTCACTCAGTAGTGGCCAGCAGGTCAGACTGTGGTTGTGCTGAGCAGCTTTCCAGGTGTGAATGTGTAACTGTGTGAATGTAATCAGGGCGTTCCTGCAACGTTCCTGCAGTGCCCTGAATAAATAAAGGTCATTGCATCGTTGTATGATGCAACGGCCATTTCTAAATTTAAGGAGGGGCATTCTCTGGCAGTATCTTGTACCTTTCACTTCAAATTATCAAGTTGGGCACTCTACTCAGGTATATTTCTCTGTCCCACGTGCTAAGAAAGCAATTGGTAAACAAGCTTTTAGGTTTAAAGACCCAGCAGATTGGTATAATTTACCTGTTGATACTAGATCCATTTCATCACTTGGTATGTTTAAGCATACCCTGTCTTCTTACTTTGAGATGGACTGCTCTTGTTATCAATGAAGCCGTCACTGTTTATTCCTGATGTTTATACCTGGTTGGAGCTGATGATCTACTCTCACTCTACTGTTTATCTATAATTGGCCACTTTGGCCACCTTGTGGTTGTAAAGTTTTCAATGTTTTCATTAATTAATGTATGTGGTTTGTCTGTTTTTTTCCGTTTGTTTGTCTTTTGTCTGTATGTACGTTGTCGTATTGATAATTGTATTTGAGTTTTGTGTTTTTTTTGTCACCATTATCTATCTCATCTATCTTTTTTATTAGTTGTTTGTAATCACAAGTTCATTTTAAAAACCGCTACATGATTCATGCTTTTTCTTTCTAGTTAATAAATACAACAACCATTCCATTGTCTGCTGTCACCACCTGCATGTGTCTACAGGTTGCTATGCAGTTATTTTTCTTATAATGGCATATTCAGATGTATGGCTGTCATTAAGTAATTACAATACAGACACGTGTGTGTGTGTTGCACATTCACATGTATGTGTCTTTGTTTCAGGCATGGTGGCATGCGGTGGGTCAGATATCTCGTCGATCTATGACTTGCCCGTTTACAAAACACACAGGTGAGTGGGGCCTGTGTCCACATAGCATCTTTTTCTGAGCACCGCCACCATTTTTCAATTGTTTCCAATGAGGACGCATGAGGACGTCTGGACAAATAGCACAGTGCCTAGCATCTTTTTTCTGAGCGTTTCACCTTTATTGTGCAGTCACTTCGGGTGCTTCAGGTTGAAAATCTCTGAAAAGCAATGCCATCGTCACTGTTGCTTTTTCCCAGCCACCCAATCACAGAATGGACACGAAACTCAACATGTCATATACTTGCATTTACATTTATTCATTTAGCAGACATACTTGATGGGTCTTGTTGTCTTCCACAGACCTTGATGTCTGCACATGTGTTTGTATATGTGTGTTTCCATGAGTGCATATGTAGAGCACTTTTTTAACTTGTTGTCACTCAAAGCGCTTTACAATTAGTCAACCATGCAAGGCAACAGCCAGCTCGTTGGGAGCAGTTAGGGTTAGGTTCCATACTCAGGGAGAACTCGACGCTAAGTTAGGAGCTAACCAGGGATCGAACCAGCAACCTTCCGGTTGCCAGATGACCTGTGTGTATATGAGTGTGGAGTATGTGGGTCTTGGTTGTGGACAGGTCCATTTCCAGTGACATCCCTCTGTGTTGCTTCCAGAGGCGCTGATCCAAAGGAATGAGTGGAAGAACCTGTCTGTGTCTCTGGCCTTGGTAGAGAGGAACAAGGCCCTTCTCCTATGGAACCTGTCAGCTCCCTGCAGACTGGATGCTCAGGTTTGGCCTTGTCACAGAGGTGAAGCTGTCTCACATCATGGCTGCAAGGAAATAACAGGCCTGAGGAAAAGGCTACCTGACGGCAGCTGGAGACAAAATAACAAGGGGCACTGGGTGAGGGGGACATCTCAATGTCTCCAAGACTTTTATCTCTCTAGTGTTATCTATCTAGCCTGGATATCCTTTTGAATCATTGTTGTTTCTTCCTTAGGAGATACCAGGAGCTTTTGAAGACTTCGACCTTCTGTTTCCATGTGTGATGGTAAGTTTAAATGCTGTCCACATAGGCCTATATCATGTGGACAGTTACGGGTGTGCGCTAAATACTTCTCTCTACATGTTTAAACAGGTGAAAGTGAACAGGATGGAATACGAGTTAGGTCCCTTCTGTATTACTAATGGTGAGTCAGTCAGGGCATCACGTCATACATAAAAAATAAATGAAACAAAAACATTCTTATAAATCCGCCAATACAATGTTTAAGAATGTGTACAACTTTCAGTCAGCAGATGGCGCTGGACTCCTCTGATCATCGCTATGGTGCCATTGTTTTTCTTGGCGGTACTTATTATCTACTTTCAACATAACAAAATAAAAAGTATGTATATATTCTATACTAAATACACTTGTTTCAACCAAAAATTACAGGTTCTGCTAAACTACCTACAAAATGTTAATATGCTGCTTTGACCTCATGCTAAATATTGATTCAAGGTTAAATGCATTTAATTATTGCCATCTCCGCAAGTTGATTGGAATTTACAGCAACACACACACACACACACACACACCAGTCAATTGACAGTTATAAAGGTAGCAAAAAAGGTAAAAAGATGAGAATTTAAGATTGTGAAGTGACACTGGCTATAGCCCCCCCTCTCCTGCAAAGTGTGTGCGTCAGTGCAGATAGCATTAGGGGAGGAGCTATTCTCAACTCTAAGGCAAGAAGTCCTGCAGTTCAAACTCAGAAACTGGGAGAGGGAGTTAGCTGGGTAGGAGGGGTCTGATATATGGGGGTTAGTGGTGGGCGGATCGATCCAAATTATCGATAGTATCGATACCAAGTCGGTATCGGTATCGGATCGATACTAGCCTGTTGGGATCGATTATTTACTTTAAGTTCCGCTCTTGTTTGCAATGCTGCGGTTTCGGCAAAGAGGAAACAGCCAGGTCACCGGACTCGCTGCTCCTGTGTCAGCACAGAGCAGGCACACTTTGCTCCCCCTCCCCCTCTTGTGTTTAGATGTTGTGCCGTCACGCGAGTCACGTAACGCAAAGCAAAAAACTTGATAATAAATCATTTTCTATTTAATTATAAATTTTGTTCTCATTCTGTCCTAGGTTTTAACTATTTAATAATAAAAAAGGAAACATCACAAAAAACACTTAAGGTCATGAAAATTAATTGAGATTTAGCAATTCAATGACGCATCCACCTTATTTATTGAAAAGTATCGGTATCGGTATCGATATCGGCGATACTGGCCCGTATTTACTTGGTATCGGATCGATACCAAAATATGCAGTATCGCACACCACTAATGGGGGTATTATAGAGCGTAACAGTGACCGCCCCCTTTTTTAACAGCTCCGGTGCCGGAAGTAAATTTCCCATGCATTTATCTCGTCCACTTTTCGTAGAATCCTTATAAAAATAGTATTAAGCCTTTAACCAAGCCAATCGTTCGTTATGGTAGTCGTGACCATATTATGTTTGATTTGGGCATAAAAAGAATTTGGAAAACGGAAGAAAAGGCAAAGGTACAAGACTGTGTACATTATTTTGTGAACAAGTGAATGAACTACTCATCCCATAAACCATTGCGAACCCTTTCCGACAACTTCCAACCCGATAGTTTAGCGTGCTTCTTGCACCTTTGTAATTATTATAGTGTTTATATTTTTAATAAAAGTTGTGTCATATATTGTGTGTGTATGTATAGTGTTTCATATAGTGTATATAGTGTTGTCATCGACATGGTACAGTCCTGACTGCAATCACCTAGCCTGGCTCCGCCCACCTACGTACTTCCGCTCAAATTTCATTTCACTTCAGTACTAGGTCTGGCGATGCTACTATGTTAGAACCATAGACATATATACATAGACGCCTCATAGACTGACGCTGCCCGTTAGAGCTGACGTAGCAGCGCGGCCGCCATCTTGGTAGGGGACCCAGTGCGCCCCCAGTGCATTCATTTCTATGGAGGAAGGCGTATCCCCAACTACAATAATAAGCATAACTCCCCGAATTTTTACCGGATTTTCACACGGTTTGGTTTGTTACAAATGGCAGAGATTTATTTATGATACAGGACGAATTTTTTTTTTTTTAAATAATAAGAATTATTCATTATTATTATTCAATCTTACTTGTTAAAGGTAATCCCACGCGATCTGGTGTCAAGCTGCACAACATACTGGCATAGCTTGCTCTCCCGTTGACTCCTATGCTAGACTAGAGTGAGGACTCCCTACCAATATGGCGGCGACGCTGGGTTACGTTCCATCACGTCATGAGGCGTCTATGTATATATGTCTATGGTTAGAACGATTTCTTTTCCCCAAAATCTGCGGTCCAATCAGCGAACAGGAGGCGCGGCCTGAGAACAGTGACGTAGCGGTCGTGCGCGAATTTCAGTTATTGAGCGTAAGTACGGAGGCGGGCGCGAAATTACGAATCCCACTATGGCCACGCCAAGCACCGCCCCACCCTGCTCCTGATTGGTTGAGCTGTGCTCTCGACTCTATCCTGATTGGTTCTACTGCGCCCAGCAAGCTACAACATTGTTTAATCTCAACGACCGCTCAGTTTACAAGTGGTTAGGGTTAGGGTTAGGGTTAGCAGGCGCAGTAAACAATGTTAGAGTCGAGAGCACAGCTCAACCAATCAGGGGCGGTGCTTGGCGTGGCCATAGTGGGAAAAACAATATCGCGAGGCGGGCGGAACCAGGCTAATGCTAATGCTCACTGCATCTGCCGTACGGTTTGTATACTGCGCGCAACGTGGTTTCTGGCGCATGAAATACGTCACGACCAAACGTTAGCGATTGGTTAAGGCAGATCCAGAGTGGCACTGGGCAGAGCCAATAGGTTTTAAACTTCAACAGCACCCGCCTTCAAGTGAGACATCGTTTGTCTCTACAGCATTGCAAGACCTTTAGTATGAATGAAATGAGTACCAAGGTCTAGTTAGGACTAGGCTAGCAATCACCGCTCGCGCGTCCAACAATGCCGAATCCAAATGTGTGTGTCGGTTAAGACAGGGTGTTATATAATGGGTTATATAAGGTAATAACGTTTCTCGTTTTTAATACATGTGATTTTAGTTACGTATTCATTCAACATTATGTATTCCTAGGCTTTATACTACCCAAATTACTATACAACACTGCTATATCATATATTTTTATTTTGTTTTTAATCATATATCATCGTATATTCTATATCAACATATTTTTCAATATGTACAGCTCATTTCATCTACAGCTCTAACAACTCTAACTTTCCATGAGTCTAAGGGAAATCATGGTTGCTCTGTGTGGTAAACGATCGAGTTCAGTGGTAGCAGTAATCGACGACTCGACTTTCGTAGGTAAACGTTTCCATGGTAACAGCGAGCTCCACCAATCAAAGACGTGTTACAATTTAGGATTGTGGGTAATGCAGTCCTTCTAAATGAATTCTTGAAACCTTCCTTTAGTTTTTGGTTTCTAAAGTTGCCTATCCTATCATTGCACAATAAAACGGCCGGTTGTAAGTATACATTGTATGGTTACGACGTAATGGCTTTTAATCAAAATCTCGACGGGAAAAATGAATGGGATTTTTACTTCCGGCACCGCACTGTTGCGCTCTATTGAGACAATATTATTTGTGTGTGCGTATCTCAATCTGTGTGTGTAATAAGATTTGTGTGTATTCACATTTGTGTGTATTCACATTTGTGTGTGCGTAATAAGATTTGTCTGTCTGTATTCACATTTGTGTGTGTGTAAAAAAATCTGTGTCTGTATTCACATTTGTGTGTTTGTGATAAGATTTGTGTGTCTGTATTCACATTTGTGTGTGTGTAAAAAAATGCGTACTGAGATCTGTAAATGTCTGTCATCAGTTATAACTCAGGCGGGAGCTCTGATTGGCCGTCTTTTTACACGTGGATTTTGGCACACTTCTGCCGTGCAGATCTGCAAATGCGATCCGTGTGTAAAAACGATTTGTCTGTAACTTCACGCAATACAGTCTACACACCACTAGTCGGCGCGTAGCACCCAGTGATGTTATTGTTAAGCGTGTCATTGTCATGGGTAAGATGGCTGACGTTAATGAGACTGGCCGGTCGTCGGAAACTTAGAACAACTCATGGGCTTTACAATGCGTTTATTTATGAGGAAAACAAACGTTAACTTACCCATGAGTTGTTCGAAGTTTATATTATATTTTCTATCTAAAAATGGCCAGTGTCATTAACGGCAGCCATCTTACCCATGACAATGACACGATTTTTTTACGCACACACAAATGTGAATACAGACACACAAATCTTATCACAAACACACAAATGTGAATACAGACACACAGATTTTTTTACACACACACAAATGTGAATACAGACAGACAAATCTTATTACGCACACACAAATGTGAATACACACAAATCTTATTACACACACACAGATTGAGATACGCACACACAAATAATATTGTCTCAATAATACCCCCATACTGATATCAGTATATCACTTCTGCACCTTGTGTCTGAGCCTTGTTTCAGCTAATCATCTTTTTTTTTCTTGAGATTGGGTCTATATAAGAACACCTTTATTGACTTAAAATCACAATTTTCCTGTAGGATGGGCAATGTGCTGGCACTCTGGTAAATACATGCAAAGTTTTTTGTCGCTTTCAGCAAAAGATCAAGCCACCATTTCTTTTTACATATTGACTAACCCTAACCCTTTGTGCAAACATTTTTACCAATTTCATCCCCCCCCCCCCCCCCCCCCCTTCTTCTCTCCCTCCTCCCCGTAGCTGTGAGGGGCTACGTGGTGGTGCTGAGCCCCCCGGACTCAGAGGAGGAGGGTGTGTGTGAGCTGGTATGTGGCCTGGGCTCCTTCCTCCTGGAGCAGGGCCTCGGGGTGTCAGTGGACCAGTGGAGCCATGCTGAGCTGTGCTCTCTAGGACCTCTGCCCTGGCTGTATGCCCAGCTGCTCCGCGTGGAGCAGCTGGGAGGGGGCAAGGTGGTTTTGGTCTTGACCTGCGGGGCGCGGCAGAAAGCCCAGGAGTGGACACGACTCTACGGACGGTCCCAACAAGCCAGGACGGAGGACCGGGGACAGGGCCCCCCTCCGATCATGACGTCTTCCTTCCCTTATGCAGACGTCTTCTCTGCTTCTTTGTCATGTGTGGCGGGGGACAGGCAGCTGGGCCGGGCCGGGGAACGCTTTCTATTGGTGGATTTTGAGTCCTGTCCCGTGCAGCTGGCCTGTCGCGACAGGCATCTACCGGACCTCCTGGAGGGGCTGAGTCTGTTCCGCCTACCCTCGCAAAACCAGGCTATGCTGTCTGAAATATTGAGAGGAGGGAACAGCCAACGACAGACAGCAGAGGATAAAGGAGCTGCTAGATACATTAAAGTCAAGGAAAAGACATCCTCCCCTGGCCCTGAGACTGTTCCTTAAACACAGCAGTCAATGAGCATATGACACCTAAACGCTGGACTGGTTTTCTTTTATGTAGGCTACATAATCGTAACTTGTTTCAGTGAAATTAAAGAATCATACAATGCCTCAGTTGGCACGGAAAATAATTGTTTTTTTCAAAATTTCCATGTCATATGACCCAGTGGCAACAAACGAATACCGAATTAGTGAAAATTATGATTAATATTGTTTTACTAAACTCATGTAGCACATCTATTTGGATTGCTAATGTGTAATTAATTTATTTAACAAATATTTGAATAGAAAATAATTGCAGTTGTTTCAATAGCTTCCGTGTCATGTGACATCAAAACAATACCGAATTGTATTTCAATCAGGAGAGACTAAAAACAGACTAGTATTGAAAAATGCACAATGTTTATTGACACATTTGGCATTTAGACACCATCAAATTATTCTTCATGGGGATGATGGATCCCATTTAGTCTGCAGGGAGATGAATTCCCCCCTGATGGTGTCTAAGCACTGGTGGTGGTGGTGACTATGGATGGACCTCGGCCCTGGAAGACACCATCTCTTTCTCCACAAGTTAACATAATAATGTTAATGTGGCGGGGTTGCTCCTGACCACACGCCACCTAAGTGGCTTTTCCTGGGGCCCTCCGACACAGGACACGGGTAGATGTTGTTCAAAGTATATTTATTGGAGATGGCAGGTGGTATTTGCCGAGCTGATGTTACAAGCTGCCATGACCATCGTAGCTCTCTCCTCGAGTGTGTGTTGATAGCTGGTTTATCCTGGGTGCCATGATTGCTCATGCACCACAGGTGTGCAGCCCCACCCAGCTCCAGAGTCTAATCAGTCTGACTCAGGTCAGGTGAGGCTGTAAACCAGCTATCAACAACACACACTCCACACACACCCTCCACAGTTAACATAACATGTAGACAAGTCTAATTGTTATATTAACGTCACAATTCCACATTGTAACTACTGCTTCACAACAACTCACCCAGTCGGTAATGGGAGTTCCAGATCCCGAAGGCTAAGGCTGCAACATTGCACAATGTTGTGCTCATCAAAAGCTGAAACAAAAGAATTGCAAGATATTATTTATTTATTTACATGTTTATATACCTACATATTTTAGGTATACTCTATACCTAAAAGTGATTTACAGCATATGTACCGAATGCCTCTAGGATTTGGAGAGCCAGATCTTTCCTCTCCCTTTTCATGTCCTTTTTGGATGTCTCAAATGTAACATCCGGGATCAGAGGGAGGGCCTTCATCACTGCTTTCGCCATCTAAACAAACAACACTCCTGTTACAGAGGGTGTTGTCCTCTTTACCCAGTGTAGTAATACAAATAGGGGTGTGTCTTATATCCAGTACAGTAATACAATTTGGTGTTGGTTTGTTGTCACTGGGTCACATTAAATGGAAGCTGTTGAAAAAAACGGCAATTATTTTCTTATCAAAATGATATGTAAAATAAATGAATTACAAGGATATATTGCAAGAAAAGACAGATTGCTGAAAGAACAGACGTTTTTGCCATTATCCACGCTTAGACGTCACTTCCTTCCCTCCAATTCTTTCCGGCTCAAATATAATAGAAATCAGCCCACAGGCTATTCTATGCAACGGAGAGAGTCGGAGAGTGAAATTACAACCTGTTCATATATTGGCAATTTAAAGCGATTTATGCACGTGGAAAATCCTACACGTAGACCCTTGAAATATCTGCCCGAGCATAACAACGTGTATATAGGAATAATTCAAACTCAATTTCAAAATCAAGGCTGTCTCCAGATATTATGAAACTTCCCGTCGTACACATTTAAGGTAATTCAATGTCTGAATCTAAGCCTAGATTTGATGTAGTCTCGCGTGTTGGTCTGCTGTCCTCTGTCTCAGTATTATCTCACATGTCCCACCTAACTCTACAGGACATGGTCCTAACCTGTAACTTAGAGCCGTGTTGGCGAGAAACGGCGACGAGTTGCGAAGTACTAAAATAAGTGGATAATTCGGGTGCTTCTTCTACACACACCTAAACGAATAAATCGGTGGCCATGCTTGTTTCCGTCTACTCCGAGATACAGCGCAATAAAAGTATAGATTTTAAGCAAGCACATAGCATCTTTCTATCTCCCACACCGGTCATAACACACATCTGCCTCTCCCCTGTCAGCGGTCCCACCAGCCATGTTTCTCTGGGGTCTGCTAGTGGTTGTGTGGCTGGGCTCTGCGTGGCCTGCGGTGGCCCAGCGGCCCAGCTGTCCAGACGGCTGTAGCGCATGCGCTGGGCAGGACAACGACCGGTGTCTGGCCTGCACAGCTGGATGGACACTCCATGGCAACACCTGTATAGGTGTGTGTGTGTGTGTGTGTGTGTGTGTGTGTTTTACATACATATTTGAATGGAAAATAATTGCAGTTTTTTCAAAAGCTTCCATGTCATATAACCCAGTGGCAACAAACAAATACCGAATTAGTGAAAATTATGATTAATATTGTTTTACTAAACGTATGTAGCACATCTATTTGGATTGCTAATGTGTAATTAATTTATTTAACAAATATTTGAATAGAAAATAATTGCAGTTTTTTCAATAGCTTCCGTGTCAGGTGACCCAGTGACATCAAAACATTGTCGAATTGTATTTCAATCAGGAGAGACTAGTATTGAAAAATGAGGGAAGGCCTTCATCACTGCTTTTTTCATCTAAACAAACAACACTCCTGTAAAGGCCGCAGTATACTCGCCGTTCCCAAGCTGTCGCGCGACGTTGTGACGTCAAAATGACGTAGATCTCGCCGGCGCGACAGGATTTTGGCCCGAACGCGCCGTGTCGCGCACAGCTCCTTTTTTTTCAGCGGCGCGCGACAAAGTGGAAACAGAAACACGGACGAGTTCGAAGGCACATTGTAATGCGCCTTATTGCTAAGGCTTCTTTCTTTATATGCTCCATTTTATTGTGTGGTGTATGCCTATATGTATTCGCTAATAAACCGTGGTTTTATGTAAGTGCTGTCTACTGTTGTTGTGGTCAAAGACGAGTGGAATTACGTGGCTGAAAAACTATCTCAAAGCGGCAGTAAGTTATAAAATAAAAGTATATAGGCTAAGATAATCACTAAGTTATTAAGATGGATGCTTACAAACACTTCATATGAGAACTGCTGCCATACACTGGACTGTTGAAGACTGACCAGATGGGGAAGTGATGTAGAATAATGTCGCGGCCACCAGCGCGAGTATAAATAGTTACCGTCCTCCCGTGACGTCACATTGTCGCGCGACAGCTTGGGAACGGCGAGTATACTGCGGCCTTTACAGAGGGTGTTGTCCTCTTTACCCAGTGTAGTAATACACTTCTTGGAGATTTGGTGTCACTGGTTCACATGATATGGGAGCTGTTGAAAAGAAAAGTAAATGTCCCATTAAAATATTCATATCAAATAGAAGAAGCACAAAAATCCAATACAAATAGGTGTATAGTCCAATGTTGTAATATCTGCTTTTGATTTGGAGTCACTGGGTCACATGACATGGGAGCTAATACAAAAAATAAATGAATTTTCCATAAAAATATTAATATATAATATAGAAAAAGCACTGAAATCCAATAAAAAGAGGTGTGTCTTATATCCAGTACAGTAATAGAATTTGGTGTTGGTTTGTTGTCACTGGGTCACATTAAATGGAAGCTATTGAAAAAAACTGCAATTATTTTCTTTTCAAATATTTATGTAAAATAAATGATATATTGCAAGAAAAGACTTGCTGAAAGAACAGACGTTTTTGCCATTATCCATGCTTAGACGTCACTTCCTTCCCTCCAATTCTTTCCGGCTCAAATATAATAGAAATCAGCCCACAGGCTATTCTATGCAACGGAGAGAGTCAGAGAATGAAATTACAACCTGTTCATATATTGGCAATTTAAAGCGATTTACCGGTATGCAGGTGGAAAATCCTACACGTGGACCTTTGAAATATCTTCCCAAGCATAACGTGTATATAGAAATAATTACACTACTAGTAAATAATAATTTCTAGTTATCCTTTTTCCTGTTTCAGACATCGATGAGTGTGGCACAGAGCTGGCCAAGTGTCCTCCCAGCTCCTACTGCTCCAACACCAAAGGCTCCTATAAGTGCAGAGGTCAGGCTATTCAGGAGGATTAGCTGTATAGAGATGCGATAATACAACATGGGTCCATATTGATTAGCATGTAAAGGTATTGATGTTCTGCTACAGACTGTGACCAGTCCTGTGTGGGATGCATGGGCAGTGGTGCTGCCCGCTGCAGGAAGTGCGCCACAGGGTACAGACTGACGGGGGCCAAGTGTCTGGGTACCAGCAAAAATAGATATTAGATATTAAATTCATCATTTGAGCTTTATTGAGTTTTTTAGATGTAGTTGACATGACAGTTGTGCTCTTTGCTTATTTTCCCTTTAGATGTAGATGAATGCGGAGAGAAGAGCCTTCCATGCCCGGGTCTTGAAGAGATCTGTACTAACGTGGAAGGTTCTTTCCTCTGCGACTGCGCTGACGGTTTTATTCATAAAAACAATGTTTGCGTAAAGAAGCAGCAGCCAAGTGAGTACTTGGCATACTTGAACGTAACCAAAAAACAAAAAAATATTTGTGTATACTATGTATTAAACAGTCCTCACTCATGCACACAGAGCAATTAGCCTAGTCCTAACTAGACCTTGGTACTCATTACATTCATACTAAAGGTCTAGCAGTGCTGTAGTAGAGACAAACGATGTCTCACTTGAAGGCGGGTGCTGTTGAAGTTTAAAACCTATTGGCTCTGCCCAGTGCCACTCTGGATCTGCCTTAACCAATCGCTAACGTTTGGTCGTGACGTATTTCATGCGCCAGAAACCACGTTGCGCGCAGTATACAAACGGCAGATGCAGTGAGCATTAGCATTAGCCTCCGCCCGCCTGCGAATTTTTTTTTTGCAGGGTGGTAGCGGGAAGCACCGCCCCACGCTGCTCCTGATTGGTTGAGCTGTGCTCTCGACTCTATCCTGATTGGTTCTACTGCGCCCAGCAAGCTACAAGATTGTTTAATGTCAACGACCGCTCAGTTTACAAGTGTTGAAGATATAGTTATGGTTATGGTTAGGGTTAGGGTTATGGTTATGGTTAGGGTTATGGTTAGGGTTAGGGTTAGGGTTACGGTTATGGTTAGGGTTAGGGTTAGGGTTAGGGTTATGGTTAGGGTTAGGGTTAGGGTTAGCAGGCGCAGTAAACAATCTTAGAGTCGAGAGCACAGCTCAACCAATCAGGAGCAGCGTGGGGCGGTGCTTCCCGCTACCACCCTGCAAAAAAAAAATTCGCCGCCCGCCTCCGTACTTACGCTCAACAGCGCTCAATAACTGAAATTCGCGCACGACCTCTACGTCACTGTTCTCAGGCCGCGCCTCCTGTTCGCTGATTGGAACGCAGATTTTAGGGAAAAGAAATCGTTCTAACATAGTAGCACCGCCAGACCTTAGTACTGAAGTGAAATGAAATTTGAGCGGAAGTACGTAGGTGGGCGGAGCCAGGCTACAGAGCAATCACATTAACAGTAAATTAGATGCTTTTCTGTCGCCCCCTGCAGGCTCTCATGAGAAGGGTCTGTTTGAGGACATTCCGGAGGACGAGGTGGCTGTTTTGCAGCAGATGGTCTTCGGAGTGGTTCTGTGTGCTCTGGCCACGCTGGCGGCCAAGGGGGACATGGTCTTCACATCCATATTTATGGGGGGCGTGGCAGCTATGGCAGGGTACTGGCTCTCGGAACGAGGAGACCGCTTTTTAGACCGCTTCCTGAAAGGTTAGGAAGGCCCTGAGAAATAACTTTTTTGTCATCTCATACAAAACAAATCTGTACGTCCGAGGCCAGAACAGTGTTTTTATTTTTTATTTCTTTTATGTATTTCATTTTTGCACTTCACCTTGGTCAGGAAACTATTTAAACCTATAATGGTTCATATAATTATGACTATTGATTATTATTTTATGCTTGTTGAAATTCCTCCTACCAAGCTTTGATTTTTTTGGCGTCAGTTTCAGTATAATCACATTTTTCATTCCTAGCCATAAACGAGACGAGAAATTAATGAATAGGACCTGAACATAATACAATAAAATACTACTTTTTTCAACATTTCGATATTGGTGTCATTTTGTTACTAATGTTTTCATAATCAAGTCAGCTAAAACATTGTCCAGCATGTATTACTCCAAATAGAGACAGCCACAGAAAGAAAGTCACCTTTATTGGATGGATATAAAGGAGCTGGCCAACACTCCATAGTAATATTCTGTTACAGCACATACAATAGCAAATGCCTGGGGTACTAAAGACAGCCTCTATGGTTTAAAAACAGCAACATAACAGAGTATCCATGCTTCATTCAAATCCTCCACTCATTCTCCCTTCTCCTGGAGGGAATAGTAGTTTATTTCATACATTTTTCTCATATGCGTTGATAACACACACAAGAGGTGAGTGCGTGCACACATACACGCAAGTACATACATACACATACACAAATCTCTCTTCATTTTTGTCTTTTTTTGGGGGAAAACATTTACACCAGCAACCCTGAAAACATGCTGCACTCGTATAACTGCACAGGCTGTCTACTAAGGGGACACAGTAGTGAGACTCACAGCACTCTCAAACACAACATCACACCGCCACAATGCACTTAATGTATGGAGGAGCGATGTTTCATGGGAAATTATAGGCCACGTTCACACGTATTCATTCAGCATGCTGTACACACATTTAACTGCTTCCTAAGACTTTACTGTACATAACATTTACTTACACAAATAGTACAGTCCCAAAGTGACATAAGCAGAAAGAATAGAACAAATAAATACAACTTAAATAAAAACATTAAAAAAAAGAAACAAACATTTGCTCTATTTAACAAAAATGTTTCTGGCATTGTCACAGTGATTTCTTTGATCCAAAGGTTTATATTGTCACAACTGAAAAGCAACTTGTATATAAAACAAACAAAAGATGCTAGGCTTATCTTGTTTTGTCCTAAAGGCCTTTTTGGAAATGTTTGGGTGGAACTAAGGGCCTTTTACCACTAATATGTGTTTCACAAGAACTGGCCATTCACTTACAACTAGAATTGGTCCTTGCCCCAAGCCTAAACAATTAGCCAGTTAAACAGTTCAACTCTTGCACTGCATAGAGAACTGGGTGCTGTTAAATAATCACTTTTTGATGGCACATTATGTAAAAATCAGCATGCATGGGCACACTTAAAATGCTCCATATTACTTCACCATGTTAATCACATAAGGTTTTTTTTTCATGGTAGGAGAAGCCCCTACTTCAAGTATTCACTGGATAAGGACCTGAAAATGGAGGATTTAATCTCTGTCCCCCCGATGTTAACATGAGAGATTTTTGCTCCACTGTCTGTCTGCATTGTCTTCCCTTACTTCACAATCACAACCGTTCTCTGATTATAATTTTTTTTGTAAACGCAACGATCAAACAATGACTCACAGGACTTGGCAATTCTTGGTCAATGAGAATAGCTGCAAGGTACTACAGCCTTGAGTATAGCAGACGATGCTGATCCCACTAAAAGATGGGACACTTTTAACACAACGATCAACATTGGCCATCATAGGAGAAACACACAGGCACCATGATGTGATGAGGGGGTGGGTAATAACAGTCTAATTCATTTTCCACTATACAGTTCAACAATGGTGGATTGATTTTATTCTATTTTCTTTTGTTATACTGTTACGGACACATATGTCACCACTGCTGCTCACGACGGTACGACTACGACGACGCCAACCATACAAAAAATAAACGAAGGGAGTGGATGATGCATCAGACAGAAACATTCAAAACCTTCAGGGAGACATTGCTATGGTGAGTCATCAGTCACGAGTGCAGTGATTCGGCCACAGTAATCTTCTTGTTGTATTTTTAAGTCACATTTAATTTTTGTCGTTTGCCACTGGCCACTGTCCACGCGGACCCCGACAAACCCAAACCCTAGTCTACAGAAATGCTCTTACAGGAATGTAGATATGTTGCCTTTTTCTATTTTAGAATGGAGTACACACATATTCTTGTTTTCCTGTTAACTGCTAGAGCGACAGGCTAGTCTTTTATAAGTGGAAAGGGAATGTTCTTATACTTCAAGAGGGAGTTCTCACAATGCACAGACCAGAAGGAGGTCTCCACACTCGATATACATAAAGTCTGTCTGACCAACAGCCAGTCTTTTTGTAAAGAAAAACAGGAAAATAAAAGTCTTTCACCTTTGTTTGCAATAATATTCTCACTACATATAGACACACTCTATAGAGCTCTCTTTCTATATATTTATAATATATGCATATCTATAATATATGTATACAGTTCTGGAAGAGGTGCAGGCCACCTTTTGAAGAAGGAGAAAACAAGTCACTATGTTTGCAATACTATTTTGGTAGGGGCTGTCAAACAGATGATATAAGACATTACCTGTGGGAAGGAGGAGAGGGGCATCATGGGTAATATACTGTATGACACATAAATAACATGGGTGTAAATGAGTTGATGATTGACCTATAGGAGAACATCTACCAAACATCACTATCACTTCATAGTCAACAGTATTTATATTGGCATTGTATGCAGAGGACAATAATCTCCCAGATAAATTATTATTTGATCATCTGTGTCATGTTCACAGAGACCCTTTTTTGTTGTTTTAAACTTATATACAATGTGGTCATCAGCAATAGTTTATAGTTGAAGCCCATTTTGGGATCAAGTCCCTATTCAGTAATTTAACGATGCTCTTGACCAGGTCATCAGACAGCGTTTAGGTGAAGCACCAACAGCAGCACCATTAGAAATATTCCTACAAAGGGAGGGAGGTGTGAAGGTGCATAGTCATCGAAACCAAAAACATCATTAATGTACACACATGTTCTGGCCATTCTCATGGTCAGTCTGATTGAAATGGAAATATACTTTGATTAATATCCTTCCATAAGGAATAAGATAAATAAAATCCATTAATTCTAACTTAACATCTGCATAGATTAATTCACTGACTGCTTCTAGTTATCAAATGAGGTAACATGAAGATAGATGAGGCTAAAACAAACAGCCAGAACAGCCCTCTACTCTGCAGGCAAAGCTAAAGGCATATACAAGTCATCTGATAAGTCTCCCTCGTAGCAACGGAACATAGTCACTCAACTGCTGGGGCTCTTGGTACTACATTGTGGCATATAAATATGCAAAATACTCCATATGTTAGGGAAATAATATGCATATAGGGATGTTCTCTGTGTTGGGCTGATTGGTAATACAATGTTAATGTAATCAAAAAGCAGTTGTTCTGCACCAGGTTAGATAACCTTAAGTAACACCTAATGGATCAGCTGTAACCAGGTGGTGATGCAGGAACTGGCTGAGTGAGGGACAGGGCGAGGCAGGCAGAGCCACAATCCCTCTGCCAATAAATAAAGTGATGATATTTGTGATGATGTAACGGATATACTCAATGTCACTGGATCTGTGATGGGAAGTTGTATAACATGGTTGTGTTTGTGGACTGAGGAGGTGGAGAGACAGGTATCTTCAGCAGCAGGTATCTTGACAGGTGACCAGGTCAGGCCTCTGCGGCAGTAGAGATGCAAGGTTGTTTTTTTAAAATGTTTCTCCGACAATGTTTCTCCAACACACAATTCTTTTTGGGAAGGCAACCAGCCAATTGGTCCTTGGAGTAACAGTAACTCTTGTGACACCCAACTCCAATCCACCTACTCTTCTGCCACAATCCCCACGAAGAAGAGCTCTAGCGTTACCTAAAGTACAACACAAATAGGGTTCAAAGGGTCTATGAACCCTTTTGGCCTTTTACTACAGGTACTTCTTACGTTGCCTAACCCTAACCCTGTTACCTGTTCAGCTGTCAGTGTCCCAGCCTGGCTTGTCCACCTGAATCCCTCCTCCAGTAAAGGCCCCATTGCAAATGTTCAATCAGTGATATCAATAAAGGTTTGGTCAGGTAGTCAATGTGTTTTATCATCATGGCATGACCGTACTTCTCCAATAGTGACTCAATCATCCTGGGAAATAACAGTTTAGAGAAAAATACATTTAGTTTCTGACAAAAATATCATGAGACAAGTGAACTGAATTCATAGCATGTAGAATTCACATCATAATCATATATCTTACCCTTCAAAATCTTAGTGCTTTGGTTGTCACGGTACAGATTATGCCCAAATGCCCTCCTCGTCATCCTGATGCAGGTGTGTTACAGTGTGTGTTAGTTCAGTTAGTGCAAACTAAGCATTACTGACATATGGACAAATATAAACGTTGAAGACAGCCTCTATGTAGAAATGACAACACAACAATCTTGTACGACGACAGATGAATGAAAGAGTCTAACCTGGTCGGGGGCCGGGCGGTGACCAGCATGGGGTGGTCCACGAGCGGGCCCCCCCCGGTGATGGGGCACTGGGTGTCGTGGGTGCTGGGAGTGGGTGGGTGCATGCTGAGGGTGCTGGGGATGTGGGTGTTGAGGGTGAGGACCCTGTTGAGGGGGGCCGTGAGGGTGCTGGGGATGAGGGTGTTGTTGTGGGGGAGGTCCATGTGGGTGCTGTTGGTGGGGCTGTGGAGCACGTGGGTGCTGGTGAGGTTGAGGGTGCTGCTGGGGATATTGTTGTGGATGCTGCTGGGGATGTTGTGGGTGCTGTTGTGGATGTTGTTGGGGATGTTGTGGGTGTGGCTGTGGGTGAGGTTGTGGGTGTGGTTGTGGGTGTGTGTGTGGTTGTAGGTGTGGTTGTGGGTGCTGTTGGGGATGTTGTTGGGGATGCTGCGCTGGGTGTGGCTGTGTGTGTCCAGTGGGTGGCTGTGTGTGCTGGGGATGGGGGTACGGAGACTGGGGCTGCTGTGGGTGTGGAGGCTGGGAGTGCGGTCCATGGGGAGTGTGGGGGTAGTGGGGCTGCTGTGGGGCATGGGGAGCGTGGGGGTAGTGGGGCTGCGGCTGAGCCTGAGGATGCAGAGGTTGGGGGGGGGGTGCATGAGGACCGTGTGGATGGTAGTGCTCGTCTTCATAGTTGTCAGCAATGAGCTTCATTCTGCTCTGTGTCTGGAGAATGAAAGGGCGATAGGTTATTTTTACAAAGCTTGTACGTAGGTAACATGTAATGTTATGTAATGACAATGACAAAATATAGCTGCAAAAGAGACATTTCTGCTGTTTGCAGATTATGCAATTTTGTCATACAGTGATTTCAAGCAAGCTCTGGATTGGTTTGAGTGTGAAGCTGCTAGTCTGCCATGGTTCTCTCTCACAAAATGAAGGCATTTCCACTTAATTTTATCATCGGTCATCAATTACAATTTTCCACAAGCAAATTATAATCTTATCAAAAAAGTCAATTCACAGTGTGTATCTTTCCCTGTCTGAATATGAGTCGGCGAACACTACTGCTGCAGAATCGTGTTTTTATGAACTGATCGTTTTTTCTTTTCATTTCGAGTGTTTTTAATAACGCAAAAAGCAAAACTACAATATCACATAGGATTGCCACGTGGACACCAGTGGCTTTCAGATTCACTTATCGGTCCGAGTCCGACTCGGTTACGGCAGAGCTTCAATGTAGCCTAAAAGTTTCCGAAGACACACGGCTTCCATATTATGATAGTAGGCCTTTGAAAATTAGGCCGTGCCTTGCACAGCAGGACTAGCGCTATTCACCCGAAGACAAAACAGACACTTTTGTGGATGACGGATCGCGTTGACGGAGGTTTTTTTTGTATTTTTTGGCCTTGTTGAAACATTACACACACGAACATGCACACTCTCTCTCTCTCTCTCTCTCTCTCTCTCTCTCTCTCTCTCTCTCTCTCACACACAACACACACACATAAAAATAGCTGATTCATTATTAAAATATCTATATTAATTAATATCTATACTTCTATATTAAAACCATTAATCCGCCACTTTTCGCAACTTCTTGGTGTGATTTTACAAAATGCTGTTAATGAAAACTCACACACACATACTTTGTTGTGGTGATGGCTGTTTATTTACTGTGTGTAGGAATATTCAGTTTTTATAGCTTCTATTCCTGCTCTCTCTCTCTCTCTCTCTCTCACACACACAACACACACACATAACAATAGCTGATTCATTATTAAAATATCTATATTAATTAATATCTATACTTCTATATTAAAACCATTAATCCGCCACTTTTGGCAAATTCTTGGTGGGAGTAGTGGGAGCGCCACCTTGGAAAACAAAATCCTGGGGAGAACCCTAGATAATTTAATAAATATTATTATTATTATCATTATTATTATTATTATTAGGGGGCCAAGCACATAGTGCGAGGCACCCTATTGTAATTGTTGGTTTTATTATTTATTTATTTATTATTATTATATTATTATTATCATCATCGTCATCATCATCATTATTATTATTATTGTTATTGTTATCTCAAAAACCCTTGCTCATCCAAAACCACCCAGTCGCTTTTATGAAACTTTCCACAATGGTAGAGGGTGACTAAAGGAGGCCAGATAACAAAATGTACACGTATTGGCCCAATGGTGGCGCTATAGCAACCGTCTGAAAATACAAAATTTGAACAAGCACATCTCCTGACCCCTTTGACCTACAGTCATGAAACTTTGTATCTCAACAAATGTATCTCCTGATGATGAACACATTTGCCTCAACAACCCAGAACTTCCACCTGGAAAAATGTTCTACCATTTAGAATTTTGTGAAAAACACTTAAATCCCTATGGATCCTAGGTTTTTAGACTTGGGTGCACATCCTTTGGTACATACCATCTGCTGACCAATATCTTTCATTTGATTATAAATTAAGTCTGCAGAGTAAAAAAATAAAGGCGATAGGAGCCAATGAAAAGAGAAAGGGCATGGTTTAAAAAGGCATTCATACATAATCGCTTATGTCGACATCAAGATTTACTCTGATGACATTGAGTCCAAGATAAAAGTTGTTCAGGAAATTACATCAA
Source organism: Merluccius polli (assembly GCA_030340625.1). Taxonomy (NCBI): domain Eukaryota; kingdom Metazoa; phylum Chordata; class Actinopteri; order Gadiformes; family Merlucciidae; genus Merluccius; species Merluccius polli. The sequence goes on from JAOPHQ010000588.1 coordinate 49,006, forward strand.
GTTTTTGTCAAAAGGGGCATGGCATCACAATGGGCATGGCTTGTGACAAAGATGACCACAGTTCCTGGCCCGAATTACCGATTTCGGTCCAGTTTTGGGACATTTGGGGGAGAAGGTTCTAATTGCTCAAGTAAGATGAAGCTGTTGGACTGAACAATATCGCCGCCAGAGGCCCAAATTGGTCCAATGGTCATGTCCCTTTCATGTCATTCATTGTGTCCTGTCTTTGTGTTACTTATTTCTCCTCTCGTTTCAGATACCCCTCTACTGCCCTCGTGTGTCCGCTGTCTTCCCCCAGCTGTGTCTTATCTGTAATTATCCCAGCTGTCTTCTGTAAGTCTTGATTTGCCCATGTGTATTTAGTCTGTGTGTTTCCCTCTGTCTGTGCCAGTTCGTCTTTGTTCCTTAGTGTCAAATGTTCCAGCCCTCTACCTGTGATTCCTAGTGATTATTGACCTCCTGTGTACCGAACCCCGACCTCGTGCTGTTTTTTGGACCTTGCCCTTACCTAGCGTTTTTGGATACCTTTGCCTTCTGAGGATTGATCACCCGTGTACCGAACCCCTGCCTGTAATAAAACGGATTATTCTACCTGCAGCATTTCAGAGTCTTGCTCTTGAGTCCTCTGTCCTTTGGTACTACTGTTACAATGGTGTACTGAAAGAAACATGGATCAAGATTAATCAGTCCAAAGTTCATCCAGATCTGAACATAGGGGGCGCTACAGCGATCGATTGAAAACCAGAACTTTGAACAAGTATGCTTATCACTGGACCTGAAGCTGAGGTTATTCCATCGTTATCAACCCAATGAAAACAAAGAGGGTCGTAATGGTCTGCATTAGGCTTGGGCCCCGATAAACGCTGCTGCAGCTTTTATTATTATTATTATTATTATTATTATTATTATTATTATTATAAGGCCTATTACAACCAATTAGTTTAAAGTCTGTCTCGGTCAGTCTTGCGAATTCTCACACTGGACGGTGTCTTTTTCATGAAAAATAAACAAAGCATTTGAATCCTGAATTGAGATTTGAATACCTGCCAAATGTATGAATATCCAAATATTCGGGCTCAAACCTACAGTACATATCATCATTCTTAAGTTTCAAACATGTTGATTGTTTGTTTTCATGAACTGCTGTCAGTGTCGCTTTAAATGTTGCTGCCCCAAGGAATTACCTTTCCTTTCGTAAAGGATGGTCCAGTGTACTCTATGCTAAAGGAGAAAAGAAAGGAAGCGTTGAAGCACCTTTCCTTAGCATTTAGAGAATTCGACCAGCTCTTATCATGGCTGCCACTTAGATACTTCCGGGTCAATTACTCAGTTAGGAACCTTCCTGAGCAAAAAAGACTATTCAGCTGTGTCTCAATTCAGGGGCTGCATCCTTCGAAGGCTGCATTTGAAGACCGAATGTGTCACCGCGGCATGACAAGGCGGTCCCATTTCAAAGGCTCCTCCAAATGCTTTTCCCGAATTTGAAGGATCCAACGAATGAATCCTTCGCTGCCAAACCTGTCCCAAGATTCATTGCGCGCCGGTGATGACTGGATTTTTTCCATTTGAAATCCATCCATGGCCGAGGATTACACTTTTTAAATATTTTTTTTATAGGAAAGTAAGGTTAGAGTATAAACTACGTTAACTAACTGTTGTTAAGATAAGATTAGACTTACACACCGGTAGTCTGCCTTTGTTTGCAGGTTTCTGGCGCATGCTCAATGTGTGAAACAGCAATTGCTATGTGAAAATTGAGGTCATGATTTCAACCGCCGCCTTCCCTGTGTCTACACTGTAAAAGGAGTTTCTGAATATCTTCACCTTAGAACGAGTTTACCAAAAGGTCTGTTTTCAGTTACCTAAAACGCAGTTTGTGAGTGGACGAAAGGCCAAAATGCATAGAAAAAGAAATACTAGTGTACGTGTGGTCTAGGCCTAAGAGGGCAATGCTGAAACGTTCCTTCTAAGGGTTAGGGTTAGAGATAGATTTTAAACACAGTACAGGGGGGTATACTACGAAGCTCGCTGAACATATCCAGGCTTTCTTGGGAAAACCTCGATTGCTAAATACGAAACTCGCGATCAGAGTTAAACGGTTCCACGAAGCTCACTTAAAGTAAATTTGTCAAGCCAGGTTTTCCGCTTTAGTTTCAATGCGCGTTCACATAAAAAGGGCGTAACCCAACGATATTCACCTTGACGCAATGGATCCGACGGAGCGAACACGGGCTATGTATGTCACTCAGGAGGAGCAAGTAGTGATTATGAACTCATACGAGGAGTTTAAAAAGCAAATAACGGCAAGGGGTGATACAGTTGCCCATAATAAGGCTAGGGAGGCGTGCTGGCAAAAAACAGCAGATTCTGTGAATGCGTAAGAATTGTTCGCCATTAATCCCAATAGAGTGCATATGATTGCAAAATGCAAAAGCAACCTCTAACTTGCTTTATTGTGTAATTTAGGGAATTCCTTTCAAATACATCCTATATGTAAGAAACGTATTGCATGTGCTGAACGTAGCGACAGTGGTGTGGTGGATTAGTATGTGAGCTGAACGCCAGCGACCGGGGTTCATATCTTGCCTGTCCATCATCATGCCTTTTACCCCCATCTAGATTACCAAACTGGATAATTCCATAACATTAATGAATAAGTATTCCATATGACATAAGAAATATAACTTATTAAACTACACATAAATGTACTTCACTTGGGAATCAAACCCAGCACGCAGGATCTCAAGACTGACGCGCTACCGCCACTCTACCGCTCATTCACGTATACAAGTGTTTTCTTTCTTTCAGAAAGTGTTTTCTTTCAAGTTGATAACTTGCAACTCGACAGTTTGTGTTAGCAAAAGTTGGGAAACACCACGAACATATTTAGCAGTGTATTTAGGGCAGCTACAACCTTGCGTATCGCAAGGCACCTTTTTGCTTATATTTTCGGCATCACCAACTGTATGCAAATATGTACCCATGGCAACAAATCGCAGTGAAACAGACACACTGCGCACGGCTTCTTTTTGTAGCATTGTCTACATAAGGTCCAACAAGGACGATCAAATAGCGAATACCCTCTGATGAGAACCTGTATCTCTCATAAAGAATCATCAGGCAATGCCAAGGGATCGGATCTGTCCCGAAAGCGGCGTTCAGCTTTAAGAAGCCGATCTAATCGGAAAGGCTGAAAACCTCCTCCCGACCAGGTTTGGTTGCCAGCATAAGTTACCATGGTGATATAGCGACCAAAAAAAAGAGAAAAGAGAGTGACTTTCGTAGGACAGCTAACCCAGGCTTTGAGCGCAACATACCTCGCTAACCCACTAATCGAGGTTCGTAGTACACCCCTGCAGTCTATCATCCACCCTGCTAGGCAGTTCTCTAAAACCACCCTTAACAGCAGCCCCGCTGTCCTAACCTGCTGTTTGAGCTGGTGCATTAATCTATCCTTCTCTCTCTTGAGAGAAAGCACCTCCTCTTGGCTCTTCTTCTTATTGGAGGCAGAAAGTTCCAGCAGGGCAATGTTAGCATCCTTCTCGCTAATAGCAGCTAGCAGCGCTTGTTGTCTGGTGAAAATCAAATAGAAAGAAAGAAAGAAAGAAAGAAAGACAGACAGACAGACAGACAGACAGACAGACAGACAGACAGACAGACAGACAGACAGACAGACAGACAGACAGACAGACAGACAGACAGACAGACAGAAAGAAAGAAAGAAAGAAAGAAAGAAAGAAAGAAAGAAAGAAAGAAAGAAAGAAAGAAAAGAACAAAATGATAATGTTACTTCAGCAGCATTCATATTCTGGAAAATGGAAAGGACATGTTTTGATGACTGTGATGACCCCTTCTTGCATTGTGTGCTTGTTTGTGTTTCTGTTACAGGCATGGTTTAGTGGGCTCGTTAACTAAATGATGTGCACCTGATGCTAACCAGGCTGTCTGCCTGTTGGTGTCTGTACCAAATTGTGTGGGCCACCAAATTAGTTTGCTGAATACATTAAAAAAGCTGTACTGAATATGACGTGGATGGTTCTGATTGTTTCCAAGTTGAAAGCTGAATAAAAGTTTGTGCCTCTCTATGCCTTTACAGCATCAGGTGCATTTCATGTACCCCTTTGCCTACATATGAATGTGTGTTTTAAAAAGCGAATAACTTTCGCTACCCCCCTCTCAACATCAGAGGTAACATTCTGTAAATTGTACATTTATAAATTTAATAAACTAGTGCAGTGGCTGTTCAAAACATGCCTGTCCATAACAGGCCGATTGCTTGGGTCCGGTATAATCCGGGAAAATCTGAGTAAATCGGGCAGGCAAAATGCTGAAACGCTCCCAGTGGGGTATGAAACCATATGGAGGACGGAAAAAAACCATGTGGTCGCCAGAACGCGACACAGCCTCGCCTGGTGGCATCAAATAACCACCGCGGTTATAAAGTAGAGCATGGATTAAATTAGCGGAGGTATTTTGCCGGCAGTAATGTTATTAGTGTTATAAGTTAGTATTGCAAATGTACACAGTTCGAGTTGCAATAGCAGAGTGGCGCTGTTCCTGTATCCGCTCGTACTCAGACTCAGGGAAGTGAAGAGTTCTGAGTTAAATTGTAACGTGCCTGTAAAGGCCTGCTGCTGATGTAAGTGAAGACATGCTCGTGGACAATGGTGAATACATGCTCGAGTCAGTCCACACTCCGCAGAGCCCTGATGCCCTGCCCTCACTGCAAAGAGCGTTGCTTGTTGATTAAAAGTTTATTAACATTGAACTTGTCCAAATTGCACCGAATTTGACTTTGCACGTCATTGGGTCCTCAGCAATACACCCGCCAAGTGTGAAGTAGTTTGGATGAGCGGTTCTCGAGATAAGCAACAGACATACATTGGTAACCCTTCCTTTTACAGTCCGGTAATTACCAGGTAATTTACCTGGTAATAAGATGTATTTACTAAGTAATAACCAGGTAATTAAATGTAATTACCTGGTAATTACCAAGTACTTACCAGGTAATTACCCAGTATTTACATTACATATTTATCTGGTAAGTACCAACAAGTTACCTGATATTTGCTAGATATTTTCCTGACATCTACCAGGTATTTACCCAATAATTACCTGGTAGATATCCTGCAATTGCATATTGTAGACAATAAACCCACTGAATGTGTCTATATGTGACTTTGTTAGGGTGATAATAACTTATATATTTACCAGGTATTTACTCAAAAACGATCGCATATTTACCTGGTAACTACCACTTATTTACCTGGTAGTTACCTGATATTTACCTGGTAAATACCAGTATTTACTAGATATATACTGAAAACTACCAGGTATTTATCCAGGAATTATAGATTATGTATTACCAATCAACCTGTGTAGTGACAGTGAGGGTAGTAATGACTCTGATATTTACCTGGTAATTACCCAGTATTTACTTGATAACTTGCAACTATTTACTAAGTAATTACTTTCTAATTACCCAGTAGTTACAATTTACCCAATAACCCCCATGTATTTATGCAGATATTAACTGGTATTTACCCAGTAATTACAAATGTGTACCATGTACATTCCAAAACATTATTAGGTAAAACCCTGTGAATTACCCTGTAAGGAAGGTGGAACTGTACTGTAAAAGGAAGCGTGGTTTGTTTCAATGATATTACCATATACTTTCCTGGTAATTGTAGATTATAATCCTCTACCACCCATTAGGGCAGTGGTCGCCAACCCGTCGATCGCGATCGACTGGTAGATCTTTTAAACATTCCCTGTAGATCCCGAAAATGAGGCGGCATTAAATTGACCAATAAGATCAAAGAAGGATACTGGCACATTAACTGTCGCAAAATGACAATATATGGCACTAGCAGGTGATGGCTGATAGACGACAATGTTGTCAGCTGGCACGGCGGAGGCTCCGAGAAAGAATGCGAAAATGTATAATTTCCATGAGGAATGGGAAGAGGAATTTATTTTCACCATGGTGAAAGACAAGTGTGTTTGTATGCTGTGCCACCAAACTCTAGCACTGTCTAAAAGAGGACATCTGGAGCGGCACCACAACACCAACCACGACACATTCAAAGACCCCCCGCCAAGAGCGCAATCCACACTGGGAAAGTTGCTGAGCTGAAAGCGGGGGTGAAGGCTGCGACTGAAGTTTCATTCCGTATCAGTCACCTTTTGGCTAAACACAAGAAGACGTTTTCAGATGGCGATTTATTCAAGGAGGCAATGGCCATCACTGCAGAGACGTTTTTTTAACGGCTTCAAAAACAAAGACGACATCAAAACCGTGCTCCGCAGTGTCCAGCTTGGCCCCAATACAGTGGTGAGGAGGGTCGAGGAAATGTCAGGGGACGTGGATCGACAAGTGCTAAAATACTTGTAACACTGTGAATGTTTTTCATAATGTAATTAATGAATATAATTTAATCAAAGTACAGGAGCCGCCTTACTGACAAACACCTCACAGACTGTCTCAGACTAGCTGTCAGTAGCTAGGGGCCAAACTACAAAGCACTCACAGACAGTATTTAGTCACAGCTATCTCACTAACCTGGGTGAGTAACATGCCAGTTTTGACATCTGATAGCAATGTGAAAAGTGATGATGCATAAGATGGTACAAAACTGCACTGAGCTTATTTACACTGACTGAGAATTTTGTTAAAACACAATTACAGTTCTATTTTAATAATAATACATTTTATTTATATATATATATTTTCTAAAATGCCGATGTTATGTAACTTGAATGAAGCTTGAGTGGATAAGCATAACACTGCATGTGATCTGCTCACTGCTAGTGTGTGTGTGTGTGTGTGTGTCTGTGTGTGTGTGCGCCTTCTATGAACAATAATTACCTCATTACAAAAGGAAATAGGCCACACCTTTATTTTTTGTGTTGGACATAAAGCTGTACTTGGCCTAATTGCATTGAGAATGTTGTTAGCAATACATTTCTATTTTCTATATAGAACTGTATTGCAATTGAAAATTCCACAAATTCCATATTCCTTTTCTTTTTGTGTTGAAATTAAATTGAATAACTTAGAATTGAAGTTGATGTGAAGCTATGGCCAGTTTGATATGCTAGTTACAGTGTTTTCATTGTTGCATTAATTTGAACGTTAGACCAAAGTATTTCATGTAATTCAAATACAATTAGCCTGAATAAAAGCCGTCAAGTTGGAAGTACAATCTGGCCTGTCTTTTTCTTTCAACGCTTCAATAAGTAGATCTTACCTCTCACCAAGGTGGAGGTCAGGGATATTGGACTTAAAAAGTTTGGAGACCACTGCATAGACCTAGCCTAGTCCTAACTAGACCTTGGTACTCATTTCATTCATACTAAAGGTCTAGCAATGCTGTAGAGACAAACGATGTCTCACTTGAAGGCGGGTGCTGTTGAAGTTTAAAACCTATTGGCTCTGCCCAGTGCCACTCTGGATCTGCCTTAACCAATCGCTAACGTTTGGTCGTGACGTATTTCATGCGCCAGAAACCACGTTGCGCGCAGTATACAAACGGCAGATGCAGTGAGCATTAGCATTAGCCTGGTTCCGCCCGCCTCCGTACTTACGCTCAATAACTGAAATTCGCGCACGACCTCTACGTCACTGTTCTCAGGCCACGCCTCCTGTTCGCTGATTGGACCGCAGATTTTGGGGAAAAGAAATCGTTCTAACATAGTAGCATCGCCAGACCTAGTACTGAAGTGAAATGAAATTTGAAGTACGTAGGTGGGCGGAGCCAGGCTAGCATAGACCACTGTGTAGTTTTGAACATGGTATCTGGCAAAAACTCCCATATCTCCCTGATAATCATCGGGGTGATATCGGAGTTTTACAGAGTAGTTACCCTGTAAGAGAGGTGGAATTGTACTGTAAAAGGAAGCGTGGTTTGTTTCAATGATATTATCATATACTTTCCTGGTAATTGTAGATTATACAATTATACACACCCTAATGGGTGGTAGAGGATTATAATCTACAAAAATCCTTTTACAGTACAGTTCCACCTCTCTTACAGGGTAATTCACAGGGTTTTACCTAATAATGTTTTGGAATGTACGTGGTACACATTTGTAATTACTGGGTAAATACCAGTTAATATCTGCATAAATACATGGGGGTTATTGGGTAAATTGTAACTACTGGGTAATTGGAAAGTAATTACTTAGTAAATAGTTGCAAGTTATCAAGTAAATACTGGGTAATTACCAGGTAAATATCAGAGTCATTACTACCCTCACTGTCACTACACAGGTTGATTGGTAATACATAATCTTTAATTCCTGGATAAATACCTGGTAGTTTTCAGTATATATCTAGTAAATACTGGGTAACTTGTTGGTATTTACCAGGTAAATATCAGGTAACTACCAGGTAAATAAGTGGTAGTTACCAGGTAAATATGCGATCATTTTTGAGTAAGTACCTGGTAAATATATAAGTTATTATCACCCTAACAAAGTCACATATAGACACATTCAGTGGGTTTATTGTCTACAATATGCAATTGCAGGATATCTACCAGGTAATTATTGGGTAAATACCTGGTAGATGTCAGGAAAATATCTAGCAAATATCAGGTAACTTGTTGGTATTTACCAGATAAATATGTAATGTAAATACTGGTTAATTACCTGGTAAGTACTTGGTAATTACAAGGTAATTACATTTAATGACCTGGTTATTACTTAGTAAATACATCTTATTACCAGGTAATTACCAGGTAATTACCGGACTGTAAAAGGAAGGGTTACCATATAACAGGCTTTATTATTCATTGTGAAAGCTAGCTAGACATTTGGCAGTTTGCTATGACACAATATGCCACAGGTGGGATCAAATTTCGATTAGATTAGAGAGCTGGTGACTCAACTGGGGAAGCTAGCCTGGAAAAGCTAATGTTAGCTGGTGGTTAACCTTAGCTTAGCCAGTGGTGCATTCAGTTTTTGGTGCTGGATTTCGATCGTTTACTTCTCGCTTTCTGAAAAAAAAGAAACCTTTCAAAAAGTTCTAACCAAGACTTTGGTGAACATTTCAGTATGCAGCTATTACTGAGGCTAGCAAGTTTATGCTCAAAGAAAAAAAGGGATATACTATGAATCGCTGCCTGGCATGTCGAAACCATATCATGGCCACGCCCCAAGCCCGCGAAGTCGAAGTGCATTCTGGATTAACGAGGCTGCCAAAAATGTGTGTCCTCTTTCTAAATTACTGATTTCTTGCAATAGGAACATTGCAATGAGTGTTATATGTGGTGATTCTGAGACAGAACCCCTGAGTTGTCATATGGGAATAAAACTAATATCTGATGCTTATGCTTGATGCTACAGCGATTTATAGACATTCTTTAAACCCCATTGTAACTACAGCAGCAATGTCTCTGTGTGACGTAGTAGCGGCTATAGAAATCGAGTTTAGGCGTGGCTAGCTGAAATAAAACACCTTACATCAGAGCCATTTAGCATACATATGTATTCATTTATACGTCTACGATATATACACATCATCACGTTTGAACAGGAAATAGCTACCCAGCCGACGTTAGCGGGATAGAGCCATCAGAACCGTCCACGTCATATTCAGTGCAGCTATCATAAGCCCCCGAACCAAATAGATAGAATTTAGTACGGACAAGGATAATGTATAGGATCCATGTATAATGTTACATACTTCATCACTCATCATGACCATGTATCATGTTACATATTTCATCACTCATCATGTCCATGTATCATGTTACATACTTCATCTCCAGGATCTCTTCCAGTTGTTTCCGGCGCTCCTGTCGCATGTTGGTTAGGTGCCCGTCCCTCTCCTGCAGGGACTGCTGTGTTGAAGAGAGACGCTGTTTGGTCGCATCCAGCTCTTGTCTGGTCCTCTCTAGAGTACCCATCAGCTCCTCCAACTAACACACACAAACGAACACACACAAATAGGTTCAATAGGTTGCATAAGTGCAGGGTTAGCCATTAAATGCAGAGATAAAGCTCAGAGAAACCCCGTAACAGACATCACACACTTTTGGTTCTCTATTGCTTTCACTCTCTCTCTCCCCCCCCCCCTCTACCTCCACGGCATCACTCCCAGCCCAGCACCCACAACGCACAAACATACAACTACACATAGACATCACACATCAACATACAAACGTACAACTACACATACTTTCAAGTGGTCCATTGTGCCGTCTTTACGAGGATCCTGCCCCATGCCTTTCTTGTCTCCTTGGGGTCCAAGTTTGATGTTTGGGCCCTTCTTAGTTTGCTCTTTGCCTCCTTGCCTGAAATATACACAAATAGTTATACAAATACCCTATCAAGCTATTTTACACCTTGCATTATAAGAATGCCTTTGGATCCTTTGTGTTATTATTGTAAAGGTCAACGGCACTACACAAAAACACAACACAAACAGGGAAATGTTTACAGTGCAATGGATACAAAAGCCAGCTGTACAGTAGTTTTTTAATATTTCACTGAATATTAGTTTGAAAGGACAATGTCCTCATTGATATGGCAGGATATATTGCCATACCGAAGAGCCATATACACCTCCTGGTAATGTGTCAGAGAAGACTTACTAATGTAATGACTCATAGGTTTTGTTACCACAACTAAAAGTGTGTGTGTGTGTGTGTGTGTGTGTGTGTGTGTGTGCGTGTGTGTGTGTGTGTGTGGGGGGTGGCTTTGAAGGAGGAGGAGGGGTAAGGAGAAGGAGGAGTGCATCATGCCTAGTGGAAAGAACTTACCTGGGAGCCAGACTGGAGGCGGACAGGAGGGAAGGAGGAAGAAGGAGGAGGGTATTGCAGGACGAGAGGAGGGAAAAGTGGATACAGGAAACAAGAGAATAAAAGAGTAAACAACACAAACACAGATCCATTATGAACAGGGATAGAGCACAACAAACAAAGAAAGGAAGAAAACAACAAAAATAGATAAACCACAGGATGTTATGCTCTTTGCCAAATAACCACAGTGGAAAGGCGTCTGTGACAGAAGATGTCTGCTATGAAGTCTGTCACTGCTAATGATAGATACACCTTCTCCTCCGCAACCAGGGAACAATATGCATCTGCTGCCAGGCCTGGGGGGGGCATACATGCAGTCAGTCAGGTAAACAGACAGCCAGATTGGAGCCGGCAGTTGTTTCAACAGCAAGTTTGACAACTTGGGCAAGAAGGGGTTAGCGAAGTAAGAGTATCAGTCATAGATGCATTAGAGGTCGGGGGTGGGGGGGGGTGATCTTGCACACTCCAGACCTTACTTACTACTGAGCATGTGTTGAACTGAAGCACAGCCGCTCTTTACAGTCACTACTGTCATGCAGGCGTGGCTTTCCCTTTAGTATGTGGTGTCAGTAGGGGTTAAGAACACATGGGCTGGTGTCAGTAGGTGTTAAGAAGACATGGGCTGGTGTCAGTAGGGGTGAAGTAGACATGGGCTGGTGTCAGTAGGGGTGAAGTAGACATGGGCTGGTGTCAGTTGGGGTGAAGAAGACATGGGCTGGTGTCAGTAGGGGTGAAGTAGACATGGGCTGGTGTCAGTAGTGGTTAAAAAGACATGGGCTGATGTCAGTAGTGGTGAAGTAGACATGGGCTGGTGTCAGTAGGCGTGAAGTAGACATGGGCTGGGGTCAGTAGGGGTGAAGTAGACATGGGCTGGTGTCAGTAGGGGTTAAGTAGACATGGGCTGGGGTCAGTAGGGGTGAAGTAGACATGGGCTGGTGTCAGTAGGGGTGAAGTAGACATGGGCTGGGATCAGTAGGGGTGAAGTAGACATGGGCTGGTGTCAGTAGGGGTGAAGTAGACATGGGCTGGGGTTAGTAGGGGTGAAGTAGACATGGGCTGGTGTCAGTAGGGGTAAAGTAGACATGGGCTGGTGTCAGTAGGGGTGAAATAGACATGGGCTGGGGTCAGTAGGGGTGAAGTAGACATGGGCTGGTGTCAGTAGGGGTGAAGTAGACATGGGCTGGTGTCAGTTGGGGTGAAGAAGACATGGGCTGGTGTCAGTAGGGGTGAAGTAGACATGGGCTGGTGTCAGTAGTGGTTAAAAAGACATGGGCTGATGTCAGTAGTGGTGAAGTAGACATGGGCTGGTGTCAGTAGGGGTGAAGTAGACATGGGCTTAGGGTCAGTAGGGGTGAAGTAGACATGGGCTGGGGTCAGTAGGGGTGAAGTAGACATGGGCTGGTGTCAGTAGGCGTGAAGTAGACATGGGCTGGGGTCAGTAGGGGTGAAGTAGACATGGGCTGGTGTCAGTAGGGGTTAAGTAGACATGGGCTGGGGTCAGTAGGGGTGAAGTAGACATGGGCTGTTGTCAGTAGGGGTGAAGTAGACATGGGCTGGGATCAGTAGGGGTGAAGTAGACATGGGCTGGTGTCAGTAGGGGTGAAGTAGACATGGGCTGGGGTTAGTAGGGGTGAAGTAGACATGGGCTGGTGTCAGTAGGGGTAAAGTAGACATGGGCTGGTGTCAGTAGGGGTTAAAAAATCAGGGACTGGGGTCAGTAGAGGTGAAGTAGACATGGGCTGGGGTCAGTAGGGATTAGGAAGACATGGGCTGGGGTCAGGTGAAGTAGACATGGGCTGGTGTCAGTAGGGGTGAAGTAGACATGGGCTAGTGTCAGTAGGGATGAAGTAGACATGGGCTGGTGTCAGTAGGGGTGAAGTAGACATGGGCTGGTGTCAGTGGGGGTTAAGTAGACATGGGCTGGTGTCAGTTGGGGTGAAGAAGACATGGGCTGGTGTCAGTAGGGGTGAAGTAGACATGGGCTGGTGTCAGTAGTGGTTAAAAAGACATGGGCTGATGTCAGTAGTGGTGAAGTAGACATGGGCTGGTGTCAGTAGGGGTGAAGTAGACATGGGCTTAGGGTCAGTAGGGGTGAAGTAGACATGGGCTGGGGTCAGTAGGGGTGAAGTAGACATGGGCTGGTGTCAGTAGGCGTGAAGTAGACATGGGCTGGGGTCAGTAGGGGTTAAGAAATCAGGGACTGGGGTCAGTAGGGGTGAAGTAGACATGGGCTGGGGTCAGTAGGGATTAGGAAGACATGGGCTGGGGTCAGGTGAAGTAGACATGGGCTGGTGTCAGTAGGGGTGAAGTAGACATGGGCTAGTGTCAGTAGGGGTGAAGTAGACATGGGCTGGTGTCAGTAGGGGTGGAGGAGACATGGGCTGGTGTCAGTTGGGGTGAAGAAGACATGGGCTGGGGTCAGTAGGGATGAAGTAGACATGGGCTGGTGTCAGTAGGGGTGAAGTAGATATGGGTTGGGGTCAGTAGGGGTGAAGTAGACATGGGCTGGTGTCAGTAGGGGTGAAGTAGACATGGGCTGGGGTCAGTAGGGGTGAAGTAGACATGGGCTGGTGTCAGTAGGGGTGAAGTAGACATGGGCTGGGGTTAGTAGGGGTGAAGTAGACATGGGCTGGTGTCAGTAGGGGTTAAGAAATCAGGGACTGGGGTCAGTAGAGGTGAAGTAGACATGGGCTGGGGTCAGTAGGGATTAGGAAGACATGGGCTGGGGTCAGGTGAAGTAGACATGGGCTGGTGTCAGTAGGGCTGAAGTAGACATGGGCTAGTGTCAGTAGGGGTGAAGTAGACATGGGCTGGTGTCAGTAGGGGTGAAGTAGACATGGGCTGGTGTCAGTAGGGGTTAAGTAGACATGGGCTGGTGTCAGTTGGGGTGAAGAAGACATGGGCTGGTGTCAGTAGGGGTGAAGTAGACATGGGCTGGTGTCATTAGTGGTTAAAAAGACATGGGCTGATGTCAGTAGTGGTGAAGTAGACATGGGCTGGTGTCAGTAGGGGTGAAGTAGACATGGGCTTAGGGTCAGTAGGGGTGAAGTAGACATGGGCTGGGGTCAGGTGAAGTAGACATGGGCTGGTGTCAGTAGGGGTGAAGTAGACATGGGCTGGTGTCAGTAGGGGTTAAGACATGGGCTGGGGTCAGTAGGGGTGAAGTAGACATGGGTTAGTGTCAGTAGGTGTTAAGAAGACATGGGCTGGTGTCAGTAGGGGTGAAGTAGACATGGGCTGGGGTCAGTAGGGATGAAGTAGACATGGGCTGGTGTCAGTTGGGGTGAAGAAGACATGGGCTGGGGTCAGTAGGGATTAGGAAGACATGGGCTGGGGTCAGGTGAAGTAGACATGGGCTGGTGTCAGTAGGGGTGAAGTAGACATGGGCTAGTGTCAGTAGGGGTGAAGTAGACATGGGCTGGTGTCAGTAGGGGTGGAGGAGACATGGGCTGGTGTCAGTTGGGGTGAAGAAGACATGGGCTGGGGTCAGTAGGGGTGAAGTAGACATGGGCTGGTGTCAGTAGGGGTGAAGTAGACATGGGCTGGGGTCAGTAGGGGTGAAGTAGACATGGGTTGGGGTTAGTAGGGGTGAAGTAGACATGGGCTGGTGTCAGTAGCGGTAAAGTAGACATGGGCTGGTGTCAGTAGGGGTTAAGAAATCAGGGACTGGGGTCAGTAGGGATTAGGAAGACATGGGCTGGGGTCAGGTGAAGTAGACATGGGCTGGTTCAATTCAATTCAATTCAATTTTATTTGTATAGCGCCAATTCATAACAGAAGTTATCTCAGGGCACTTTTCAAATGGAGCAGGTCTAGACCGAACTCCTAATAACATTTACAGAGACCCAACAGTACCACCATGAGCAAGCACTTGGCACGGGGGCAAGGAAAAACTGCCTGTTAAAAGGCAGAAACCTTGGACAGACCCTTCGGCTCTAGGTGGGTGGTCATCTGCCTTGACCAGTTGGGGTGAGAGAGAGAGAGAGAGAGAGCAACTACATCAATACACTAATGAACATGATGATGATGACGACAGCAGCAATGATGGGGGACAGCAAGCAGCAACAACAGTAACTGTATATAACTGGTAACTGATATTAGATAACTGGTAACTGATATTAGACTGGCTGGTGTCAGTAGGGGTGAAGTAGACATGGGCTAGTGTCAGTAGGGGTGAAGTAGACATGGGCTGGTGTCAGTAGGGGTGGAGGAGACATGGGCTGGTGTCAGTTGGGGTGAAGAAGACATGGGCTGGGGTCAGTAGGGGTGAAGTAGACATGGGCTGGTGTCAGTAGGGGTGAAGTAGATATGGGTTGGGGTCAGTAGGGGTGAAGTAGACATGGGCTGGTGTCAGTAGGGGTGGAGGAGACATGGGCTGGTGTCAGTTGGGGTGAAGAAGACATGGGCTGGGGTCAGTAGGGGTGAAGTAGACATGGGCTGGTGTCAGTAGGGGTGAAGTAGACATGGGCTGGGGTCAGTAGGGGTGAAGTAGACATGGGTTGGGGTTAGTAGGGGTGAAGTAGACATGGGCTGGTGTCAGTAGGGGTAAAGTAGACATGGGCTGGTGTCAGTAGGGGTTAAGAAATCAGGGACTGGGGTCAGTAGGGATTAGGAAGACATGGGCTGGGGTCAGGTGAAGTAGACATGGGCTGGTTCAATTCAATTTTATTTGTATAGGGCCAATTCATAACAGAAGTTATCTCAGGGCACTTTTCAAATGGAGCAGGTCTAGACCGAACTCCTAATAACATTTACAGAGACCCAACAGTACCACCATGAGCAAGCACTTGGCACGGGGGCAAGGAAAAACTGCCTGTTAAAAGGCAGAAACCTTGGACAGACCCTTCGGCTCTAGGTGGGTGGTCATCTGCCTTGACCAGTTGGGGTGAGAGAGAGAGAGAGAGAGAGAGAGAGCAACTACATCAATACACTAATGAACATGATGATGATGACGACAGCAGCAATGATGGGGGACAGCAAGCAGCAACAACAGTAACTGTATATAACTGGTAACTGATATTAGATAACTGGTAACTGATATTAGACTGGCTGGTGTCAGTAGGGGTGAAGTAGACATGGGCTAGTGTCAGTAGGGGTGAAGTAGACATGGGCTGGTGTCAGTAGGGGTGAAGTAGACATGGGCTGGTGTCAGTAGGGGTTAAGTAGACATGGGCTGGTGTCAGTTGGGGTGAAGAAGACATGGGCTGGTGTCAGTAGGGGTGAAGTAGACATGGGCTGGTGTCAGTACGGGTTAAGAAGACATGGGCTGGTGTCAGTAGGGGTGAAGTAGACATGGGCTGGTGTCAGTAGGGGTTAAGAAGACATGGGCTTGTGTCAGTAGGGGTGAAGTAGACATGGGCTGGTGTCAGTAGTGGTTAAAAAGACATGGGCTGATGTAAGTAGTGGTGAAGTAGACATGGGCTGATGTCAGTAGTGGTGAAGTAGACATGGGCTTAGGGTCAGTAGGGGTGAAGTAGACATGGGCTAGTGTCAGTAGGGGTGAAGTAGACATGGGCTGGTGTCAGTAGGGGTGAAGTAGACATGGGCTAGTGTCAGTAGGGGTGAAGTAGACATGGGCTGGTGTCAGTAGGGGTGGAGGAGACATGGGCTGGTGTCAGTTGGGGTGAAGAAGACATGGGCTGGGGTCAGTAGGGGTGAAGTAGACATGGGCTGGTGTCAGTAGGGGTGAAGTAGACATGGGCTGGGGTCAGTAGGGGTGAAGTAGACATGGGTTGGGGTTAGTAGGGGTGAAGTAGACATGGGCTGGTGTCAGTAGCGGTAAAGTAGACATGGGCTGGTGTCAGTAGGGGTTAAGAAATCAGGGACTGGGGTCAGTAGGGATTAGGAAGACATGGGCTGGGGTCAGGTGAAGTAGACATGGGCTGGTTCAATTCAATTCAATTCAATTCAATTTTATTTGTATAGCGCCAATTCATAACAGAAGTTATCTCAGGGCACTTTTCAAATGGAGCAGGTCTAGACCGAACTCCTAATAACATTTACAGAGACCCAACAGTACCACCATGAGCAAGCACTTGGCACGGGGGCAAGGAAAAACTGCCTGTTAAAAGGCAGAAACCTTGGACAGACCCTTCGGCTCTAGGTGGGTGGTCATCTGCCTTGACCAGTTGGGGTGAGAGAGAGAGAGAGAGAGAGCAACTACATCAATACACTAATGAACATGATGATGATGACGACAGCAGCAATGATGGGGGACAGCAAGCAGCAACAACAGTAACTGTATATAACTGGTAACTGATATTAGATAACTGGTAACTGATATTAGACTGGCTGGTGTCAGTAGGGGTGAAGTAGACATGGGCTAGTGTCAGTAGGGGTGAAGTAGACATGGGCTGGTGTCAGTAGGGGTGGAGGAGACATGGGCTGGTGTCAGTTGGGGTGAAGAAGACATGGGCTGGGGTCAGTAGGGGTGAAGTAGACATGGGCTGGTGTCAGTAGGGGTGAAGTAGATATGGGTTGGGGTCAGTAGGGGTGAAGTAGACATGGGCTGGTGTCAGTAGGGGTGAAGTAGACATGGGCTGGTGTCAGTAGGGGTTAAGTAGACATGGGCTGGGGTCAGTAGGGGTGAAGTAGACATGGGCTAGTGTCAGTAGGGGTGAAGTAGACATGGGCTGGTGTCAGTAGGGGTGGAGGAGACATGGGCTGGTGTCAGTTGGGGTGAAGAAGACATGGGCTGGGGTCAGTAGGGGTGAAGTAGACATGGGCTGGTGTCAGTAGGGGTGAAGTAGACATGGGCTGGGGTCAGTAGGGGTGAAGTAGACATGGGTTGGGGTTAGTAGGGGTGAAGTAGACATGGGCTGGTGTCAGTAGGGGTAAAGTAGACATGGGCTGGTGTCAGTAGGGGTTAAGAAATCAGGGACTGGGGTCAGTAGGGATTAGGAAGACATGGGCTGGGGTCAGGTGAAGTAGACATGGGCTGGTTCAATTCAATTTTATTTGTATAGGGCCAATTCATAACAGAAGTTATCTCAGGGCACTTTTCAAATGGAGCAGGTCTAGACCGAACTCCTAATAACATTTACAGAGACCCAACAGTACCACCATGAGCAAGCACTTGGCACGGGGGCAAGGAAAAACTGCCTGTTAAAAGGCAGAAACCTTGGACAGACCCTTCGGCTCTAGGTGGGTGGTCATCTGCCTTGACCAGTTGGGGTGAGAGAGAGAGAGAGAGAGAGAGAGCAACTACATCAATACACTAATGAACATGATGATGATGACGACAGCAGCAATGATGGGGGACAGCAAGCAGCAACAACAGTAACTGTATATAACTGGTAACTGATATTAGATAACTGGTAACTGATATTAGACTGGCTGGTGTCAGTAGGGGTGAAGTAGACATGGGCTAGTGTCAGTAGGGGTGAAGTAGACATGGGCTGGTGTCAGTAGGGGTGAAGTAGACATGGGCTGGTGTCAGTAGGGGTTAAGTAGACATGGGCTGGTGTCAGTTGGGGTGAAGAAGACATGGGCTGGGGTCAGTACGGGTTAAGAAGACATGGGCTGGTGTCAGTAGGGGTGAAGTAGACATGGGCTGGTGTCAGTAGGGGTTAAGAAGACATGGGCTGGGGTCAGTACGGGTGAAGTAGACATGGGCTGGTGTCAGTAGTGGTTAAAAAGACATGGGCTGATGTAAGTAGTGGTGAAGTAGACATGGGCTGATGTCAGTAGTGGTGAAGTAGACATGGGCTTAGGGTCAGTAGGGGTGAAGTAGACATGGGCTGGGGTCAGTAGGGATTAGGAAGACATGGGCTGGGGTCAGGTGAAGTAGACATGGGCTGGTGTCAGTAGGGGTGAAGTAGACATGGGCTGGTGTCAGTAGGGGCTAAGACATGGGCTGGGATCAGTAGGGGTGAAGTAGACATGGGCTAGTGTTAGTAGGGGTTAAGAAGACATGGGCTGATGTAAGTAGTGGTGAAGTAGACATGGGCTAATGTCAGTAGTGGTGAAGTAGACATGGGCTTAGGGTCAGTAGGGGTGAAGTAGACATGGGCTGGGGTCAGTAGGGATTAGGAAGACATGGGCTGGGGTCAGGTGAAGTAGACATGGGCTGGTGTCAGTAGGGGTGAAGTAGACATGGGCTGGTGTCAGTAGGGGCTAAGACATGGGCTGGGATCAGTAGGAGTGAAGTAGACATGGGCTAGTGTTAGTAGGGGTTAAGAAGACATGGGCTGGTGTCAGTAAGGGTTAAGAAGACATGGGCTGGTGTCAGTAGGGGTGGAGGAGACATGGGCTGGTGTCAGTTGGGGTGAAGAAGACATGGGCTGGGGTCAGTAGGGGTGAAGTAGACATGGGCTGGTGTCAGTAGGGGTGAAGTAGACATGGGCTGGGGTCAGTAGGGGTGAAGTAGACATGGGTTGGGGTTAGTAGGGGTGAAGTAGACATGGGCTGGTGTCAGTAGCGGTAAAGTAGACATGGGCTGGTGTCAGTAGGGGTTAAGAAATCAGGGACTGGGGTCAGTAGGGATTAGGAAGACATGGGCTGGGGTCAGGTGAAGTAGACATGGGCTGGTTCAATTCAATTCAATTCAATTCAATTTTATTTGTATAGCGCCAATTCATAACAGAAGTTATCTCAGGGCACTTTTCAAATGGAGCAGGTCTAGACCGAACTCCTAATAACATTTACAGAGACCCAACAGTACCACCATGAGCAAGCACTTGGCACGGGGGCAAGGAAAAACTGCCTGTTAAAAGGCAGAAACCTTGGACAGACCCTTCGGCTCTAGGTGGGTGGTCATCTGCCTTGACCAGTTGGGGTGAGAGAGAGAGAGAGAGAGAGAGAGAGAGCAACTACATCAATACACTAATGAACATGATGATGATGACGACAGCAGCAATGATGGGGGACAGCAAGCAGCAACAACAGTAACTGTATATAACTGGTAACTGATATTAGATAACTGGTAACTGATATTAGACTGGCTGGTGTCAGTAGGGGTGAAGTAGACATGGGCTAGTGTCAGTAGGGGTGAAGTAGACATGGGCTGGTGTCAGTAGGGGCTAAGACATGGGCTGGGATCAGTAGGGGTGAAGTAGACATGGGTTGGGGTTAGTAGGGGTGAAGTAGACATGGGCTGGTGTCAGTAGGGGTAAAGTAGACATGGGCTGGTGTCAGTAGGGGTTAAGAAATCAGGGACTGGGGCCAGTAGGGATTAGGAAGACATGGGCTGGGGTCAGGTGAAGTAGACATGGGCTGGTTCAATTCAATTTTATTTGTATAGGGCCAATTCATAACAGAAGTTATCTCAGGGCACTTTTCAAATGGAGCAGGTCTAGACCGAACTCCTAATAACATTTACAGAGACCCAACAGTACCACCATGAGCAAGCACTTGGCACGGGGGCAAGGAAAAACTGCCTGTTAAAAGGCAGAAACCTTGGACAGACCCTTCGGCTCTAGGTGGGTGGTCATCTGCCTTGACCAGTTGGGGTGAGAGAGAGAGAGAGAGAGAGAGAGAGAGCAACTACATCAATACACTAATGAACATGATGATGATGACGACAGCAGCAATGATGGGGGACAGCAAGCAGCAACAACAGTAACTGTATATAACTGGTAACTGATATTAGATAACTGGTAACTGATATTAGACTGGCTGGTGTCAGTAGGGGTGAAGTAGACATGGGCTAGTGTCAGTAGGGGTGAAGTAGACATGGGCTGGTGTCAGTAGGGGTGAAGTAGACATGGGCTGGTGACAGTAGGGGTTAAGTAGACATGGGCTGGTGTCAGTTGGGGTGAAGAAGACATGGGCTGGTGTCAGTAGGGGTGAAGTAGACATGGGCTGGTGTCAGTACGGGTTAAGAAGACATGGGCTGGTGTCAGTAGGGGTGAAGTAGACATGGGCTGGTGTCAGTAGGGGTTAAGAAGACATGGGCTGGGGTCAGTACGGGTGAAGTAGACATGGGCTGGTGTCAGTAGTGGTTAAAAAGACATGGGCTGATGTAAGTAGTGGTGAAGTAGACATGGGCTGATGTCAGTAGTGGTGAAGTAGACATGGGCTTAGGGTCAGTAGGGGTGAAGTAGACATGGGCTGGGGTCAGTAGGGATTAGGAAGACATGGGCTGGGGTCAGGTGAAGTAGACATGGGCTGGTGTCAGTAGGGGTGAAGTAGACATGGGCTGGTGTCAGTAGGGGCTAAGACATGGGCTGGGATCAGTAGGGGTGAAGTAGACATGGGCTAGTGTTAGTAGGGGTTAAGAAGACATGGGCTGATGTAAGTAGTGGTGAAGTAGACATGGGCTAATGTCAGTAGTGGTGAAGTAGACATGGGCTTAGGGTCAGTAGGGGTGAAGTAGACATGGGCTGGGGTCAGTAGGGATTAGGAAGACATGGGCTGGGGTCAGGTGAAGTAGACATGGGCTGGTGTCAGTAGGGGTGAAGTAGACATGGGCTGGTGTCAGTAGGGGCTAAGACATGGGCTGGGATCAGTAGGAGTGAAGTAGACATGGGCTAGTGTTAGTAGGGGTTAAGAAGACATGGGCTGGTGTCAGTAGGGGTGAAGAAGACATGGGCTGGGGTCAGTAGGGGTGAAGTAGACATGGGCTGGTGTCAGTAAGGGTTAAGAAGACATGGGCTGGTGTCAGTAGGGGTGAAGAAGACATGGGCTGGGGTCAGTAGGGGTGAAGTAGACATGGGCTGGTGTCAGTAGGGGTGAAGTAGACATGGGCTGGGGTCAGTAGGGGTGAAGTAGACATGGGCTGGTGTCAGTAGGGGTGAAGTAGACATGGGCTGGGGTTAGTAGGGGTGAAGTAGACATGGGCTGGTGTCAGTAGGGGTAAAGTAGACATGGGCTGGTGTCAGTAGGGGTTAAGAAATCAGGGACTGGGGTCAGTAGGGATTAGGAAGACATGGGCTGGGGTCAGGTGAAGTAGACATGGGCTGGTTTAATTCAATTCAATTCAATTTTATTTGTATAGCGCCAATTCATAACAGAAGTTATCTCAGGGCACTTTTCAAATGGAGCAGGTCTAGACCAAACTCCTAATAACATTTACAGAGACCCAACAGTACCACCATGAGCAAGCACTTGGCACGGGGGCAAGGAAAAACTGCCTGTTAAAAGGCAGAAACCTTGGACAGACCCTTCGGCTCTAGGTGGGTGGTCATCTGCCTTGACCAGTTGGGGTGAGAGAGAGAGAGAGAGCAACTACATCAATACACTAATGAACATGATGATGATGACGACAGCAGCAATGATGGGGGACAGCAAGCAGCAACAACAGTAACTGTATATAACTGGTAACTGATATTAGATAACTGGTAACTGATATTAGACTGGCTGGTGTCAGTAGGGGTGAAGTAGACATGGGCTGGTGTCAGTAGGGGTGAAGTAGACATGGGCTGGTGTCAGTAGGGGTTAAGTAGACATGGGCTGGTGTCAGTTGGGGTGAAGAAGACATGGGCTGGTGTCAGTAGGGGTGAAGTAGACATGGGCTGGTGTCAGTAGGGGTGGAGGAGACATGGGCTGGTGTCAGTACGGGTTAAGAAGACATGGGCTGGTGTCAGTATGGGTGAAGTAGACATGGGCTGGTGTCAGTAGGGGTTAAGAAGACATGGGCTGGGGTCAGTACGGGTGAAGTAGACATGGGCTAGTGTCAGTAGGGGTGAAGTAGACATGGGCTGGTGTCAGTAGGGGTGAAGTAGACATGGGCTGGTGTCAGTAGGGGTTAAGTAGACATGGGCTGGTGTCAGTTGGGGTGAAGAAGACATGGGCTGGTGTCAGTAGGGGTGAAGTAGACATGGGCTGGTGTCAGTACGGGTTAAGTAGACATGGGCTGGTGTCAGTAGTGGTTAAAAAGACATGGGCTGATGTAAGTAGTGGTGAAGTAGACATGGGCTGATGTCAGTAGTGGTGAAGTAGACATGGGCTTAGGGTCAGTAGGGGTGAAGTAGACATGGGCTGGGGTCAGTAGGGATTAGGAAGACATGGGCTGGGGTCAGGTGAAGTAGACATGGGCTGGTGTCAGTAGGGGTGAAGTAGACATGGGCTGGTGTCAGTAGGGGCTAAGACATGGGCTGGGATCAGTAGGGGTGAAGTAGACATGGGCTAGTGTTAGTAGGGGTTAAGAAGACATGGGCTGATGTAAGTAGTGGTGAAGTAGACATGGGCTAATGTCAGTAGTGGTGAAGTAGACATGGGCTTAGGGTCAGTAGGGGTGAAGTAGACATGGGCTGGGGTCAGTAGGGATTAGGAAGACATGGGCTGGGGTCAGGTGAAGTAGACATGGGCTGGTGTCAGTAGGGGTGAAGTAGACATGGGCTGGTGTCAGTAGGGGCTAAGACATGGGCTGGGATCAGTAGGAGTGAAGTAGACATGGGCTAGTGTTAGTAGGGGTTAAGAAGACATGGGCTGGTGTCAGTAAGGGTTAAGAAGACATGGGCTGGTGTCAGTAGGGGTGGAGGAGACATGGGCTGGTGTCAGTTGGGGTGAAGAAGACATGGGCTGGGGTCAGTAGGGGTGAAGTAGACATGGGCTGGTGTCAGTAGGGGTGAAGTAGACATGGGCTGGGGTCAGTAGGGGTGAAGTAGACATGGGCTGGTGTCAGTAGGGGTGAAGTAGACATGGGCTGGGGTTAGTAGGGGTGAAGTAGACATGGGCTGGTGTCAGTAGGGGTAAAGTAGACATGGGCTGGTGTCAGTAGGGGTTAAGAAATCAGGGACTGGGGTCAGTAGGGATTAGGAAGACATGGGCTGGGGTCAGGTGAAGTAGACATGGGCTGGTTCAATTCAATTCAATTCAATTCAATTTTATTTGTATAGCGCCAATTCATAACAGAAGTTATCTCAGGGCACTTTTCAAATGGAGCAGGTCTAGACCAAACTCCTAATAACATTTACAGAGACCCAACAGTACCACCACGAGCAAGCACTTGGCACGGGGGCAAGGAAAAACTGCCTGTTAAAAGGCAGAAACCTTGGACAGACCCTTCGGCTCTAGGTGGGTGGTCATCTGCCTTGACCAGTTGGGGTGAGAGAGAGAGAGAGAGAGAGAGCAACTACATCAATACACTAATGAACATGATGATGATGACGACAGCAGCAATGATGGGGGACAGCAAGCAGCAACAACAGTAACTGTATATAACTGGTAACTGATATTAGATAACTGGTAACTGATATTAGACTGGCTGGTGTCAGTAGGGGTGAAGTAGACATGGGCTGGTGTCAGTAGGGGTGAAGTAGACATGGGCTGGTGTCAGTAGGGGTTAAGTAGACATGGGCTGGTGTCAGTTGGGGTGAAGAAGACATGGGCTGGTGTCAGTAGGGGTGAAGTAGACATGGGCTGGTGTCAGTACGGGTTAAGAAGACATGGGCTGGTGTCAGTATGGGTGAAGTAGACATGGGCTGGTGTCAGTAGGGGTTAAGAAGACATGGGCTGGGGTCAGTACGGGTGAAGTAGACATGGGCTAGTGTCAGTAGGGGTGAAGTAGACATGGGCTGGTGTCAGTAGGGGTGAAGTAGACATGGGCTGGTGTCAGTAGGGGTTAAGTAGACATGGGCTGGTGTCAGTTGGGGTGAAGAAGACATGGGCTGGTGTCAGTAGGGGT
This sequence comes from Merluccius polli, assembly GCA_030340625.1. Taxonomy (NCBI): domain Eukaryota; kingdom Metazoa; phylum Chordata; class Actinopteri; order Gadiformes; family Merlucciidae; genus Merluccius; species Merluccius polli. Next base: position 73,381 of record JAOPHQ010000588.1, read on the forward strand.
GAAGTAGACATGGGCTGGTGTCAGTACGGGTTAAGAAGACATGGGCTGGTGTCAGTAGCGGTGAAGTAGACATGGGCTGGTGTCAGTAGGGGTTAAGAAGACATGGGCTGGGGTCAGTACGGGTGAAGTAGACATGGGCTGGTGTCAGTAGTGGTTAAAAAGACATGGGCTGATGTAAGTAGTGGTGAAGTAGACATGGGCTGATGTCAGTAGTGGTGAAGTAGACATGGGCTTAGGGTCAGTAGGGGTGAAGTAGACATGGGCTGGGGTCAGTAGGGATTAGGAAGACATGGGCTGGGGTCAGGTGAAGTAGACATGGGCTGGTGTCAGTAGGGGTGAAGTAGACATGGGCTGGTGTCAGTAGGGGCTAAGACATGGGCTGGGATCAGTAGGGGTGAAGTAGACATGGGCTAGTGTTAGTAGGGGTTAAGAAGACATGGGCTGATGTAAGTAGTGGTGAAGTAGACATGGGCTAATGTCAGTAGTGGTGAAGTAGACATGGGCTTAGGGTCAGTAGGGGTGAAGTAGACATGGGCTGGGGTCAGTAGGGATTAGGAAGACATGGGCTGGGGTCAGGTGAAGTAGACATGGGCTGGTGTCAGTAGGGGTGAAGTAGACATGGGCTGGTGTCAGTAGGGGCTAAGACATGGGCTGGGATCAGTAGGAGTGAAGTAGACATGGGCTAGTGTTAGTAGGGGTTAAGAAGACATGGGCTGGTGTCAGTAGGGGTTAAGAAGACATGGGCTGGGGTCAGTACGGGTGAAGTAGACATGGGCTGGTGTCAGTAGGGGTTACGTAGACATGAGCTGGTGTCAGTTGGGGTGAAGAAGACATGGGCTGATGTCAGTAAGGGTTAAGAAGACATGGGCTGGTGTCAGTAGGGGTGAAGTAGACATGGGCTAGTGTTAGTAGGGGTTAAGAAGACATGGGCTGGTGTCAGTAGGGGTTAAGAAGACATGGGCTGGGGTCAGTACGGGTGAAGTAGACATGGGCTGGTGTCAGTAGGGGTGAAGTAGACATGGGCTGGGGTCAGTACGGGTGAAGTAGACATGGGCTGGTGTCAGTAGGGGTGAAGTAGACATGGGCTGGTGTCAGTAGGGATGAAGTAGACATGGGCTTAGAGTTAGAGTTTAGTTAGTGTTACTTGCCAGCTAGTGTGAGCTAGCTGGCAAGTAGAGCAGGGCAATAGGCACAGGAAAAACAGGACAACAGCAAAGAAGGTGTATGGGTTAAAGGAAGTGTGTATGTACGTGTGGTTGGGGGAAGGGCTGGCAGTTATGAGAGAGAGAGAGAGAGAGAGAGAGAGAGAGAGCAGGAGTAGAAGCTATACAAACTGAATATTCCTACACACAGTAAATAAACAGCCATCACCACAACAAAGTATGTGTGTGAGTTTTCATTAACAGCATTTTGTAATCACACCAAGTAGCACTAATTTACCTAAAATACAGATTGAGTGAAGGTGAATTAGATAGGTGAATAGGAGTTTGGTCTAGACCTGCTCCACTTGAAAAGTGCCCTGAGATAACTTCTGTTATGAATTGGCGCTATACAAATAAAATTGAATTGAATTGAATTAGATAATAATATCTAACATAATTTGGCATTTAATAATGTTGCTTTGTTTTGTGTCAGAAATGATTTGATTAAAAAAAGCATTGGTGTGATTTACATGAAAACACATCTACAACAGCACCATACTACTAAGAAAGAGTCCAACATAAACACAACAAAGTTAAAACACAGATAAGCAAAGAACTTATGCATAGATTATGCCAGTCTGGACATATAATAATACATTATATCCCAGTCTGGACATATAATAATACATTATATCATGCATGTAGTTGTTTTGTAACTAATTGCATAATATTACATGTCAAAAATAAATTATGCTGATCTGCATGCTGCCTTGCAAAATGTGTTATTTTATATTGCTTGCTAATTGCTAATTATCAATTAATTGCATGCAATTTGCAAACACATCTCTTGTGCACATGCATGTATTCGTGTTTGCAGTGTGCACAAACAAACACACGCACACACACACACACACACACACACACACACACACACATACACATACAAGGAAACAGCCACAGTGAACCCAACATTAATACACATACTCTGGCATCTGTATATCATGCAGGTGGACAAAGGAAGCAAAAATGGACAAACAAAAGCGCCTGGCATGTTGAAGGTGGATTTAGACCAGAGGAGGAACATAAAACTGAATGCAGGTGCAGCCATTGGAGTCTCAGACTTAAACCACGCAGCAGCTGTGCTGAAGTGCCAGGGCAGAGCACTCACTTTCCCAGGAAATCCCACACCATGCCCCCTATCTGCTGGGGGGCAGCGGTCACAGAGGGGTCAAGGGGGGGTCTGCTACCGGGACGGGGGGTGGGGCGGGGGGCAGAGGGAGGAGGAGGGGGGCTGTGTGAGGCAGGGGGTACCAGGTGGGTTGGGGGGGGGGGGGGGGGGGGGGGCGAGAGTTGTGGGAGGTGTGGTAGAAGGGGGACGTTGGAGGTAGAGCATATAGCATGTTGACAATATAGTTTGGGTGAACAGGGTCGACAAGAAAGACAGTGAGAGGGAGGGAGGGAGGGAGGGAGGGAGGGAGGGAGGGAGGGAGGGAGGGAGGGAGGGAGGGAGGGAGGGAGAGAGAGAGAGAGAGAGAAAGAGAGAGAGAGAGAGAGAGAGAGAGAGAGAGAGAGAGATCAAGGTATGTAAGCACCAGACCATAGAGAAGGGTATAGGACAGAATTGGGTAAGGATGGCAAAGGACAAAACATGTAATTAATCACACAACACTATTTGTATTGTACACGGTAACAAAGTGCTACTGCCACCCTAAGGTGAAAGGGACTAGAAGTGCTATTGCCACCCTAAGGTGAAAGAGACTAGAAGTGCTACTGCCATCCTAAGGTGAAAGAGAGTAGAAGTGCTACTGCCAACCTAAGGCGAAAGAGACTAGAAGTGCTACTGCCACCCTAAGGTGAAAGAGACTAGATGTGCTACTGCCAACCTAAGGCGAAAGAGACTAGAAGTGCTACTGCCACCCTAAGGTGGAAGAGACTAGTAGTGCTACTGCCACTAGGGGTGTAACAGTACAAGTATTCGTACCGTACTGTTCGGTACAGGATGCTCGGTTCGATGTTGTGATCTGAATGCATCTAGATTTAACCATGCGTTGTGTTTTTTTGTGTGCAAAACAAATTTCCCCCCGGAGCCGGATCTTGGAGTGTTACTTAGCAACTAAAGTAGCACATAAAGAATTGGGTAACGCTTTACACGGGTATCTGTTTATTAACGTACCTTAACTCCTGTTTTTGGGATAGGAACATTTCTGCAGGATTCTTTGCAATCCAGGAGACAGACATGTGGCCATGTAGCTTTTGCTTCCAGTAGAAGTGACGGATGTAAATTGCTCAGATTCAGATTCATATATATTTGTTGGCAGTCCAAATATTATGACATATTCACTGTGAAACTTTCCCACATTAATCAAGCATACGTGTTTATGTGTGGCCTTTCAGGTAGTATCAACAGATATAACCACAACCAGAAGTTAATTAATAATTAATTAATAGTTATGTGTCCCTCTAGGTAAAGTCACAACATAATAATGTTAATTTAACATACAATTTTGTATTTTTGTATTTTGATACAATAAAACTTTTAAAATTCCAAATGATGGTCTTCAATGAAGAAATATACAGTACAGTAGCCTATGTTAAGTCACGACGGGAAGGCCTGTATAATATAACAGTTTTGTACTGATTGTATAGTTGTCACAGTCTTTCAGAGAAATTATGCTCTTTACCTGTCTTAGTTAATCATTAAGTAAGGATTTGCAAAAATATCATAATGTTGTGACTTTATTTAGCGGGCCACATGACACTTAACTAACAATTAATTGAGCTGGTTTTCCATGCTACCGTATCAAAATGAAATCATGCTCTGAAGCGGTCTTAGTTAATCGTTGGGTAATGATCTGTAAATATATCAAAATGTTGTGACTTTACTAAGCGGGACACATAACACTCAACTAACCATTATTGACAATAGTTTTTCATACTACCATATTAAAATGAAATCATGAATTGTACCTGTATAAGTTAGTCATTAGGTAATGAATTGCAAATATATCTTTATGTTGTGACTTTACCTAGCGGGACACATAACTATTAATTAATTATTAATTAACTTCTGGTTGTGGTTATATCTGTTGATACTACCTGAAAGGCCACACATAAACATGTATGCTTGATTAATGTGGAAAAGTTTCACAGTGAATATGTCATAATATTTGGACCTCCAACAAATATATATGAATCTGAATCTGAGCAATTTACATCCGTCACTTCTACTGGAAGCAAAAGCTACATGGCCACATGTCTGTCTCCTGGATTGCAAAGAATCCTGCAGAAATTATCCTATCCCAAAAACAGGAGTTAAGGTACATTAATAAACAGATACCCATTCAAATAGTACTGTGGAATGGAGGTTGTGACATATGGGACATTAAATTCATGTTGTTTTAGTAATTAATTAATTAATTAATTAATTAATTAATTAATAGTATTAATTCATTTTAAGAAACATGTCTGAGTTAATCTGTAATATATGACTTAGGTAAGCATTTATCATTAAAGACTCTGTCTGTAATTAAGACTGACTTCTGATTAGTTACTGATGGAGTAACCATTCATCCATGGCTGAGTCCTCCATGAGTCTTACATGAGTCCTACATTAACTCAGGATGAACTCGGCATTAATTAAGTATCAATTAATGCTGATGAGTGTCTACTTAATGTAAAGCGTTACCAAGAATTGTGTGTTAAATTCATGTCTGGTTTGTTATGTGTTATAAGAACCCACATAACATGTTTTGCGCTAAATGTATGCTAAATGTTATTAATTTAGGTCGAATCAATTGATTAAAAGATCGCTAGCCGCGATGCTAATGCTAACCGTGATGCTAACACTAGATATGATCAAAACAAATATTGTAATGACATTTTTTACAGTCCCTGGTTTTAAAGTGATTGAGTCCTAGTACGGCATTTCGTCTCGCCAGTATTTCAGCAGGCAAGTCATACCAGCCCTTTATAAACGAGCACAAGCTGTAGTTTGTTTTTTCAACTGCAGGAGACATTGTTAGTGTCAGCAGATCTTCCGTTTCTGCAGACAATGTGGACAAATTAATATTTATGATTTATAATAATACCTTGGTATGTTTTTATTTAAGAAAGAAAGATATGTGCTGTTCCTTTGTTCTGGAAATTATGGCCAATTATCCACTGTTTACAAGTTTATAACTTCATAATAAATTGAAAGAAATTTTATGTTTTGCATGTTTTTTTTCCGCTGAACCAAAAGCGTACCAAACGTGACTTAAAAACCGAGGTACATAACGAACTGTGACTTTTGCGTACCATAGGCTCTGTGCACAACTCGCGTGACGTACTTCCGTTTTCCCCGGTTGTCGGCAGAAGAGTTTCCGGTTTTCTTCCTGCTTCACTACAACAGCAGTGAATATGAATCAAAACGAACAAATGAGAGCTGTAACTGTACGAAACAAGAAAAAAAATAACATGAGGGATGGATATAAGTTGCAGAAGGTTGTAGGGGGCTCAAATGAGCATTGTTGTGTGCCACTGTGTACTGGATCGAGTCGGTATAACACCGAACTCAGCTTCCACCGGTTTCCTAAACATACTGGCCACCGTACACAGTGGCTTCACAAGATCTGCAGAACCGGGTTTACCATTACTCCGCATACAAAGGTCTGCAGCCGTCATTTCACCAAGGACCAGATCCGCACCACTGCAAAAGGAAGACGGGTTTTAACTGCCAACGCCATACCAACCTTGTTCGAGTGGAACGCTTACAGCAACAAGACACGGGCCGCTGTTTGGGAGCGCCGCACTCGTCCGACATCGAGTCCAGAACCTGGCCCGGCGGAGACCGAGGAGGAGATTGTGGATATGGTCCCGATGCCCATAGACCACGATTACGTGGTCTATGGATTTATGATCTATCATCTATGGTCTATATCTATGATCTATGGTCTATATACATTTCTAATGAAATGTAATGTAAATGTTTTTTTACTGGTATAAATTTATGATGCAACATTGAATGTAGTGAGATGATTTTTGGGTCCATTGAATGAGAAGTAGACTCAGCAGACATCCGGGCAGTATCAACAATACATTTATTCATATTCTGGTTACCTAACATTACCTTCGCCGATCTATACACACTTCAATTACACAAATAACATAGTATGCAAAAAACACCAAAAGGTTCAAATACTGGCCACAAAGTGACAGTGAAAAACTGTTTGCTTCTCACCAGTAAGTAGCACACCTGCTGAGTGATTATGACATCATAAACTAGCATCTGTCATGAGTGAATAACTGCTGAAAACATGCAGTATTTTGTTCACATATGAAGTACATTACTTTGCACAAAATAGCATTCAAAACAGAAAATGTAACTTTGACAGGCCTATGGTCTATATACATTAGAAATGTATATAGACCATAGATCATAGATATAGACCATAGATCATAAATCCATAGGATCGGGACCATATCCACAATCTCCTCCTCGGTCTCCGCCGGGCCAGGTTCTGGACTCGATGTCGGACGAGTGCGGCGCTCCCAAACACCGGCCCGCGTCTTGTTGCTGTAAGCGTTCCACTCGAACAAGGTTGGTATGGCGTTGGCAGTTAAAAACCGTCTTCCTTTTGCAGTGGTGCGGATCTGGTCCTTGGTGAAATGACGGCTGCAGACCTTTGTATGCGGAGTAATGGTAAACCCGGTTCTGCGGATCTTGTGAAGCCAGTGTACGGTGGCCAGTATGTTTAGGAAACCGGTGGAAGCTGAGTTCGGTGTTATACCGACTCGATCCAGTACACAGTGGCACACAACAATGCTCATTTGAGCCCCCTACAACCTTCTGCAACTTATATCCATCCCTCATGTTATTTTTTTTTCTTGTTTCGTACAGTTACAGCTCTCATTTGTTCGTTTTGATTCATATTCACCGCTGTTGTAGTGAAGCAGGAAGAAAACCGGAAACTCTTCTGCCGACAACCGGGGAACACGGAAGTACGTCACGCGAGTTGTGCACAGAGCCTATTACACCCCTAACTACTGCCCTGAGGTGAAACAGGCTAGAAGTGCTACTGCCACCCTAAGGTGAAAGAGACTAGTAGGTTACCTATTAGTGGCAATAGCAGCATACCTGATATTATGTAGTCTAACTAGCCCTGCTAGTCTTAATGTTGACATATTGTTTTTAAGCTAACAGGTAAATATATTTGGATATCTCAAAATAGAATAATTATCCAATTTTGTCCAATTATCAACATTTCATTATTGGATTGTTTGGATTGTGTTCAGGTAAAGCTAACCAGGAACTTTCTTATGCATTAGACTGAATTCAAAGGTGACTATTATTACTAATATTTAGACCCAGTGGGGCAATTGCTCTGTCAGTTAGCATTGCGTTAGCTGTGCTGCGGTTTAAAACCGTACTCCGTAAACCGGAGGTTTTGGTGTTTAACACGCAGCTGCGCACGAAGTTAAACCTGATTGCTGTGTACTGACCGACACAGGTTCAGCTGATTCCTAGTTGAACTCGTTTTTTTTTTTCTTTTTTCTTCTTTTTTATTGAACATGGTTAAAAATAATAATAATAATAATACAAACAAAAATAAAACAATTGAGTAGTAAAAAAAGGAAAGAAATAAATTAAAAACAAACAAATGGGATCCTCAGGATCCTAAGCAACAAATACATAACTCAAATAACATAGTTCATGTTCAAAGGGATAGGAAGAAGTTAAGAAAAACTTTTCTGGTCCTACCCCCTCTTATTTTTTAAAATTACTTACAAAAAAATAAATCTTCAGTATGAATCAGTCAGTGTCTATGATGTTTAGCTCGTGGGTTAAACAGATCAAAACTTTTTGACAAGACAATATCAAAATAAAATAATGGAGTAGATGAACGAAAACCATCAAATTGAAAATTTAAAACAGCAAAACAGTAATTCTGTAATTCACTCCTCCAGCTCATAAGAATTCAATGTTTTGTTTCTGAAGAGTTTTTTTAGTTTTGATATTGTTGTACATTTTTTCAGCTCATCATTGCAGTTGTTCCACAGACTTAGAGCCTTTGTTGTTATACGGTGCAGTTTTGTATTGGTTCTTATAGATGGTTTATTGAATATACAGGTTCCTCTTAAATTGTATTTGCTCTCTCTCAGTTGGAACAACTCCTGGATGGCATGAGGCAATTGGTGATTATTTGCTTTAAACATTATTTGAATAGTTTTGTAGTCAATCAAATCTGGAAATTTAAGTGTTTTTAGTTCAACAAATAATGGATTTGTTGGTTCTCTGTAAGCTGTTTTATGTATAATTCCTATAGCTCTTTTTTGAAGGATGAAGATCGGATGTATATTTGTTTTGTATGTGTTCCCCCATATCTCCACACAGTAGGTCATGTAAGGAAGTATGAAGGAGCAGTACAATGTATACAGGGAGGTTTTATTTAGTAGGTATTTGGTTTTATTGAGTATTGCTATTGATTTAGATATTTTAGCTTTAATATAATTTACGTGAGGTTTCCAACTTAATTTGTTGTCAATTAATACTCCCAGAAACTTTATTTCAGATACTCTTTCTAGTTCTATGCCATTTATCATGAGTTTCTTTTCTGTGTTAGTTGGTCTATTCCCAAAAATTATAAATTTAGTTTTACTTAGATTCAATGTGAGTTTATTTTCATCAAACCAGATCTTTATCCTGTTTAATTCCTTTTCCATAGTATCCAGAAGCTGTTCCAAGTTATCTCCACAGCAGAGTAAATTTGTGTCATCAGCAAAAAGAACAGTATTGACAGTTTTTGATACTTCACATATATTATTGATGTACAGATTGAATAATAATGGCCCTAACACTGAGCCCTGGGGCACCCCACATGTAACCTGTTGCAATTGTGATTTATGATTTTGAATTTCGACATATTGTTTCCTGTTCTGGAGGTAGCTGGATAACCATGCCAGTGCAATGCCTCTAATGCCATATCTTTGTAGTTTTTTTATTAGCAGCTCATGATCAACAGTGTCGAATGCCTTTTTTAGATCCAGAAATATCCCCACTGCATATTCTTTATTTTCTATTGCCTTAGTGATTTTGTCTACAAATTCTATGATTGCAAATGAAGTAGTTCTCTTTGCTCTAAAACCATATTGTTGTTCATACAATATGTTATGTTTGGTGATGAATTCATTAATTCTTGTATAGAATATTTTTTCCAGTATTTAGAATATTTTTTCCAGTTAAACCGGAAGTACTCTGATTTCTCGTTATACTCCAGCAGATGCAGTCTTAACTTAATGTTGGATGCATTTTGTGCTATAATTACCAACAAAAACTTAATGGGAATGTAAAGTGAACTTTAATATAATAAAACGCAAATAATGTTGAAATATATTATGAAATAGTCTAGCCTACTTTTTGTGGAAATCTGAGTCTGGAATCTGAATCTGCCCTCACCTACGTCAATCAATCAATTACTTGTCATTGTTTTCTCTTGGTGTGCATGCAAACGTGATTAATTAATTGAAGACGAATTAATATGCGAGTAATTAGGGTAATTCCACGCCTATAAATTCTCGGAGAAGGAGAGAGGGTAGTTAGGATGAACATGTCTCGGATAGAGAACTATAACGAGGAGCAGAAGTTATATTTATTGTACTGCATTCGAGGTGTTGTGGACACGGTGGAAGATGCTAGGAAAGACACCACCACCACGCTCCGAAGAAAGTCTGTTTGGGATGATCTCTCAAACACATTTAACAGTAGATCTTCCAGCAGAAGACCGAGCAGCCCGGCACATTTAAAGAATTTATGGAAGCGCTTGAAAGTTGAAGCGCGTAATGCTATTGCTGAGCGGACGCACGACCGAGACCTGAGCCCCGTGAGCCGTGCTCACTGCTCATTCCAAATCGACTATGTCCAATATTGTTATTGTACTGAAGGCCTATCTGGCGTAATAAGTGTAAATGTATCATACATTATTATTAATACTAATAATAATAATTAATAAAACTAATTCTGTGTGTGTCGGTTAAAATGGAGCCTTGTTTCATCCTGCAAACTGGTTTAGTCTCCTCTAAAACCATGTCCGTTTCGAGACTAGACTAACACGCACAAAATACGCCCTCTAGTGTCTGATGTGAATTTCTCTGAAGACACAGCAATTGAAATCAAGGTAAAACGCAGCTGCAGGTTAAACCACAGGTACATACGACACAGCAATGGAGCTTAAGACGTCATGTGACTTCTTGCGTCACCGACGAGTTTAAAACCGTGTTAAACTCTAAAAAGTGGCTAAGCTAGCGACAGAGCAATTGCCCCATTACTACTATTTCTAAGTCCGTAACCCTATTAACCCTAACCCAAGTCAGAGTTAACATGTTTAACATCTACATACTAACCAGAATACATCTACATACAGTCAGCATAAATCCACAAAAAACATGAAGTCTACTTGTGCTTTTTTAATGATTTTTTTCAATTTTTGCAACATGCCACTTCATCTTTAAATCTAACCCTTATATTAATAATAATAATAATATTAATAATAATTAGGGCTGCACGATATATCGCAAATCTATCGTCATCGCGAAATCAACGCTCGCGATGTACATACCGCAAAGATTTCTTAATTTGCGATTAAATTAAGCCTACATTTTTCGCGCATTCACACACAATGACATTATATTTGACCAATCCGATGCTGTCATGCTGCCCGATAAGCCCGCCCCCCACCAGTTTAAGCACATGGTGTTTAAGTTGTTGAGGGAGCGTTGTCGTGTTTGTTTGACCAGGTGTATTTTAGTTTAACTAAATTGTTGCACATGTTTCCTTGTGCTAGCCTTTTTGGCCAATAATAAGTGTTATTACTCAGGCCAACACAGTTTAAGTCTATATTGTTTCATACTATGACACATTTACGTTTGTGTTTATGAAAGTCCGCCTTTATTACGCAACTGCAGCGCATTTGGAAATGTCAACAAACAGATGAGCGCAACGCTTATGTCATATTTATAAAATGTATTTTAATCACACAATCGAACCTTTGCAACATGTGAAACAGCCCATTGGCTACCATGCAGAATAAGCTGTTTTAAATTGCACATTTCAAATCGCGCAGACGTCACCGAGTCCGAACCCGACCCGGCCCGTCGGGTACCGTCGGCCGCTGGATACCCGACCCAAGCCCGACGGGACCCGAGGGGTCGGGTCCCGTCGGGCTTGGGTCGGGTATCCAGCGGCCGTGACGTATGAAACGCGATGTTCCGATCGGTGATTCTGTGAGCGATCGCGAGGTCTATTCCAGCATGCCGCTTATCCCAACTAGCTTCACCTGACGTGACTTAGCCGCGCCTATTTATCCTGGCTTGGCAATCGTGCAACCGAATAAGCCAGGATACCGCCGAGCAGAATAGTCCAAGCCGCGCTTACTCAATTATCCTGGATTTATGTATCCTAGTTTTGTGCAATACCCCCCAGGTGTATTTTAGTTTAACTACATTGTTGCACATGTTTCCTTGTGCTAGCCTTTTTGGCCAATAACTCACCATAATGGTGTATTTTTGTTTTTATTATTGTTATTTGATGTTTGTGGAGGGTTTATGTGGAGTGTGTGTTGTTGGTGGCTGGTTTACAGCCTCACCTGGCCTGAGTCAGACTGATTGGACTCTGGCTGGGTGGGGCTGCACACCTGTGGTGCATCAGCAATCATGGCACCCAGGATAAACCAGCCATCAACACACACACTCGAGGAGGAGCACTGTCATGACAAGGAGTAACATCAGCTCGGCGAATACCACCTTGCCTTAAACTTCAATAAACACCTTGAATAACATCTACCCGTGTCCTGTGTCGGAGGGCCCCAAAGAAAGCCACTTCGGTGGCGTGTGGCCGGACGTACCCCGCCACACTGGCGCCCAATGTGGGGCTCCTCCGACCAGGACGGGACACGGAAGGGCTGTCCAAGCTACACTGGAGCCACCAGCCGCGGCGAGGACAGCCACCCCAGCACCAGCTCCCCCTGAACGGCAGCGACGGCCAGCGGAGGAGCGGGGAGGCAGCGCAGCGACCGCCACCGGCAACCGTCTGCAGCTAGCCTCCCCCGGATCCAGCCTGGAGCAGCCCAGGCCAGCCGCCCCTCTGCCAGGGGACCAGGAGCCCAAGGCCCCATGCTCCAGGAGGAGATGGGAGGGATCATGCCTCGTCGCCCTGGTGGAGGGGGGTGACTACGAACTGTTCCAGGCCCTCCGAGAGCTACCTCCGCGGCCCAGCTGTCGGGCCTCCTCCGAGCCCATCCAGCCAGCCCCTGCAGCCAGCTACCCCAGAGACACCTCCGCCAGCCGGAGCAGCAGCCCCAGGCCTCCGGTCTCCGGGACGGAGGGGGAGGGTGGGGTGGGCGTGTGACCCTGGGGAGGTGTGGAGGTAGTGGGGTTTGGGGGGCTGTGTTTATTTTTTGTTTAGGTATGGCAACCCTGAAAAGAGTCCAGGTTTTTTGTAGGTATGGTAACCCTGTTCAGAGTCCGGTATGTGTTTTTTTGTTTTGTTTGCTTGGATGGGGGAGGGGGGGGGGGGGGGGGGGAGTAGGCGAGGCCGGGGATTCTCCCCGGCCTCAATCTGGTGTTGGGGATATGTGGAGGGTTTATGTGGAGTGTGTGTTGTTGGTGGCTGGTTTACAGCCTCACCTGGCCTGAGTCAGACTGATTGGACTCTGGCTGGGTGGGGCTGCACACCTGTGGTGCATCAGCAATCATGGCACCCAGGATAAACCAGCCATCAACACACACACTCGAGGAGGAGCACTGTCATGACAAGGAGTAACATCAGCTCGGCGAATACCACCTTGCCTTAAACTTCAATAAACACCTTGAATAACATCTACCCGTGTCCTGTGTCGGAGGGCCCCAAAGAAAGCCACTTCGGTGGCGTGTGGCCGGACGTACCCCGCCACAATGTTGTTTTTCATGGCATCATGTATGCCTCAGAACCCATTCTGCAACACCTTCTTAGCTCAACAAATTAGTGGTCAGAAAAAAATGTTTATTATTTAAATTTATTATGAATGCTTTATGCAGTTTTATTGTTTTTATTTATTTCATCTTAATTTTGTTGACCATATAAGAAAATGTTTCAAGTGGGCAATTTTCCCAATAAAAGTTATGTTGCATTGCATGCATACGATGCATTTCTTTTTTTAATAGTCTAGCAGCAAGTAGAATGAAGAAAAACATTAAATATTGAAATATCGCAAGTTATATCGTCATCGCAGTACTCAACCATGTTATCGCATATCGCATATTTTCCCAATATCGTGCAGCCCTAATAATAATAATACAAATAATAATGACTTATTATTATTATTATTTGTATTAATAGTTTTCTTTTAGTTATAAGCTACCATGGAGAGATCATATGATATAAAAACATGAATATAATATTATAAATAAAGCAGAAGCCTTACAATAATGGTATGTTAGAGTTGGCTTTATACTTTATTGTATGATGATGATGATGATGATGATGATTGTGTACATTGCTCACCTTTCCAGCTCAGCAATCTTCTTGTCCTTGTCGTTCTTCTCAGTCTCCACCTCTCGCAGGATGTCCAGCAGCCTCTCCACCTCTGCCTGGGCCTTGCCTGACTCCTCCTTGTAGTAGGAGACCTCCTTCTCCAGCAGCTTCACTCGCTCCATGTAATCAGGGTTCCCTCTGGAGCCTGAGTGTTCCACCTCATGGGCCTTCTGCAGCGAGGGGAGGGGGGGAAACACACCAGTCAAACACTTACACGCACACACATACACAGACACAAACACACACACACATACATACACACACACACACACACACACACACACACACACACACACACACACACACACACACACAAAAAGGTATATACAGTCTATAAAACACACAAATACACATACACACACGCACGCATAGGAATGTACAAAAACACACAACATATACCTATACAGATATGGACACATACCACACTAGCGTTGCTGATGTGAGTTATGTCACCAACACACTTGTCTTTTCAGTCAGCCTTTAATGAGCTTGTCTCTGTCTCTCTCTTTATAAAGCATGGCAGACAAGGGCATCGTTACTGCTGCTGCCTCAACAGAGCTATTACATAGAGCCCTTTAACAGAGCTATTACGTAGAGCCCTTTAATAGATATATTATATAGTTATTATTTATTTAGAGCCTGTTGACAGCCCTACGAGACTGCCAGTAACTGTGTGTGTGTGTGTATGTAACTGTGTGTGTGTGTGTGTGTATGTGACTGTGTGTGTGTGTGATTGAGTGGATGTGTATGTGTGGGTGTGTGCGAGTGTGTGGAGAGGGGTGTGTGAGTGTGTGTTTGTATGTGAGTGTAAGTTTTTATACATGTTCTGCATTTCCAATGCAGTTGTATTAACTAAATAGAGGAGCTCCTTCCGCCTCAATTATTTCAGAAACAGTGGATTGTTAGTAGTTATAGAAGTTGGTTACTTTTGACTACATTCCTATAATCAATGACATGACAACCGTTTGAAACAAATCTGTGGGGCAAACGACCCTCAAAATAATATGCAACCACAAATATCAACACAGGTTGCATGAAGACAAGAGGTTCACAAAGCCAGAGGAACATCTACCAGAACATCACTGTGATACACAACTACAGCGGGCATCTAACCATGTTTTTTGACAACATCCAAACAACACTAAAGCGTGGCCACAGCGACAGCAGGTCATGCAACGTCATAGCTACACCAAGATCATGCAAACCCAACAAAGCTAGACAGTCTTTGCAATGCCCAGTCAAAGAACGAACAAGATAGAAGCAAAATGGTCCAAGTCAATACACGGGGGATCCAAGAAAGATCATATTTGAAGCATGAGGAGCTCAAGGTTTTTCCATTCATTTAAGATAATTCTCAGTTTTAAGGCATTGACTAATTACATGGTTAGCACTTGATTAAATACTAGTGAAATAATTAATAAACAAATACTCAAATACTCCAAATGCAGAACCACTTAACAAAAGATTAACAAAACATATTTACACTTAATATACTAATACTAAGTAAGGTAACGTGGCAAAAAAAGAAAAATGTACAAGAATATATTCTCCACTCCGAGAGGTGTGCTCACACAACACCAACACAGTGCAATCATGCATCTAGGGTGGCATAGGGTCAAAGCACATAAAGACAGTCACGGTGAGGTACCCCCACCAGCACCCTGTTCACCGTACAGCAGTGTCCTCATGCTTTCAATATGTGCCTCAGAGAGCTCCTGAGAGAGAGAACTTACAGGATTGTTCATCTGACTGAATAGCTGCTCAGCTTGCTTTACATTGCAAAGGGGGACGTTGTTGAGGGGGAGAGAGGAGGGTCGAGGGTCGAAGGGGGGAGGAAGGGTTAGGGAGGGGAGGCAGGACCCGGAGAGTACAGTTAGCATTTAGCTTTAGCCAGAAGGAAAAGACCAGGGTGACGCTAGAACACACATATAATACATGTTTTGACAAAACAGAGGTACAGGTATAGTATATTCATTCAACAGAACATTTAAGAAAGAAAAAATAAATAGAGAAAGTTATTAAAAGATATTGCTGATACTTTGACAACTTTAATAACTGTGAAATATCTGAAGATCAACCTTGGAACTTCTGCACTGTGAAAATGAGCACCTACCTTTTGTAACTGTGTCTCCAACTTACTACACTCCTCCTTTTTCTGCTCCATGGCAATTTCCAGCGTCTTGAGTTTAGAGTCCTTCTTGAGGCTGGAGGAAGCCAGCGATGAAGCGTGCTCCTTCAGATCGATGAGACTGGACTGCAGGTGGGTACACACAGAACATATCAGTGAGCACACACACACATACACACACAAACACACACACCAAGCACAGTATCTGCAGGCTTCAGTGGCTCACATGCCACTGGAGGAAGTGGTGCTCAGTGAGTTCCTCACTGACCTCCTCCTCTGTTACATCGACCTCCTCCTCTGTTCCATTGATCTCCTCCTTTGTTACACCAACCTCCTCCTCTGTCACATCGACCTCCTCCTCTGTCACACTGACCTATGTGAGTTCCTCACTGACCTTCTCCTCTGTTACACCAACCTCCTTCTCTGTTACATCGACCTCCTCCTCTGTCACACAGACCTCCCCCTCTGTTACACTGACCTCTGTTACACCAACCTCCTCTGTTACACCAACCTCATCGACCTCCTCTGTCACACCGACCTCCTCCTCTGTGAGTTCCTCACTTACCTTCTCCTCTGTTACACCAACCTCCTCCTGTGTAACACTGACCTCCTTCTCTGTTAGCTCGAGCTGCAGGGTGTTGATCTTCTCCTTGAAGTCCTTGTTCTCCTTCTTATAGGACTCCACCTCTTCCACGCGCTCCCTGTCTTCCCGTTCTCTTTGGTCTTTTAGACGCTCGATAATCCTCTCCTGGCCACATGCACACACAGACGCACACACACACACACACACACACACACACACACACACACACACACACATGCACACACACACACAGTATTACTTACTATTTCATTGTCACTAACAGTGACTGCAGATACATGTAAATGAGGAGCAGGTAGGGGTTATACATTTTGCTAAAAGATGTACAGGTAGTCTGCAGACGTTGGGTATCGAACTCAGTACCTTTTGGCTTGGAGTTGAACACCATAGCCATAACCTGTCCCCCTAGGGTAAAATGCAGTTGATCTCATCGATTGACAACAGTGGAAAAACCCCCAACAGACAGAAAGTGAGAGTAGCCTTAAAGGGGTAGTTCGGAATTTTGGACATAGGGCCTCATATCCAAGTCAGCCAGTGTTATTTATCATTGCAGACGTTTTCAACAAATTTCATCCAGTCCTTCTAGTTGCACAGTTCGCTGGTTCTAAGCTAGCGCAAGTCAACGACTAACTTGCCAATAAAAACAGTCTTACCCACTCCATAGTACACCCAAGGCAAATCAATTATAACGCCAGACTATCGATGTAAATGTACAGTATGTGTTGATAGAATAATGTTGCACCCCTGCCATCGGTCGTAGGTCCGGGGTGGATTACGATCACGCGCGCACCCCCCCCCCCCCCCCACCCCCTGAACCGCCACTGCTACTCGCGCCCCCTGGGAGAGTGTCCGCGCCCCCCCGGTTGAGAACCACTGACCTAGGTAATATCACTCCGCTGCTGCCATAGCCTACTACCAGGAAGTATAACGCTGCTGCTGAGACACTCAAATGTCCCTCAAAATGCAATGCCATTCAAGGTTGGTTTTATTTCTAACACTATTCTATCAACACAGACATTTACATCGATAGTCTAGCGTTATAATTGATTTGCCTTGGGTGTACTGTGGAATGGGTAAGACTGTTTTTATTGACAGGCTAGTCGTTACCGTTGACTTGCGCTAGCTTAGCACCAGCGAACTGTGCAACTAGAAGGACTGCATGAAATTTGTTGAAAACGTCTCCAATGATAAATAACACACTGGCTGACTTGGAAATGAGGTCCTATGTCCAAAATTCCGAACTACCCCTTTAAGAATGGTCCAGCAAAAAAATGTGAATATATGTTATTGAGACTCAAAACTAAGGCAAAACAGTCCACACACCAGCACGTGAAATGCATGCAAGACAAAAAGCTATAATTGAAAACACGCCAAAGCAGAACTAATGGTGGAGAAAACACAAGATGTAAACAATGAGTACCACCACAAATCGGATTCTACGGAAGCCGAAAGCTGCCATGGGTGGTATAATATTTTTGTGCCTGTTTTGTTGTGATAACAAGATAACTAATTATTTCATCATAACCAACTTGGTTTTGTTGTGATAATGAATTAATGAATGAATACATTGTCAGGATCACAGATTTGTCTATACAGTTGCAACCTTGACAATCTTCTATACGGAAGCCGAGAACGGCTGTGGTTGCTCATAATTTTTTAGGCCTGTTATCTGAAGTTCACAACCTAATTATCTCGACATAAGGAACATCGTTTTCTCATGATAACGACTTAATTATCTCGTTATCTCGAGATAACAAAAGAATTAAGTCGTGATCTTGAGAAAACAAGAAAGCCCAAGATCGACCTTGCCATGATATGATACGATACTGATACTGACAATCGCCTATTGTAATTAAAATGGATTGTTAAACACACAATATGGTTATCTGAGTCAAAGAAATATGGTTACAGTCATCACCATTTAGTGACTTTAATTCGTTGCAGGTTTCTTAGGTAGACCTACTAAGACTTTCAGTACGCTACTTTTTCAAGCCCATCTTTTTTCATCGTGGAGTCATTCCTCTTGGCCTTGAGAGAAAGAGGCGTCCCAAAGGAGAACATCGCAAAGATGCAAGAGGACAAAAGTAAGTAGGACTACATCTACATATTAGTCGTTACCATTCATGTGCTAAATCATAACGTTAAAAGTTGTTAGACCAGGTGTAATGCGTTCTTTACCTAATGTGTTATAGCCTCAGAATGCAACTGTTAACCCTTGCTATAAAAGCTATGGTTAATTATCTCAGAACGCCCAATAAAATACTTTAAAACCACTATAGCCTACAGTAGAAAACGGTAACATGCATTGCATCACATAACGTTTTCTCGTTACAACATTTCAAAGCAGTCAGACTTGCACTAAACCTTGTTTAAAACTTATCTTATCAGTCTTAATGCAAATGCTACAAAGTGTTGTTCCTCTTGTGTATTTTAGGTGGAACAAGACATTGTAAATATCCTTGGTGAGGAGGAACTTTCATATTATATTCCATGATATGGAGATCGCATCTTTGCCAAGAACTGTCAAGATTCATCCCCAAATGAAAGAGAGAATGTGGAGCAAAGAAAGAAAAAGTTGATAGATTGCATCAGACAGAAAATGAAACTTCCAAGTACAAAAACAAATAAAGGCGTTAGTAGGCAAGCAACAGGTATTGGAAATAAGAATGCCGAAAAAAAGACAAGGAAAATTGAACTTGGCTGGATGAACTACCAAGACTGTGTCTACAAACAAGTAAGAAGGCCCACAGGAGGTGGAACAAGAGAGCTTATTGTAAGGAAAGATGAGACAATGGCCAAAATTCTGGGTGACGGGGAACAAATATTTTTTCCTAACGTGAAATCAAAGAAAGGTGAACTGAAGGACTTTGATTTTATGGTTTGTGTCATGGGCTCAGAGGAACGCTTAGATGGCACACTTACAATTGCATGTTTGTATGAGGCAACTCATCATAAAGTCCTCAGATTGTACATTTGTACAAAGCCAAAAAGAGCTGACGATTCTGACCATAATGACACAACAGATGGAGCCTATTCACCTGACAACTCCAGACACCTGAGTGTCCTTACTCCCCTGAGTTCACATTCTCCTCAGATTATCACTCACCACATGCCACTTCCAGCTCTCTGTCCTCTTTCAGCACTAGCTCTTTGGTTTTTAACAGTACCCCTTCTACCCCAGCAACTCAGTTGACTTCTACCCCTGAGACATCAGGACCACTGCAGTACATTTATCTGTCCCCTGACGAGGAAGGTGTATTTCGTGGTTATGAAAGCAACATAACAATTGATGCTCTCTGTGACACACTTATATACTCGCCTCTACAAGCTGATATACAGCAGTCAGAAGCAGCTGTGGTGACTGAAGTGCCTCAAGATCCACCCCAGTGTGTGGACTTAATCACAGTCTTTGAAAATCCAGAAGATGCAACAGGAGAGACTGACATAGATGAACATCCTACTCAGTCTGTGGATACAAACCAGGATTTAACCAACACAGGTTCAAGTGATTTCTATGAAAATCCAGAAAACGTGGTAGAGAAGCAAACCATTACAATCCGCCACGTACACTGTATTCAGGACATGGTTGAGGCTTTCTCAGACAAGAACATCCTGGATGCCAACTTTACCTTAAGGCGTCTTCTTGAAAATGGTGAGTTGGAGATGAGAGTTGGGAGCGGGGTCATCATGGACTGCCTAACTGATTTCTGGAGTACCTTTTTTGCAACCAAGACATGTGGAAACACATACAAAAGAGAGTGGGAGGCAGTTGCTCGTATTGTGGCCTTTGGATGGCAAATGTTTAAAGGAACTATATGTAGGATTGCGACCTCTCTGGCCAAAACTGTTATTGCAACCACGTTGTAAATACTGTACAGCGTGGTACTCCCTCCCCCTCCCCCCCCAGAGTAGCGGTTGCCAGATTCCCCGTTCCTGGATTACTCAACACAACACTGCGTCTACTAGAAGGAGCAACCATGACAAGTGTTTTACATACTGTTCTTTGCTTTTATTTAGGTAAAGAACATAGAATTGCCTCTGTGTATGAAGTGTGCTATACAAATACACTTGCCTTGCATAGATCCCTGATAATATTGACCAACTGCATCACCGTCACCGGGGCTTCATAGTAATGTGTCCGAGGAGAGCAGCCCTCTCGGACACACACACACATGCTGTTACCGCTGTTTTATTATCATCCACACTCCCACACCGTCACCGGGGCTTCATAGTAATGTGTCCGAATAGAGCAGCACTCTCGGACACACACGCCAGCTCTGACCGCTGTTTTATTATCATCCACACTGCAGTCGGTGTGCAGTAAATGGCACCCTCAATGGTGTGAAATCCTTACATACAGTCATTGAGCAAACGATACTGACTTTGTGAAAACGCCCATGAGGCAACGACGCAATGATTCGCTTCAAACATGTTTTTCTAGCAAAAACTGAATAATGGCGATAAGCCAAATATAATTCTAAAGATATACTGCAATAGTTCACTCCAGTGGAAACATGGACCATTTTCATTACCCAACTAAAATATATTTGGTAGGCTAATAGTGCAATGTAAACATGTTCACGAATGCATTTAGTAACGTCAGACATTTCTGACCCGAAACATTTGTAGCTGCAGCCTTCCTTATACAGTAAATGGCTGCAGCTCAGCCTATCTGGCAACCTGGATGGCGACACAGTACTGACTTCGCGATTGGACGCTAGGCAGAAGGTGGCACAACAGACCAAAACACAAAATGAAAACAAAACAGTTTTCCTGGTACAGAAATATTGTGTTTGAAATTAAATATTCTGGCTGGACTACTATTATGTCTGACATAAATACTTGAAATTAACATGATTCCTCAATGTCTATTGACATATTAGGGTCATTTTATGATTACTTTGAGTACATTTCTTACATATAGCTCCTTTAAGTATTTACCAGCTTAACTTGCCCCTCCATTTCTCACTGAAGCGCTGTCCATCTCCTCGGAAAATCAGCACAACTGAAAAGGATGTGCTAAGGGAAGCGCTCAGTGATTTCAAAACAGCTGACATGCTGGAAGAACTTCTAAGCATACTCGGCAGTCACAATTGTACCGTTCTCCACACTGAACAAAATCTGTCCAGACTGGTCGAGGAAATTGCTCATAAGGAAATGGTTCAACAACCAGCATTTATTATCAAATGCTGGAAGCCAATCCTGCGATCTGCTGAAGAATTAATGGGCGCAGAAGTACTGGACAAGATCATCGATGATCTTAAACCAAAGGCAAGGAGCATTACAAAATTCATTCAGTTCCCAGAATCAATGTCACATGCAGAAACAACCACTGCCCATCACCTCATGCGATTTGTCAGGGAAAGAGATCAGAGAGAGCTTGGCCTCTTTCTCAGGTACTGCACAGGGTCTGACCTGTTTCTCTTCAAGACCATCAAAGTCTCATTTACAGATATGTTTGAATTCTCAAGACAGCCTGTGGCTCATACTTGCACTTGTGCATTAGAATTGGCATGTAAACTACAGTAACTATGCAGAATTCAGGTCAGAATTTAGCTCTGTGTTGAGAAGTGGAGTGTGGGTGATGGATATGTGTTAAGTAGGATAGGGGTTTTAGACAAAACAAGGCTTCGGAAAGGAAATGCTGACTGAGAGAGGCCTTGATATCCCAGTAGCAGAACCTATTGTCACAGGAGCTGCAAGTGAATACTTCTTAGTGATTTTGGTATACTTCTGTAATAGGTTTTGAGTTGCTTTCAAATTGTCAATAAATTGACAATTGTTTGTTTAAACACGTTTAAATACAAGAATTGAAGATGTCTAGTGATATTTCTGAAGGTGATTTTGTTCAAAAGAAGTGTTTTGATACACCTGTGTGAAAGGCAAAATGTAGTAGCTGTCATCTGTATAAAGGTGAAGCAATTTTTTTTTTTGGGTTGATCCACTGAATAGAGCCAGTCCACTTTGCAGTTCTTGTCATTTTAAAAATAGCAGAACTGTGCTAAAATCTCCTATTGTTGGGGCTTTTACGGTCTTTACTTTTTTGCCCAAATTTTGAGAGATGTTTATCTTAGGTTAGTAGGGTTAGTTTCAATAGAACTATCCTTTTATGAGGGTTTTTTTTTTCAATAGTTTAAGAAGTACTTTTATGGACAAGGTTTTCAGTCCAGTAATTTAGGGCTGAAACGTTCAATAATTAGCTTCTCATTACTTTATATCCCATTATTTCAAAACTCTTCTGAAGTTTCTCAGTGATATTGGTGGGTATGACAGTTCTAGTTTCATGCCAAAGTTGAAGACTTATCCAAGTGTGGCTCTAATTGAGAAGTTTATTTTCTGTCTTATGTGCTGAAGGAACAGCACAGCTTTTTGGCAGGTAGTTCCTATAGGACTCATTTTTTATGCTCTGGTCTTTTACATTTAGTAAAAGAATATTTTATATACAAAGGCAACAAATGTGAGACTGTTAACTTTCATAATGTTCAATGCAATTGTTTTTATCCAATAAAAAGTAAATTCACCATTGAAAAACAATTACTTTGTCTCTAATAAACAATGTTGTGTCAAAATATAATTTCAAATCACACTTAAGGTTCTTCTGTCTAATCAGAACACCTTCAAAATATAACTCTGACAATGGAAAATAAAATATGTTTAAAGAGAAAATACATCTTAAAACAGAGTTCACACATTATTCCTATCTATCCTATTCCTATTCCAGGGGCGTCTCTAGGATTTTGACACATCCGGGGCTTAGCCCAGAAGAGTTAAGCAGACCGAAATGTTTAGACATAGAGACATTCATTCATCATGTATAATTAGGTCTCTGCATTAACTCTGACTCTACACCTACTGTCTTTGTTCATTTCTTGTTTGTAACTTTTTACTTTCACTCTACACTTGCCTTTCTCATTTACTTACTTATTATTATTATTAATTATTATTATTATTATTACTTACGCTCTTTTACTGCGTTTAACTCCTCCTTCATACTTTGTGCTATTTCAACAATTAATATATAAAAATATGCAGCTTTTTCAGGACAGTGTTGCTATATCTTTTCTCTTTGGTAACCACTTGTGCGCCAAAGCCAAAGAAGTGGCTTTTAAAAAAATAATAATAATAATAATTAATTGTTACTCAAACCTGTCCAAAAACACTGTTTTATCGAAGCATCAACATAAGATGACTGTAGTTTAACCTTAACAAAAAAAAAACACATTTTCTAACCCTTTTTTTTTTAAACATCCAGGGCTTTAGCCCCGAATGTTTTAGCATAGGGACGCCACTGTCCTATTCTAGTACACCTCAGTTTCAATTTGCTCAGTTTCTCTTTAAGATAGCAATCAGTGTCAAGACACCCTTAATGACATCTTCAAGAAAAAACAAATTCTGGCGCTGACTATGAATAAGAAAGCCAAAATATGGTGTCCATTTTTGGAAGTAATTGTCAGTGTTCATTGATATTGATACAGCTACAGCTCAATTGATAATTAAACATGACTAATCTGTATCTAACAAGAGTGCTCTAATCAATGGTCTCAGCTCTCTGTAAAGTCTTGCTGCCTCCAGAGCATTATGACATGGCTCCATATTATTCTCCTCCATTATCAGAACACAAAGCTTGTGCAGGTCAGGGTCACAGGTGATTTCCAAAGACAGATATCCTCTTGCATAAATATATCCAGTTTGTCTTAGTCTATTGAATGCAAATGATTGTGTGCTTGATAAAGCTATGGTAGATAATACATGAGAAATGGTTTGCCATGATACAAATCACGGCCATTGCTTCCTGGTCGAATCTGATGACTGTTCCACATACTTAGAACCATATCCAGTTCATCCTGCAACACAAAACAAAGATGCATGAGCAAACATTTCAATAACTTACTAACCTCTTCTGCTCCTAATGTGTTATTTTACCAGCCCCAAAGCAACTTTATATCATACTTCTGGGCAGGGAGGTAGTAGTCCAGTAGTCCGCATTTTGTCTCCTATAGATGCCCCACCAGCTTTCGATCCGTTGATTGGAAGTAATTCTTCCTTGTAGGACGCAGGGACCATGAACTGTGCCTGTGTCATCTTCGCGTAGAAAGTGTTGCAGTCTATTGACATGAACATTTTCAGTTCATAGATCCGACATGACTATCTTTGCGCAACCCCCAATCTCACTGACTGCGTTAACGAAGTACGCTGCAACGACTTGGGGGGTGCTTGCATCCAGATTATGTGACATGAAAATCCATCTATGCAACCGTTTATTCCGATGCCAAAGGGGGTAAGTTTATCATAGGAATCCATATGCCACATGTAATTGGGTCCTGGAACACTGGGGCTGTTTGTGTACTGGATGGGCCGGTGCCAAGTGTAATCAGGAAGAGAGCAGAGCAAAGTCATGATCTCATCGTGTTCAGATGAAATGGTCAAGCTGCGTTCTGTCGTCAGGCCAGTGGGTCTGTAATCCTACTGACGAGACCGATTTTCAACTGGCACCAAGTGTGAACCAATCACAAAACAAACCTGTCGGAGCTAGCCGGGGCGAGTCAGACGCTGACCGGGCGCCTCACCATCACTGAGCCTCCAGAGCTAGCAGGAGCTAGCCGACGCTGACTGGGCGCCTCACCTCCGCAGAGCCTGTCAGAGCTAGCCGGGGCGAGCCAGACCCTGAGCCAGATAAGGCCACCAGGAGCAACAAACACCAGGCCAGCCCCAGGATCCCCAGGAGCAGCCAACACCAGGCAGCAGCCAGCCGTCGGCTAGCACCAGGAGCACCAGGCAGCAGTGGACCGGACTGGTGGAACGGAGCACCTATTTCCTGACAATGGGGCCCAGGAAGGCAGAAGCTAAACAAGAGGATGAGCAAGTGTCGAGTGTAAATGACCTACTTTCTAAATAGAAGGACATGTTCTCAGCGCTGCTCCAAAAGCAACAAGGCAATTTTCAATGCTTTACTAAAATGATCCTGGACTCAACCAATCAGAGGCTGGATGCATTAACAAGAGAAATGCAGGAAATTAAAACCAGCATTCAGTTCACTCAGAAGGAGGTTGATGACATTAAAATCAGCAACGCAAACCAAGCAGATCACAGCAAAGCCCTCCAAGTGGACATAATGAAAATCTGTGACAGCCTTCTAATACTCACAGATAAACTAGAGTATCTAGAAGGGCAATCAAGAAGAAACAACTTGGTAATAGACGGCATTGCAGAGACAACAGGAGAAACTTGGACGGAGATAGAGGAGAAGGTGAAAAAGATCTTTGTAGAGAAACTGCAGTTTCAGAGAAACATTGAGTTAGAGAGCACATCGGACGGGGAAAACAACGATGGGAGAGCGACCCAGACCCATAGTGGTACAATTTCTAAGCCACAAAGACAGATCTGCAGTCCTGCAAAGAGCCAAAAATCTCAAAGGAACGAAAATCTTTATCAATGAGGACTACACTGACGCAGTCAGACAAAAAAGGACGGAACTGACAAACTGGTCATCCACCCTCGCAGCAGCACTCCCAAGCCATCTATTTGACAGTTAACGGCATGACTGATCAGTGATTCTCTCGCAGATCTCTCTAACATACCCTATGGCGGAAACAAAAAAGCACAAACTACGGGTCAAAAGATTAAAAATTGCACGTATAAATATAAATAGTATCAGGAATAAAGTGCATGAGGTAGCGGAAATTCTATATAATGATAATATTCAAATACTAGCAATATCAGAAACACATTTAGACCTCACATTTGAAGACAGTGCTCTTAGCATCAAGGGATACAACATTTATAGAAGAGATAGAAATGCATTTGGTGGTGGAGTTGCACTTTACATTCAAGAATGTATACCTATTAAAATCAGAGAAGACCTGTACTTTGGCTGCAAATACATCTGCCTCACTTAAAACCGATTTTAGTGGGCTGTTACTACAGACCGCCAAATGCCAACGCTAGGTACCTAGATAAAATATGCCAGATGGTAGACAATATCAGTGTTATGGGTCAGGAAATATATTTAACAGGTGACTTTAATATTGACTGGTTCTTGCAAAACTGTTCAAAAAAATTGTCAACTACCACTTCTGCCTGTGGTCTTCAACAGCTCATAAATAGACCTACTAGAATATGTCTGAGAGGTAATGGCACCAAGAGCTCAACGTGTATTGACCATATGTTTACAAATGCTCCTGAACTATGGCTAACAACTTTTTCAGTGCCCATTGGTTGCAGTGACCATAACATGATAGCGGTGGTAAGAAAGGCAAAAATCCCAAAAACTGGACCCAAAATAATTGTAAAAAGATCATACAAATTGTTTAAAACTGATTGTTTCAAAGAGGAGGTAAAGAATCTAAGCTGGGGGGACATTCTAAAGGAATGTAATCCAAACAAAGCTATGAACAAATTTGAGGAAATTTTGATGCTGGTAGTGAACAGGCACGCTCCTCTCAGAAAATGTACAGTTAGAAACACCCATACACCATGGTTGGATCACGACACCAAAGAGCACATGAAACAAAGAGATCAAAGAATCAGAATCAAGTTTATTGCCAAGTAGGATTGTACATCCGGCAATTACGATCAAGCTAAGAAAACTGCAATACTAACGGGATATGAGTCAGACTGGATAATATATCGTAAATTAAGAAACTGTAACAAGGTTAAATAGAATAAAAAAGAAATTATATTACGAAAATAGGATTATAGATATGAAAAATGATAACAAAAAGTATGGAAAACCCTGAATGAACTAATTGGAAAAAACTCTCAACAAACGCCAACATTCTTAGAGGTGGATGGCAGCTTTCTCTCACGACCATCTGACATTGCTAATTATCTAAATAAATACTTCATAAACAGTGTTGGGGAAGTTACTTTTAAAACGTAGTGTTTGCTCATTACTCGTTACTTCTTAAAAACAAGTAATCCCTTACTTTACTTAGTTACCCTCTATGGAAAGTAACTTTTTACGTTACTCGTTACTTTTACGTTACTTTTATGGTGCTCGACTTTGGGCAGAACCCTATCTCATTTCCTAAATGTGTATAGGCCTACATAAAGTTCTACTATGGGCTTACCGGTATACACAGACTTATGTGGGCTTGGACTCGACATATCATCATTTCCCCGGGGATCTTGAGCTACAAGCTTCATGTTAGCATGTTTTGCTTTCAAATGCT
Source organism: Merluccius polli (assembly GCA_030340625.1). Taxonomy (NCBI): domain Eukaryota; kingdom Metazoa; phylum Chordata; class Actinopteri; order Gadiformes; family Merlucciidae; genus Merluccius; species Merluccius polli. Next base: position 100,967 of record JAOPHQ010000588.1, read on the forward strand.
TGGTGAGGTTGGCTGTTGAGTTTACGGCAGTGGACAAAAGTTTCTGGCCAGGGCACAGTGTACACCTCACACTCAAATTCTTCCCCTTATTTTCAATCAGTTCGAAATAATGTGAATACCTCCATCCCTCAAAAGTTACCGTTGGTTGCTCCGCCGCACTTGCCATGATGACTGACTGCTCTCTGCATGCTATTGCTAGTACCAGCCTCACTGTGGAATGAGCGCCCGCGACTATTGCGCAAGCGCGCAGCTGAGGCAGTGTCGCTGTCAAATCTGTCCCTGGGAAAAGTAACGTTCTGCCCAACTGAAAAAGGAACTACGTTTCATTACCGTAATATTAGTAGTAACGCGTTACACTACTTTTTACCCGAAAAAAGTAGTTACGTTACTGTAACGCGTTACTTTGTAACGCGTTACACACAACACTGTTCATAAATAAAGTTGATAAACTAAATAATAATATGCCAGCTGTTGATGTTAATAATATATCCAATTCATTAATAAAAGATAACATTATGAAAGATAAACAATGTTTACTTAAGTTTGATAAAGTATGTATAAAGACAGTAGAAGATATATTACGATCTTGCAAGAATAAACCACCAGGGATTGACAATCTTGATGGGAAATTACTAAAATTGGTCACAGAGGAAATTGCACCTCTCATCTGTCACATTATAAATATGAGTTTTGTAAACGGTCTGTGTCCACTGCAATGGAAGCGTGCAAAGATAACTTTAGGTTATTTACATAACCCCGGTTCTCTGAGTAATATGAGTGAGATGTCTCACTATGGGATGCATGCCTCGCTGCAGACCTCAGAAGCATTAATCTCATTACGCCAATCCTGATTGGCTGGTGAAACGTGTCCGTCCGCCCCCAGGTAGTACCACACACCTTAAATACCCTACGCGGACGGCACCACGTCATTCAAGATAAGCACCTCTTCTCACTCGCCCAAGCAAGAAGGGTTGTCCGGTGAGACATCTCACTCATATTACTCAGAGAACCGGGGTTATGTAAATAACCTAAAGTTCTCTTTCATAATATTTCGTTCGATGTCTCACTATGGGATGTGGTTGCTCCCGTATTGCCAGACAAGCTTATCCAGCGTCCACCAACCCACAGGGAAAAGTACACCGTTCCAATCAGGACATCAAAACCGCGCGCGCCACGCACGGAGCGGAGACGTCCAGCATATAGAAACAGACAAAAGTGAGAGGCGAGGACCAACTCGCCGCAGCACAGATGTCCTGAACAGAAACTCCCCTGAATAAGGCCCAGGATGCGGCCAAGCCTCGAGTGCGCCCGCAGGCCCACAGGTGGCTGCAAACCCCCGACTCGTATAAGCCAAAGCAATCGCCTCCACCACCCAGTGGGACAGGCGCTGCTTCGTGACACATTTCCCCTTATGAGGGTTAGCCCAGGAGACGAACAGCTGATCGCTCCTCCTGAAACCCCCAGTCCTATCCATGTAAGTGCGCACTGCAAGAACTGGACATAACGCATGCGACCCCCGCCCACCTGGTGAGGCAGCAAAAGCCACAAGGTCAATAGGAGAACATGAGCCCACCACCTTAGGCACAAAAGCCGGGTTGGGCTTCAAAATCATCCTTACATCCCCCGGGAAGAGCTGAGCGCATGAAGGATGCACCGAAAGCGCATGGATGTCACTAACCCGTTTAGCCGAAGCCAGAGCCAGCAACAACACTGTCTTGAGAGACACATGTTTTAAGTCCGCCCCCTCCAGAGGCTCAAAAGGAGGGCCCTTAAGCCCCTCCAGAACCACAGCCAGATCCCACGGTGGCACCAGTGGTCTGGACACGGGGAGAAGCCTGCGCGCTCCCTTCATAAAACGACAAACCAACGGGTGCTGGCTCGCTGTTTGTTCCCCAAACCCCACGTGACAGGCGGCGATAGCCGCCAAGTACACTTTAACCGTGGAGAAGGCTTTTCGTTTGTCAATCAGGTCCTGCAAGAACGACAATATCACTCCCACTGGACACTGGAAAGGAATGTGGCCGTTACTGCGGCACCACCCCTCAAACACCCTCCATTTACAGTCATACAAAGACCTAGTGGAGGAGGCCCGAGCACTTTGTATAGTGGAAATCACCCGCTGTGAGAGACCCACAGCAGACAGATTTAGCCACTCAGGGGCCAAGCCCACAGAGCCAGGTGCTCCGGGTGCGGGTGGAAAACCGCCCCCCCTCCCTGCGACAGCAGGTCCCTGCGTAACGGGAGCTCCCAGGGCTGAGCGCACAGCAACTGACATATCTCCGCCAGCCAATGCATCGCAGGCCAATGCGGGGCTATCAAAATCAGTGCGTGGCCGTGCTCCCTCACTCTGGACAGAGTGGGGGGTATCAAGGCCAGGGGAGGGAATGCATAAGTGCGCTAGCGCGTCTACGCCGAGGGGAGCATCCATGCCGCGCAGAGAGTAAAACAGCTCGCACTGCGCGTTGCCCCTTGACACGAACAGATCCACCACGGCCCGACCGAAACGGGCCCATATCTGTTCCACAATCTCCGGGTGCAGCGTCCACTCCCCGTATACCGGCGCGCCCCTGGACAACAGGTCCGCGCCCATGTTCAGGACTCCCGGGACGTGCGTCGCTCTCAGGGAGAGGAGACGACCGCAGCTCCACATGATCAGTTTGCGTGCCAGCATGTGCAACTGACGGGAGCGCAATCCCCCCTGACGGTTGATGTACGCCACCATCGTTGTATTGTCCGTCCTCACCAGGACATGATGACCCATGAGAGACGGAAGGAAATGTTTCAGGGAGAGGAACACCGCTGAAAGTTCCAGAAAATGTATGTGACACCGCTGGAGGTCCACATCCCAGCGGCCCCTCACAGACCGGCCCTCGTGAATCCCGCCCCAACCTGTCAGGCAGGTGTCCGTAGTGACCACCTTCCTGGACAGGACGGGACCCATGGGCACCCCGTGGGTCAGAAAGGACGAGACTCGCCAGTGGCGCAGCGCCCTGGTGCACCCCGGTGTGACCAGCACCCTCCGTGCGCCATGACGCACGGGATCCAGCCCGCATGAGGCCACCCAAAGCTAGAATTCCCTCATGTGGAGGCGACCGAGACGGACTACAAGAATGGCAGATGCCATCAGCCCGAGCAACCGAAGACACAATCTGAATTGAACAGATTTGCGTGGATGAAAAAGCACGAGAAATGCCCTGAAAGCCTTCACTCGGGCCGCCGAGAGGCGCGCTGTGAAAGTCACCGAGTCCAGGGATAATCCCAGAAAGAGTATTCCCTGTGCCGGGGACAGCATGCTCTTTTCCGCGTTTATCACGAAACCCAGATCGTATAGGTGTCGTAAGAGAATACACGTGTGCGCCCCGGCCTCCTGCTCCGATTGTGCCAACAGCAGCCAATCGTCCAGATACGTGGCCAAGCGGATACCCTGCCGTCTCAGCGGGGTGATCGCCGCTTCCGTGCACCGCACAAACACCCTCGGGCTTAAAGACAGACCGAAAGGGAGCACGCGGTATTCGTAACAGACCCCCTGGAAAGCAAATCTCAGATACTTTCTGTGGGGAGGATAGATCGGGATGTGGAAATACGCGTCTTTCAGATCGACAAGTGAACCAATGGTTCTGTCGCACAAGGCGCAGCAGGGATGCGTGCATCAGCATCCTGAACTTGTATTTCCTGAGATATTTGTTCAGAGCACGTAGATCCAGGATAGGGCGAATACCGCTCCCCCCCCCCGTTTGGGGACCAGAAAATACCTGGAGTAAAAACCGCTCTGACACAGTGCGGGAGGGACGACACAGATTGCTCCTTTGTTTAACAGTGAGAGGATTTCCTCCTGCAAAACATGAGCCGACTCTCCCTGAGCCCGGGAGTGTATTAAACCGGCAAATCGAGGGGGAACAGCGGCGAACTGCAGTCTGTATCCCCTCGAAATGGTCTTCAACACCCAGGGTGGGGCTGCGAGCGCGGCCCATCTCTCCCATCTGGGGGAGAGAGTGGACACACACCGCAGCCCCTCCGCCGTGAGAGGCCCCAGCCGTGGTGTGGTGGCGTTCGCCCTTGGTGGAGTAGTGACATGGCCCCCAGGTGCCGCTGAGCATTCTTGCCCGGGAGGACAGCGCAGCGGTGGGGCCCACACACCCCCCGCCCCGGGGAAAACCGTGGCTTTCCGCCGAGGGGGGACAGCGGGTGGAGCCACCGCGCTGTTTATTCTGATATGTTTGGCTTTTATTAGCTGCGCCCTCGGCACTCGGCCTGGATGCGGCAGCGGAACACATTTTAATTTCTTTAAGAACACTTGTGTGATTGTGCGTGCTTGTGGACATGAGAGAGGGGCAACTGCTGAACCCTCTGCCAACAAATGTCTGTTTCTCCCGGTATACCCTGGCACGGTCCGTGGTAGCCGGGAGATGGGGGCGTGGTGGGCCCTTGGGTGCACGCTCAAACGCCAAACTGGTGGAGCTGGCGAACGAGGAACTACCAGCTGCATCACCTGTGGAGAGAGGAGCGGTCAGGCCGCTCTCTTCTTCTTCCTGGCCTGGCCGTAGACAGCCTGCGCGGGCTTTGCCGGCGGAGCTGCAGCCGGGGCCGGGGATTTCTTGGGCCAGCCGGCTCGACGGGCAGGGGGGCCGGCGCGGGCTGTGGTTTCGGCTGTTTAGGGATCCTAAACTGCGAAACCTGAGAAGCAGCCTGCGCAAAGCTTTTGCGTGGCGCAGGTGGAGAGGCTTTCGAGGGAGGCAAAGCCAGAGAGGGAGGCAAAGCCAGAGAGCTTCATCCTCCTTCTTTTTGGCTTCACACCGCCGTTGCATGGAGGCCAACGTGGAGCCAAAAATCCCCATGTCCAGGACGTCATCCTTCTCCCTGTCTGACAGGCTGGCGAGGTTGAGCCACCGCGCCTGTTCCTGCAGAACCATGGTTCCCAGCGCTCGTCCCGTGGCCTGGACCGCGCAGCGTTGGACACGGAGATACAGGTCGGTGACGACCGGTATCTTCTCCCACGTAGCTGGGTCCTGAGTTTGCCCAAAGTCCTCACATAACTCAGCCTAATAAGCCGTGAGCAGGGAGAGGACATTGAGCGTTCTGGCCGAAAGCGCCACCGCCTTGTATGCCTTTTCAGTCAGGGCTGACTGAAAACGGTCAGACTTGGACGGCAGGCTGGGGCTCCTGGAGGACACCGCTGACAGCTGGGGGTGAAGGTGCGCTGCAACGAGTGGCTCCATCGGAGGCATGCGGAGCAGACCCAGGCTCTCCATCGCCTCACAATCGAGGGACGAGGCCCCGGGAATCGGGCTCCTGCTGCTGTGAGGGCGGTCTCTCCATGAGCGCGCCATCTCAACCAGCAGCTCCGGGAAGACGGGGAGAAGCTGCTTCATCGCGCTCCTGGCCAAGAGCAATTTCTTCCCCTCATAGCGGGACCTGGTGGTCTCAGCTACGACAGCAGGCCAGGGGATGGCCAGCCGGGCAGCAGCGCGTTTGCACATGTCCGAGCTGGGGAGAGGAGAAGCTGGTGTGCTGCCCTCATCTCCACCCCGAGAGGCGACGGAGGCCGCGGGCTGTGCAGCCCTGGCCGGAGTCATGAAGATGTCGTCCTCGTCTTCATCCTCTGATATGAGGAGTTCCGAGGCGCACTCTTCATCGTCCCCATAGTCCAGTACCAGGACGTCTTCCTCCTGCAGGGGATCCGCGGCTAGGTCGAGCTGGGAGCCCCAGCTGGTGCTAGCCTCCGGCGCAGCCACCGCAACGACCCCCCTCTTCTCTCCGTCTTCTCTCCGGAAGGGAGATAGGGGTCAAATCCAGACAAGCTAGCCTGGCGGGCTAGCCGTCTGCAGAGACTCTTGAGGGTGAACACTGCACAGTGTTGACACGAGCCGGGGACTTCAATAGCCAGCCGGGCGTGTTCCAGCCCCAGGCAGCCCGAGCAGACCTGGTGTGGATCTCTGCTAGATATCTTGTTCCCGCAGCGGCAGAGACGGGCCCCAGAGTCCCCGTGCCCTCTGGTGTGAGGGGTTCTAGCCTCCATTCCTCGCGAGCTGGTGTGCAGGCAGGGAGTCGAGGCAGTTAGCTGGTGTGCCAACCGAGAAGAAACCCTGAGAGATTAGCTGGTGCGCTAAACGCTCGGCACTCGAACAGCCGTGGTGAGGCGCTGAGGACAGTGCTGACCAAGCCGTGGAGGGCGAGGAAAGCACCGAATCCGATCTGGTGTGATCGGCAGAAAAAACAGAACAAAAAAAAAAAATCTCCAAGGCTAGGTAGCGCCCGGCGACGGAAGCTAAATAAGATCCATCTGTGGACAGTTTAGCTAGCTAACCCAGGACGCGAGATATGCTCCGAGTGAGAAGAGGTGTTTGAATGACGTGGTGCCGTCCACATAGGGTATTTAAGGTGTGTGGTTCTACCTGGGGCGGACGGACACGTTTCACCAGCCAATCAGGATTGGCGTAATGAGATTAATGCTTCTGAGGTCTGCAGCGAGGCGTGCATCCCATAGTGAGACATCAAACGAAATATTATGAAAGAGAACCCCACTACTGAAAAATAAGAAACTCCAATTTTCTGGACAGTCGTCCAATCAGCCTTTTACCGGTACTTAGTAAAATAATGGAGAGTGTAATGTTTGAACAAGTCACCAACTACTTATCGCAGAATAATTTACTAACAGACTTTCAACACGCTTATCGTAAGGGTCACTCCACAACATCAGCTCTAACACAAATGACAGATGACTGGCTGGGGGAAATGGATAAAAATAAATTAGTTTGTGTGGTTATGCTTGATTTGATCTAATCAACCACAATTTATTGCTGGAAAAACTTGAGTGTTATGGGTTTCATGTGTCCGCTTTATCCTTTATAAGGAGTTATTTAACAGACAGAACACAGACAGTTTTTTTCAATGGGTGTCTTTCAGAGGAAAATTCGGTGTCATGTGGAGTACCACAGGGGAGTTGTTTAGGACCATTATTGTACACCAGACCTGGGCATTGTACGGAATTCTGACCGGCCCGCGAAACATCCATCCGTAGTGACACCTGCTGTTGATGTGACTGCAATGATGAATGAACTGAACACACAACTGCAGGGCAAGGGCCTTTTTGCTCATGAAATGCATAGCCAAGATAATTAGAAAAAAAATTAAAAACATATTTTCTAATTATCTTATGGGTGGACTAAAACCGCATTGATTTTATTTTGAAGCCCATTTATTCTCACAGTGCACGCAATCGCGCACGCAATCACGTCAACTGTGCACGTGAAATGCGTGTGATTGACAACCTGTCTAACTTCCTGCGAAAATGTCGGCTCATGCCAAAAAGAGGAAAGTGGATGCTGAAAGCAGAACTTTCAAACAAATATGGACTACTAATTTTTTATTTACTGAAGTCAAGGGTAAAACTGTGTGTTTGGTTTGTGGGGAGCATGTCGCCGTGTTTAAAGAGTACAATTTGAAACGGCATTACGAGACGAAACATGCCGAGAAATACAAAAACTTGACTGATGCCGAACGAGCGCGGACATCAACGGATTTACTAGCAAAGCTAGAAAAACAACAAGGCTGTTTTACAAAGCTGCATGCAGCTAGAGATGCAGCGACCAGAACCAGCTTTGTGATAGCGCACAAAATCGCCCAGAACAGTAAGCCATTCTCGGAGGGGGAGTTTGTGAAAGAGTGCATGGTCGAGTCTGCAGCACTGCTATGCCCAGAGAAAAAAGAAGCGTTTGAAAACATCCCGCTGTCCCGCCGCACCGTGACGAGAAGGGTGGAGGACATCGCAGAGAATCTGGAGTTTCAGCTGCAAAGTGAAGTGGTAAGCTTCGACTTTTTTTCTTTGGCTTTGGATGAGAGCTGTGACGTCCGTGACACAGCCCAGCTGCTCATATTTCTCCGGGGGATAACGCGCGACTTCAAGCTTACGGAGGAGCTGGCAGCAATGCGGCCAATGAAAGGAACCACAACGGGGAGTGATCTGTTCGCCGAGGTAAACGCATGCATGGACAAACTGGGACTCGAATGGGACAGACTGGCAGGTGTCACTACGGATGGATGTCCGAATTTGACAGGGAAAAATGTTGGGCTTTTGAAAAGAATGCACGATAAAGTGAGTGAACTCAACGCAGAGCAGAAATTGGTGTTTATACATTGTATTATTCATCAGCAAGCGTTGTGCAAGTCAGTGCTAAAACTTAGCCATGTGGTTGATGTTGTTACTACAACAGTTAATTTCATCAGAGCGCGAGCATTAAATCACAGGCAGTTTGTTTCACTATTGGAGGAGCAAGAGAGCGAACATGGTGATGTCAGGTACCACACAGCTGTCAGATGGCTCAGCCTGGGCAAAGTGCTAAAAAGGTTTTGGGTTCTGAAATCAGAGATAAAAGAGTTTTGTGAGATGAAAGGCAAAACCATCCCAGAGCTGTCTGATAAGGACTGGATGGCAGATTTAACATTTGCTGTTGATGTGACTTCAATGATGAATGAACTGAACACACAACTGCAGGGCAAGGGCCTTTTTGCTCATGAAATGCATAGCCATGTGAAAGCCTTCATGACAAAGTTGCAATTCATTTCAAGGCAACTAGGCAGCAACAATCTCGAACACATGAAAACCCTGAAAGAATTCAAACCATCAGCTGATCACCGGCACAGGTACTCATCCATGTTAGGAGCACTGCATGATGAATTTTCAAGGCGTTTTCAAGATTTCAAAAAGGTTGAGGGTGAAATGCAGCTGGTTTCCTCTCCCTTTACCTGCAGTGTTGATAGTGCACCCACTGATGTTCAGCTTGAACTCATTGACCTGCAGTCTGATTCACTACTGAAAGAGCACTTTAAGTCAGCATCACTGCTAGAGTTCTACTCTGCCCTCAAGGAGGAGAACTTTCCAAACATGAGGAGACATGCTCAGAAGATGTTGGTTCTCTTTGGATCCACCTACATATGTGAACAGACATTCTCAGTCATGAAGTTTACCAAATCCAGGTACAGATCCTCTCTCACTGATGAACATCTGTCAGCTGTGCTTCGCATCTCCACCTCAGACATTCAACCTGACTTTGATGGACTTGTTAAAGCTCAACAGAGACTGGATTTCTCACACTGAATGAATAAAAAAGAACTGAAGAACACTAAAATGTGGGAATATAACAAGTGAAATGGGACACGATCTTTTTCTTTTCTTTTTTTGCAGTTCTGAAAACATTAAATGTTTAATATAGGCATGTAAAGTCAAAAAGGCTACAAAACTGGAACACTTTTCTTGACACAGTTACACAGTTCAGTGACATGTCTTGTTTATTTTGGCTACAAAGATGATGTGATGTCTTTAGAAAGCTAAGAAAATCCCCGTTTCAATAGTATATGAAACTCAAAATGCCCTTTGTTATTAATGTACCTGAAAATGAGTCAAATGTTTCACATTTTGTTTATCATTTTGGAAATTCTATTTGAATAAATGATATTTTTGAAAGCTAACCTCGCATTTTAATTGCCAAATAATAACATACACTCTTACCAGCGGTCAAAACAATGCCATTTACTGCTTTTTATATAGAAATAAAATGTATATTATGCATAATTGAGTTCGGCATTTTGGCCCGGCCCTCCAAAATATTTTCAGTTGCTCATTTGGCCCCCTGGGAAAAATAATTGCCCACCCCTGTTGTACACCATCTATACTAACGATCTACCATTTGTTCTGCAAAATACAAACATAGGAATGTATGCGGATGATTCAACAATATATGCCTCGGCACCTACCCTTGATGAACTAAATTCTGTCCTGAAAAAAGATTTAAAATCAATTGTGGACTGGGTAAACTGCAATAAAATGGTCATGAATGTATCTAAAACAAACTGCATGGTAATTGGTAATCTCTCAGTTAAAACTAAAAATCAAAGATGTGTGTATTAATCAAGTACACATCAACACATATAAATAACATTGTTAATAAAATGGGAAGTAGCATCTCTGTCATTAGGAGATGCAAGAAATATTTATCATCAAAATCAACTAAACTATTAATACAGGCTTCAATTCTGTCAAATCTAGACTACTGCCCATTGTTTTGGTCACGCCTCAGCAGACATGATTCATAAACTACAAACAGTGCAAAATAGAGCAATCCGCATAGTCCTTGGTTGTAATCTCAGAACAAATGTCTTCAAAATGCATACAAATACAGGCTGGTTAACGGTATGTGATAGATTACTTTATTCACTATTAATATTTGTAAGAAATGTTTCCATATCCAGAACTCCTTATGCTCTATACAAAAAGCTACATTTTAGCTCAGATAATCATAGCTACACGACGAGGCATGCAGCCAGCGGAAATTTCTCACTACCAATAATAAAGACAAACTTCAGTAAAAGAACAGCAATGTACAGAGCCATGACTGCTTGGAACCTACTTCCCAAACATTTTGAACAAACCATCAGCACAAAAGACTTTAAATTATTGAAAAAACATCTCTTAAATGGATACATATATTAATTATGAAATTGTTATTAATAAATGAACTCCATTAAAGATATAGAATAATATGGTTCAGTAAAGAATACTAACTACTACATAATAAATACAGCTATATAGTATTAAATGATATATAACATCTAGCTTTAGGTAATGGATATTAAATGCAAAGATGAAATACCATCTCCTAAATGGATACATATGGACATTATTACTATTAATTTACTATTAAAAATATAGAATAATAGGTTAGTAAGGTATATTAACTACTACGTAATGAATATAGTTATAGCGTATTAAATTACGTAGGAAATCTATCTTTAAGTAAAGAATATTAAATATAAAGATTTAGAATGAAATTCTAAAATAGAACGATGTAGAATGTGTGAAAGATCCTGATTTTCAAGCTTTGCTATCTTTTATATTCTTGGTTTTATTTTTGTTTTGCTTTTGTTTTATTTTTGCTTCACTATTCCCATTGTTAACTCTTTAAATTTGTTTTAATTTAAGTTGTATGTACTGTATATTATATGTCGGACCCCAGGAAGAATAGCTGCAGTTGTGCTGCAGCTAATGGGGATCCAAATAAAACAAACAATAAACTGTAATGTCGTCTATGAAGTCTTCTACCTCTTCTTAGCTGCCCGCCTTCTGGATCCAGACTCGATTGAACCTCGTAAACAATGTCTCTAGTAACACGCAACCCGGCAGCTCTACACCTCTCGAACATCATTCGTTACCCATGAAGCCGGCCACGGCCTCGTATCTGGTTCACAATGAAGCGGACAATAGCGTCAGGCTCACTTAAGCAAACTCGCCTATAAAGTTGGAGTCTGGCTAGTCTTCTTCTTAACTGACAAAGACTTATATGAATGTTGTCCATAATAGAAAGACACAATGCCATTTTGGCTTGTGTCCTTGATTAAATTAAAATCTGATCTGTTGATCAATCGTGGTCTCTCCTTCTGACATTGTCAATTCTTACTGTAAGAACATCAACGGGGAAGTCAAGTTGCGGTCTCAGCAAAACCATGAATTTGTTTTCTCGAGATAATGAGATAATTAAGTCATTATCTCGAGAAAACAACTTTTGTTATGTCGTGATCACGAGAAAATGATGTTCGTTATGTCAAGATAACGAGATAATTATGTCATGATCTCGAGATAACGGGCCTAAACAATGAGCAACCACGGCCATTCTCGGCTTCCGTACTTCTCAGTAGTTGACGAACACTTATTTGAATGTTGTCTCTAACTGACAAACTGACAATTTCCACTTGAAATTGGTTTGGCATTATTAGTGCAACACATACAAACATAACAGGACCAGTGTTACAAACAAAACATTATAAACAACAAGACATCACAGGACAGCAACAGTAGACAAGACACATGTAGAGAAGATAGATTGACCAGACTTATGGATGTGGGAATAAAAGTTATTTTCGTTCTTTCGACTCTGTACAGAGGGACCCGGTATCTGCGTAATGAGCGGAGTGGTTGGCATTGGCAGTTCAGAGGTAATGTTCAGTTCAGTTCATGAGTGTAATGTCATTGATGATCCAGTTTGTTTTCTGTGTTGCACTGGTTTTGTAGTTATGACATGTTCCTGCATTTGGTACCACAGATTAAGCTTGAGATGTTAATGATTTTTGTTATTTTGTTGTTGTTGATGACTGTGAGGGAAGTAAATCAGGAGAGAAAACCAAAGGTGATGATACTTTCTATGAAAGCTTGGTGGAATGGGTGGAGTATTAAGCTTTTTATAATGAATTTGCTTAATTATGTCAGATGAAGGGTGTTATGTTCTATGTAAATTGACTTATGTCAGTGATATTATTTGTTGACAAAAGCAGAACTGATTTTAACTAGAATGCTAATTGTCACCTACAGGAGTATGTGACATCACAACTTGGTGTACATGAAGGAGCTTCAGCTGTGTACCTTCTCAGACAGCGCCTCCTCCAGGGTGGCCAGAGCTGTGTCTGTGTTGCTGGAGTCGGTCTGCAGTGACTTCACACGGTCCTTCAGGTTCCCCAGCTGCTTGTCCTTATCCCTCAGCTGCTCCTGCAGATTCTCAATCTGACACCCCGGGGGTCAAGAGACCAGGCCGAGAGAGAGAGAGAGAGAGAGAGAGAGAGAGAGAGAGAGAGATTGGGTGAAAGCAGTAGAGAGCCAAAAGTAATTACCGTGAGCTCAAGTCCAGAGAGAGAGACAGGACAGTACTCTTTAAAACTGGGGTTGAATTCATGAAGACTAATATCCAAGTCTGACAGCCTTCCCAGTACTGAACACAAGAATGCCTTATGAGGGTTTTGCAGCCAGGAGAAGTATTTGTTGCCTAAAAGAACGGCATAAATTATTCCTCACAAGTTTTCTTATCAACTTTACAGTAGCTGGTTAAGCTGATGAGATGAGATGCTTAAAATCTTAAATTTCAACTTCTTAAATTTCAACTTCTTTCTGCATCTCTATGATGAAAGAATAATCTTTCATTGACAATCTTTCAAAGATTGAGAAGAAAGGAGAGTACAACTAATTGTATATGTGGGAACAGCATGGGATTGACTGTATGAACATGAGAAAGTACTAGAGTAAGGGGCAAGAGACAAAGTGGACTACAGCAAAAGGGGGGGGGCGGGTGACTGGGAGGTCAGTGTACTGAGAGAGAGAGAGTAACTAAGAATGTATTAATAGCATACAGTCAAGCAACTGAGGCAGAAATATCTTCTTCCTGGTCCCTTCCCACCCTACACCCCCTTCTCAGAGCAACAGAGATCCTCTGGCGTCTTACAGTAATGGAGAAGCAGGACACTGCGCTAACCTCAGTCTTCTCAGAGGGACATAGTGCCTGGTGGTATGGTGCTATTCCTATATTGTCCATTCTCATTTAATTTAAGACTACTACAGGGAGTGTCTTCTTGTCATCTTTAAGAAGAATAGTGTTTATACACACACACACACACACACACACACACACTCCAACCAACAGCTCCGATTGTAACTTTCACCTGTCTTATCACCAGGGACTCTTGGTCCAGAGTTAGATTACACCAGCTCTCACCTTCTTCTGGAGAACATTGATCTTCCTCTCCTTGACCTCCAGCATGTCCTTCATGTCCCTGATCTCCCCGGCTAGAGTGCCCTTCTCCTCTGTCATGTCCTGAAGCTGCTTGGTCTTTTTATTCAGGAAGGACTCCTTCTCCTCCAGGCGCAGACGCAGAGCATCCACCTGCAGCACACAGCCACAGAGAGCTCAGTGTACCATGGATATAACATGAAGATAGTTATTAGTTAGGGGTTAGGAGTTATGGTATATATCACCTGAAGATAATTAGGAGGTAGGAGTTAGGAATTAGGGTGTATATAATATGAAGAAAGTTAAACGTTAGGGCTTAGGAGTTATGGTGAATATAAAGATAGTTATGACTGAAGAGTGTTAGGAGTTAGGGGTTAGGAGTTATGGTGTATATAACATGGAGAGTTAGGCATTAAGGGTTAGGAGGTGGACTGGGACTGAAAAGCAGCCCAGGACTTTCAGACTGACCGGCCCCCCACAACACGTGTGCGTTCCACTGTCCCCACACATACTTATTTCTACTCTGTGCCAGTGTCAGACCATTACAGAGCTCACACAGAGACCTACTTTCAATAGTTGAGCATCACTACAGAACACACAGACACACACACACTGTCAACAGTTGAAGGTGCTTCTACAGTACACACAAACACACATACTTAATATTAGAAGACGCTACTACAGAGCACACACAGTTAAACAGAACATTTTTGTTGTCTTTTTAAGTTTTGCTTGATGTCATTGTTTTTACTGTTTTTATGTCATGGGCGCATACTGAGGCAAACTGAGGCAAAATTCCTAACCACTAAGGTGGCATGGCAATAAATCTTGAATCGAGACACTAGAAGTACTAGAGAACAAGTGAGTTAATTTCTGACATTTAGCTGCATCAGCTTTGAGAGACTTAATCTTTTTGTCTCTCAATGTCTGGGCCCCGCCTTTACGTTTTCTACCTTGGCTTTCCATTTTGACTTGACTTTGATTTTTGGAAAAGTGCAGCCACTCGCTCTCTTTCTCTCTCTCTGTCTGGCGAGTGTGTAGCAGCAAGCATTTATGAGTTTGGGCCAGGGGGTGAGGCCAGGGCTAGAGGAATAGACCAATAGGCCGGAAGAGGGGCACTAGCAGTGGTAATTCTATGGCTTAATCATTTTCCCTTATTCTACTTTTTAAAAAATCCTTCTCGGCCCACGGATTGGTCGGCCCACTGGGAATTGTCCTGGTGCCCCCGATGTTCATGTTCATATGGTGAATATAAAGAGAGTTATGAATGAAGAGAGTTAGGAGTTAGGGGTTTAGGAGGTACGAGTTAGGAGTCATGATTGATATAACATGTGAGTTAGGGGTTAGGATGTGTTAAGAGTTATAATTTATATAATATAAATTGAGTGAGGAGTTAGGGGTTAGTAGGTAAGAGTTGGGAGTTATGGTGTTTATAACATGAAGATAGTTATTAGTTAGGGGTTAGGAAGTAAGAATTAGGAGTTATGGTGTACATAACATGAAGCAAGTTAGGAGTTAGGGGTTAGGAAGTAAGAGTTAGGAGTTATGGCCTATATAACATGAAGAAAGTTAGGAGTTAGGGGTTAGGAGGTAAAAGTTAGGCATTATGGTCAAGTCAAGTCAGGTTTATTTATATAGCACATTTCATATGGCATACCTATGTATGCCATATGAATGCCATATGAATTGAAGCACACAATGTGCTTTGAGTGGAGAGATGTCATTAAATTATCTAAAATAAACAAACACACTTAGCAAAAGAAAAGACAAAACAAACTGAAAAATAATAATAAAATGGAGTGTTTAAAAGCAAAGACCTGGGGGGGTATATTACGAAGCTCGCTGAACATACCCAGGCTTTCCTCGGATAACCTGGATCGACAAATACAAAACTCGCAATCAGAGTTAAACGGTACAACGAAGCTCACTTACGAGTCAATTTGTCAAGCCAGGTTTTCCGCTTTAGTTTCAATGCGCGTTCACATAAAAAGGGCGTAACCCAATATTCACCTTGACGAAATGGATCCGACGGAGCGAACACGGGCTATGTCACTGAGGAGGAGCAAGTAGTGATTATGAACTCGTACGAGGAGTTTAAAAAGCAAATAACGGCAAGGGGCAATACAGTTGCCCATAATAAGGCTAGGGAGGCGTGCTGGCAAAAAATAGCATAATAGCATAATAGCATAGCGTAAGTGAAAAGATTCTGCATAGCCTAATTGTCTAAAAACAACTATGCCAAATGCAGAATTGTTCGCCATTAATCCCAATAGAGTGCATATGATTGCAAAATGCAAAAGCAACCTCCTACTTGCTTTATTGTGTAATTTAGGGAATTCATTTCAAATACATCCTATATGTAAGAAACGTATTGCATGTGCTGGAAGGTAGCGACGGTGGTGTGGTGGATTAGTATGTGAGCTGAACGCCAGCGACCGGGGTTCATATCTTGCCTGTCCATCATCATGCCTTTTACCCCCATCTAGATTACCAAACTGGATCATTCAATAACATTAATGAATAAGTATTCCATATGACATAAGAAATATAACTTATTAAACTACACATAAATGCACTTCACTTGGGAAACAAACCCAGCACACAGAATCTCAAGACTGACGCGCTACCTCCACTCTACCACTCATTCACGCAAACAGGTGTTTTCTTTTACCTACAAGTTGATAAAATTCTTCCTTGACAGTTTGTGTTGGCAAAAAGCTGGGAAACACCACGAACATATTTAGCAGTGTATTTAGGGCAGCTACAACCTTGCGTATCGCAAGGCACACTGTATTTTTGCTTATATTTTTCGGCATCACCAACTGTATGCAAATATGTACCCTTGGCAAAAAATCGCAGTGAAACACACACTGCGCAACAGTAAGCGCACGGCTTCTTTTTTTAGCATTGCCTACATAAGGTCCAACAAGGACAATCAAATAGTGAATACCCTCTGATGAGAACCTGTATCTCTCATAAAGAATCATCAGGCAATGCCAAGGGATCGGATCTGTCCCGAAAGACCGAGAGACCCCTGTACTATCCATGCTCCGAGGTCAACTGGAATACCTACAAATGGTGACGCCATCGTAAAAGGAGGGGCTCTTAGCTGAAAACCTCCTCCCGACCAGGTTTGGTTGCCAGCATAAGATACCATGGTGATATAGCGACGCTAAAAGAGAGCGACTTTCATATGACAGCTAACCCAGGCTTTGAGCGCAACATACCTCGCTAACCCACTAATCGAGGTTCGTAGTACACCCCACTGTAGTCATGAATTAAAAGCCAAAGAAAATAAATAAGTTTTAAGACCCTTTTTAAAAGAGAGCATTGATTGTGATGACCTTAATTCCAAAGGTAGGCTATTCCAGAGGATTGGAGCACAGTAACTAAAGGCACCATGTGCTGCATTAATGTTAATTCTGGGGGTCGTGAGGAGACATTTACTGGAGGACCTTATGGTGTATATAACATGAAGAGAGTTAGGAGTTAGGGGTTAGGAGGTAAGAGTTAGGAGTTATGGTGTATATAACATGAAGAGAGTTAGGAGTTAGGGGTTAGAAGGTAAGAGTTAGGTGTTATGGTGAAAATAACATGAAGAGAGTTAGGAGTTAAGAGTTAGGAGTTGTGGTTAAGAGGTAAGAGGTTAGGAGTGAGGAGTTAGGAATGAACAGGTAAGAGTTAAAGGGGCTATAGACGATATCCTGAACATTAATATAGCAGCAAACAATTATTGGCTATGTAGAGATATAGTGGAGTAAAGGCATCCTGACCAGAGAATGAAGGCACCCTCCATCTGCGTGTGTTGTAATCTGATTTTCTATTTTCTTTGTTTTGGATAGTCGGGCCGGCCGCGTGTTCATGATAACGCACGCATGAGATGAGTTAGGAAGGTAAAGAAAACTCCCAATTGTTGTGGTTTGAGATGCTGGTGCTCTAGTGCGACATATTGTGGCTAAATATATCGTCTATAGCTGCTTTAAGAGTCAAGAGGAGAAAAAAAGCACTATCAGTAAATAGTACTGCTGACTCAGTGAACTTATAATGAGACGGTCTTATTATTGAGCTGCATGAGCAGGGTAATATTACGGTTAGTCTTATAAATTACATGTATTAGCAGGGTAATGTTAGGGTTAGTCTTATAAATGAAATGTATGAGCAGGGTAATGTTAAGGTTAGTCTTATTAATGAGATGTAGCAGGGTTAAGGTTAGTCTTATTACTGAGATGTATGAGCAGGGTAATGTTAGTGTGGATTGTGTGTTGTTGATAGCTGGTTTACAGCCTCACCTGGCCTGAGTCAGACTGATGAGACTCTGGGGCTGGGTGGGGCTGCACACCTGTGGTGCATGAGCAATCATGGCACCCATGATAAACCAGCTAACACACACACACACACTCGAGGAGAGATCCTCTGTCACGGCAGCACGTAACATCTGCTCGGCAAATACCATCTTGCCATCTCCAATAAATGCATTCTCAACCAAGATCTACCCGTGTCCTGTTTCAGAGGGCCCCAGCAAAAGCCACTGATGTGGTGTGTGGTAGAGTTTACTGCTACAGTTATGGTTAAGGTTAGTCTTGTTCAGGGCCGTGCAGAGACCCTTTGAGGGGCAGGGGCTCAAAATCAAAAACGCGAGGATTTAAGTTGAGCGGGGGGGGGGGTGCTACCGGCGGATTTCTGTTGCGCGATTGTTGAGCGGGGGGGGGGGGTGCTGCCGGAGGATTTCTGTTGCGCAATAGTTGAGCGGGGGGGGAAGTGCTACCGGACGATTTCTGTTGCACGATTGTTGAGCGCGGGGGGGGGCAAAAGGGCACTTTGGTCCGCTCAAAAGGGCACTTTGGTCCTTCAAAGGGAAAAGGGCAGGGGCTCGGGCACCCATAGCCCCCCCCTCTGCACGTGCCTGGTCTTGTTAATGACATGTATGAGCAGAGCAGAAGAATCAAGCAAGTGAAAATACAGTAGCTACTACTACAGTGCACCACTGAAATAATGTTGAACTTTATGTAATGCAACATATGTAATTCAGAATAATTCTAAAATAGAAAAATATAAATTATATATTTATAAAGGTCTACTATAAAATGTTGTGGTATTAAAACCATTATATGATATTAATATTGGTAACAAAGGTATCGGTACTGGTACTGGACAACATAGCGTTATGCCATGTTCACACCAAACGCAAAGCACATTTTCGCCTTGTGTGACTTGCGCAAGATTAAACCGTGGGATCATTTGTGTTTACTCGTGCCTTTCGCGCATACTGTCTGCTCAAGTTGAAATATTTCAACCTCGGGCAAACTGTTTGCAAGTTGAATGATACCATTGGCGTTTCTTTAGCGCCATTAGTGTCACCATATTTGCGTAATTTGCGCGGCACAAATTCGCTTTTGTTTGCATCTTTGCAATGACGAACACGGCATTATGGTGATATCACGAATGTGCACGTTGCTTCCTGGTACCTCTGTCTGCAGGATGGCAGCACGTTGCTCTTTGGCAGTGAGAGATTCTTTGAGCACTTCTATATGCTGCTTGCAGTCCGAGTTCTGATTGTTCAGGGTCTCCAGTTTGGTCTGCAGGGCCAGCAGCTCTGACTCCTTCTTAGACAGCTCCTGTTTGAGCTGGTCGATCTGGAGACACACAAGCACACACACAAGCACGTGTGCACGCACACACACAGAGTTTCAGATCAAGGTCTTAATAGTCACGAGAGAGAGAGAGAGAGAGAGAGAGAGAGAGAGAGAGAGAGAGAGAGAGAGAGAGAGAGAGACTTAAGGCAGCAGAACAGCCTTAGTGAGTTGGTGGATATCTATATTTTAGCTTATTTTGTTTATTGTATAAAGTGTTTATGTGAGTAAAAACTGCACTGTTTGTGCCTTCATATAGTTTAATACATTTCCAAATAATTGTCCCCAGACGTAAAAGCGGACAAGAAATTCATGATGTATTGCACATGTATTATATATCATGTTATATATCATGTATTATATGTATACATATTATACATGATGTATAATACATGATGTGTTATACATCATGTGTTATATATCATTTATACCACAGTGTTTCTCATACATTGAATTATTTGTGGGGGCCCGCCACAATATAAACATTGACCGCTTTGCACAGCGCATCAGCCCCTCCTTGCCCCGCTCTCACTTGCGCGCTCTCGCTCCCATCTGTGAATAGCCCCTCCCATCTGTGAATAGCCCCTCCCATCTGTGAATAGCCCCTCCTCTCTGTGAATAGCCCCTCCTCTCCGTGAATAGCCCCTCCCATCTGTGAATAGCCCCTCCTCTCTGTGAATAGCCCCTCCTTTCCACACAGTGATCGTGCGCAGGAAGGATTGTTGGCTTTTCCCCGCAGAGAAAACGGCTGGCTGGAATTCCTGAATAAAATCAATCCTGAATTCACAAATGTAGCGCTGAAACAATTACTAAAATAACTTGAATAATTTGAGTACTCGCAAATTTATATTACATTATATTATGCACACTTTCCCCATGGCAGAGAAGAGAGCTATATATATATGTCTGATATATAGCTAAATAGGAATAAATGTTTTCCATTGATGTGTGACTACTGTGCTGTCCTAAAGTTAGTCAATGTCAGTGACTGGTCGGCTCAATCGCGCATGAAAGCACTTTTCAGTTAGTAGCATATATTAGTCCTGCATTTGAGGCGTAAAACTTTGATCTACCTAGATAATCTAAATACAAATGAATGCCAAAGGTGTATTGTAATAATTAAATTGTAATGCTAGGGCTGTAGTCAACGTAAGATGGAGGAACGGGAGGGGGACAGGAGGAGAGAGAGAGTTGCAGCCATGTTGCGTCACTTGACCTGAATACTGCGCACTGATTCGCTAAACAAATGTATCGGGTTCTGTTTAAGAACAGCACTGGCGTTTGATAATATATAGGGGTGACCCCGAATAGTCGACTATTCGACGATTCGATCGAAGGAGCCTGATTCGACTGCCAATCTCATAGTCGAATCGTCGCAAAACACAGGATCATTCCATTCGGGCTATAGGCGGTGCTGAATGTCTGATTTTACATATAGTTTCTTTCTCCCAATAAATCATGATATATAGCCTATTTTTGTATAAATATCAAGTGCAAAACACTGCCGCCGCGGCGCGTCTATGACACAAGTGCCGCCCCTAGCACACATAGGAAGCGTCGTGCTGCGGCGCGTCAACAGGAATATAGTCATCTCCAGAGCAGAAGGAAAAATAAAGAAAAGAAAAAAACGCCTTTTCGGCGGCACTTGGCGCGCGGCGATGCTGTGAAATAGGACAGTGGTGTGAAATGTCGCGGGGCGGCGCATTGCTGCCGCCGCGGGGGTGGGGGTGTACATAGAAAATAATAGGGGCGGCTGTTTTGACGCGCGCCGTTCAGTGGCGGTGTGCACCGCCAATGTCGCAAATGAGAATATGGATCAATGAGCAAAAAAAAAGAAAAAAACATGATTCGACGATCAGTCGACTATAGGCAAGACTTGACGAATCAGTTTCGACTATGTAAATTCTTAGTCGGGGACACCCCTAATAATATATATATATATATTTTTTTTTTCTAATTGCTGCACTTGCCAACATTTTCTTTTTTATATTAAAAACAGATTTCGTTTAAATACAGTGCTTAATATAACACTTTCTTGTGTTGATAAGTAAGCATGTCAAGTCAAGTCAAGTCAAATTTTATTTTTATAGCGCATTTACATACGGCTGACCCATAACCAAAATGCTTCACATAAAGTGCTCACATAGAAAATGACCTAAGGCAAAAAGAAAGAAAAGAAAAGGGTTAGGCAATGACTATAGGAGTTAAAATAAGGCACTTGAAAAAGGAAACACTAATCGTAGGCCAGTGAAAAATGGTGGGTCTTTAACTGGGATTTAAAAATATTTAAAGACTGGGCTGCACGGATGTGTAGGGGGAGGGCGTTCCAGAGTCTGGGGGCTGCTACAGCAAAGGCTCTGTCCCCCCTGGTTTTTAGCCTGGTCCCTGGTTTTTAGCCTGGTCCTGGGCACATCCAACAACAGTTGGTCAGCTGACCGGAGTGCTCTAGATGGGATGTGAATATAGAATATAGAATATCAGACAGGTAGGTGGGGGCCAGACCATGGAGGGATTTGTAGACAGTCAGGAGAAGTTTGAAATCAATGCGGTAACGGATGGGGAGCCAGTGGAGCGATGCAAGGACCGGGGTGATGTGATCTCGCTTCTTTGTACAGGTGAGGAGTCGGGCGGCTGAGTTTTGAACTAACTGCAGGCAGCGGAGTTGTGATTGGTCAATGCCGTTGTATAGGGCGTTGCAGTAGTCCAGTTGTGAAGTTATGAAGGCATGAATGACTCTCTCCAGATCACTCTGGGGCAGGTAGGCTTTGGTCTTAGCAATGGTTCTCAAAAATTATGCCCAGATTTCTGACAGAAGGCCTGATGTTAGATGCGAGAGGGCCCAGGGCATCGGTGGAGAAGGCCGGAGAGGTTTTTCCAAAAACAATGGTCTCAGTCTTGCTCTCATTGAGGTTGAGGAAGTTTGCACCCATCCATGCTTTGATGTCAGCCAGACAGTCAAGCAATGGATGGAGTGCAGCCTGCCCATCAACCCTGAGGGGGAGATACAGCTGGACATCGTCTGCATAGCAGTGGAAGGAGATGTTGTGTTTAATCAGGATTTCCCCTAGGGGTCAAACGTACAACAAAAATAGAATGGGACCCAGTATAGAGCCTTGAGGGACCCCGCAGGTGAGAAGGGCAACAGAAGAGATGGAATCTTCAAGCTGTACGGAGAAGCTCCTGTTGGCCAGGTAGGACTGAAAGAACTTCAAGGCTGTGCCTTTGATGCCTATGTGATGCTCTAGCCGAGACAGCAGGATCCTGTGATCCACCATGTCAAAGGCTGCTGTAAGGTCTAAAAGCACCAGGATCACAGGGCTACCTGAGTCAGCGGCTAGGAGCAGGTCGTTAAGCACTCTCAGGAGAGCAGTCTCAGTGCTGTGGGCTGTTCTAAAGCCAGACTGGAATTTCTCATAGATGTTATTGTCAGTTAAAAAGGATTGCAGCTGGACATAGACTTCTCGCTCAAGGACTTAATGTTACGCCACGTCCTGCTACACGGTCCAACACCCCCATCTAGTGGCAGCTTGTCGCCACTGATCATCATTCCCCCACACACACCTGTCTGCAATCAGCAATCACCATTCCCTGCTTAATAATAATAATAATAATAATTAATTGCATTTATATAGCACTTTTCAAGACACCCAAAGCGCTTTACATAGTGTGTGTGACTGTGTGTGTGTGTGGGGGGGATATGACACCTCATCATCACTTGGGTGATGCACGGCAGCCAGTATGCGCCAGAACGCTCACCACACACTGGCTCAGCGGAGAGGTGAGGAATGAAACTAATCAATTAGAGACCAGGGGATGATTAGGTGGCCATGATGGTACAAGAGCCGGGTTGGGAATTTGGCCGGGACACCGGGGTTAGCACCCCTACTCTTGCGATGAGTGCCACGGGATCTTTAGTGACCACAGGGAGTCAGGACCTCGGTTTAACGTCTCATCCGAAAGACGGTGCTCTAGACAGGACGGAGTCCCCGTCTCCGTCCCGGGGCATTGGGGATCTAACAGAGACCAGAGGGATGAGCACCCCCTACTGGCCCTCCAACACCTCTACCAGCACCACCTCGTCCCCCATCCAAGGATGGACCAGACCAGCCCCCGCTTAGCTTCCAGATAAACCAGCAGTGCAAGGCAGGTAGCCATGGTGCTGGCATAAGTCGGGGATCTCCAGCCAGCCGGCGCCAGTTCGTGCTCTAGTCTACCCTACCAGTTATCAGTGATCCAGTCTGCCTACCTCTTGCCGAAACCTCGCCTGTCCGACTACCCGCCTGTTGCCGAACCCCGCCTGCCTGACTACCCGCCTGTTGCCGAACCCTGTTGCCGAACCCCGCCTGCCTGACTACCCGCCTGTTGCCGAACCCTGTTGCCGAACCCTGTTGCCGAACCCTGCCTGCCTGACTACCCGCCTGTTGCCGAACCCTGTTGCCGACCCATCGCCTGTCCGACTGCCCGCCTGTTGCCGACCCATCGCCTGTCCGACTGCCCACCTGTTGCCGACCCATCGCCTGTCTGACTGCCCGCCTGTTGCCGACCCCTTGCCTGTCCGACTACCTGCCTGTTGCCGAACCCCCGCCTGCCCGTCTACCGCTTGCCTAGCCTGGCTTGTTGTTATTCCCTTTGTCCAAATAAATCCCACTGTCTTTTCATCCCATCTCCGCCTCCCTGTGTTCAGCGTTTGGGTCCACTCGTCCTGTTCCATAACACTTTAGACAGGAAGGGTAGCTTGGAGATAGGCCTGAAGTTAGAGAGAATAGAGGGGTCGAGGTTTGGCTTCTTTAATAGTGGCTGCACCACGGCATGCTTGAAGGCAGCCGGGACGCAATGCATTAGAGAGGGAGGATAGGGTAATGGGCTCAAACTGCTCGAGGACAGCTGGCTGGGGGAGGGGAGGTGGGGCAGGGAGTGGGGTGGCAGAGGTATCAGTAGGCCTGAGTGCTGCAATATTTTCAATAAAGAATTTTAGAAAGCTTTCACAGAGGGCGGGTGAGGGCACAACAGGGGATTCATTACGGGGATTTATGAGAGAATTTAGCGTATTGAAAATAACCTGGGGTTTGTGACTGTTTCTGGAGACCAGGGAGGAAATGTACTGGGATTTGGCAGTTTTAACGGCTCGATGGTAATCCGCCAAGCAACTTCGTAGAATTTGGAGGGACACGTGAAGGCGGTCCTTCTGCCTACAGGCACGTCTGAGGTCGCGCGTTGCATCGTTGAGCCATGGTGATGACTGAGCCCAGAATTCCAGTCCAGAATTCCAGTGCAGGCTGAAGAGAACATAGATAGAAGCTGATCAGCAGTATAATCAGAGCTAAGGCCCAGTGGCGGTCTACATAAGGGGGAGTCATTGAAAGCGGCTGAAAATTGCCCAGCAGTCGAGGGGTTAATCAGGCGCGAGACCCGTTTGGAGACACTAGGGGTACTACCTGAGCATGGGACTGATACAGAGAACGGAATTGGGGAGTGGTCGGAGAAAGACATGGCACAGATTTCATTCACAGAGACAGAAACACCATAGGATAACACGAGATCTAGTGTGTGACCCTTTTCGTGAGTTGGGCCGGAGACGGCTTGTTTAAGACTGAATGAGTCGAGGAGGTTCAGAAATCCCGGGTCAGAGGCTGTGACTCACAACAAACATGGACATTAAAATCACCACAAATTGTTATATGATCGTATTTAACCATAAGCCCAGACAAAAAATCAGTAAAGTCAGAAATAAAGTCTTTCTTGAATTTAGGTGGACGGTACACCACTGCACATAAAACGGGGAACGACAGAATTAATTTAAACAGTTGCAGTTCAAAGCTAGCAAAACCAGCGTGTGGAATCTGCCGGCAGTGAAAAAACGACTTGTAAACAGAGGCAACACCTCCACCTCTACCAGTCGCTCGGGGGGAATTAAAAAAGTTACAGTCCGGTGGAAGGACTTCAGAGAATGGCATGTTTTCGCCAGTAGAGACCCAGGTCTCACACAGAAACAGAAAGTCCAGCTCCCGGGAGATAAAAAAGTCGTTAAGCATGAAGGTTTTACTCGCCAGGGACCGCCCGTTTATCAAGGCCATCTGGAGGGTTAGCTCGTCGCTAGCCGCTGGTCCGGTGCGCTTCAACAGGCGTAGGCTAGAGTGGTCAACACCACGGCCGCACCTACGCAGGGAATGCCAGGGGACTTGAGTATGACGCGGTCCGGTCAACGCTGTCGGGGCGGCTTGGAGGGCTGGAAACAGCGGTGGACGAGGCAGTTTGGCAGCATCACGGTCGAGGAAGGCTTCAGCAGGAGTAACAGGCGAGACAGAGACAACAGGATGAAGCCATCGCACTAGACGCTGAGTGGCAGCTCGATTTGAGGCCAGTTGGATCTTGAGTTTCACCAGCATACCTCTCCTCCTTCCTCGTCTCCTGGAGGGCTTCTTGCGAGGAGGGGCCGCGGGCGTGCGGCGCAGGTAAGCAGGGATACCTGACAGCACGGGCGGGGGACGCTTGTTCCAATCTCCTGGTTCGGGTCTAGCTGCCCGAGCCTCACGGAGAACTTTGTCGCGGATGTTAAACAGGGCTTGATGATCGTAGCACAGTAGGGCAGACACATCCAGATAGATGCATAGAAACAGGGCTGTAACAAACGTTAAACAGAGCGCCCGTGGAAGACGACTCGCCGAACACACTGGCGCCATCTTTCTCACAGCCGAGAGAGAGACCAATTGAGGCCAGGTCAGCATGATGCCAGGTCTTTACAGGAACTGGATCCAAGTGATGTAGCCTACATAAAGACCATCACAGTAGGCTTATCACAGTAACCCTTATGTGTTGATAAGTCAACATCTACTTTGGATTTACTGGATTCAAACAAACGCCACTGTAGCATTTGCAGGCATGTAAACAGCATGTATTTAGTGTATCAATGTGAAATATAAACATTGTTTAAACATGAATTTAGTGTATCAATGTGAAATATAAACATTGTTTAAACATGTATTTAGTGTATCAATGTGAAATATAAACATAGTTTAAACATGTACAAGTATTTAGTGTATCAATGTGAACATAGTTGTGGAGTGTGTGTGGTTGATAGCTGGTTTACAGCCTCACCTGGTCTGAGTCAGACTGATGAGACATTGGGCTGGGTGGGGACCTGCACCTGTGGTGCATGAGCAATTATGGCACCCAGGATGAACCAGCTAACACCACATACACACTCAGGAGAGAGCCACTGTCATGGCAGCACGTAACATCTGCTCGGCTTTTAACATCTCGCCATTTCCAAAAAATGGATATTCTCAACCAACTAAAACCTGTGTCTTGTCGAATGAGCACTGAACATGAGCGGATTCACTGTGAACTGTAAAAAGCTAAAAACCCAAAAGTCCTCAAAAGATGCAGCAGCTAATGAAATACTTTGACAGAGTTCATCGCTGCTTTAAGAGCTGTCTGCTGGCTGCCAAATAAACACTTTGCTGATATGGTCATCCATTTAATTCTACAGGCCGCTTGCTGATTAGCAATGTGGGGGGAGCAGTGCTGTATAAATCCTTGTACCTTGGACTTCATAAACTTGGAGTGGTTCTTGTAGACCTCCATCTGTTTTATCTCCTCCTCGCGGTCCTCTGTGTTTAACAAGCCGTTTGCCTTCAGCATCTGGATCTCGTCCTCTAGGTCCCGAATGTTGCGTTCCAGTGATGCTATCTTGGTATCCTGCAAGCGGAAAGAGGCAAAAGACACACTGCTCAGACCCAAGCACCCTGGCGTCCCCACAAGTTCCATTCTGAAAACAGCGAAGGGGGGCAACAAAAGGAATGAAGCGAAGTCCAGCACAACTGACTGTTTAAGAAAGGAGCGAGAGGAGAAAGATGTAGAAGGAGATCAAGACAGATGTGAATGAGTGTGAATGAAAGAAAAATAACAGGATAATGACACCCCCCACCCTGTCCATAAAAAGATTAAACAGTAAAAAAAAATAACTCTTCAATGAAACTGTGGTATCTGCTGCGGGTGAAAACAAAGGCGCTCCGCTCAGTGCTCGTGCTGCCAGCCACTCTGTTGATTAATCACCATTGGGAAACTCTGAGCATGCACACGTCCTACACACAGACAGGGATTTGCCTGGAAGCCTGTGCGATGGAAGACATGCTCCGGCACACTGTGCTGTGGTTGCTTGCAGACAACGCCTCTGAGCAAAGCCTACGGCTTCATAGGTTTTTAAATAAATAATATGATGTCTTTAAGATTAGCCATGCTCTATCTACTGTACCTCCCCTGGAGGGAGGTACGGTATTCTCTCCCTCTCCCTCTCACACACCCTCTCGCTCTCTCTGTGTTCCTGCCTCCCTGAGTTGCTGTCCGTGTGTGTGTTTCTCTCTTATCTCTCTTTCACCTCGTTATCACATAAATTGCAAGATAATTCTTGCAGGGCGCCTCTCTCGCCCTGCCTTTGTATGTGTAATAGATTCCTTAGAATCCCGTCGGCCTCCGAGTGCTTATGAACTTGTGAACCAGTGGCCGTTGTAAGGTCAGATGAACAGTCTGCCTGTTTATATCCCTAACCCCATCAGCTGCATGAGAAACCATGCAGGATTAGTTTCCTGATCGGTGTGCAAGAACCACAAGTGTTGCTAATTTCATCTCCATTTGTTCACGTAATTCCCATCACTATGATGATGACGAGAGCATTGTTGGAATAGATAAGGCAAAGCACTGTACCTGGAATAGACTGAAATATATTATCCTATCCAAAGGCTTTCACAGGAGCATCCACCTGGCCACTAAATATTACTCTCTATCTCTCTCTCTGTACATCCCTCCATTTTTCCTATCTCTCTCTCCCTCTCTCTCTGTCTATCTCTGCATACTGGCATAAACAACCACACCTGTTTCCATGGCAGGGGCAGGCAGGCAGGCTGCATGCTCCGTACTGTCTCTGGTGAGTGAGCAAGAGAGGGTGGGCGAGCAGTGGAGAGACAGGCAGGGATGGAGCTAGCGAGGGAGGGAGGCAGGATTACAAGCTTCCATCCTAGTCAACACAGCTCTACAGCAGTTCATCCATGTTTTATTCACTAAACCTTATTCACTAACTCTAACCCTATACCCTATTCACTAACCCTTATTCACTAACCCTAACCCTACTCACTAACCCTAACGCGATTCACTAACCCTTACCCTATTCACCAGTGGTGGCTGGTGAAAAATATTCAAGGTGGGGCTGTGCCTTATTCAGTCAATTTGACAAACCATCCCAATACAATGTAACACAAACTGCAGGATACCAGTGGAAAAGTCATTCATTCAGTCATTATTTCATATTGATTTATTTATATTTATTTTATTTGTATTTATTTATTATCTATATTAATTAATTTAATATTAAAAAGTTGACCCTTACCATGAGCCTTTTGTGCAATATGTATGTCGGGCTGATCAGGGCCAAGCTCTTTCACTTTTTTTTCTACCAGAGTTCTCCTCTGCCTTTTGTGCAATATGTATGTCGGGCTGATCAGGGCCAAGCTCTTTCACTTTTTTTTCTACCAGAGTTCTCCTCTCAAATGGAAGCTGGTGAAGAGATCGTATTGAATTTACATCCGTCATTGACCAAGTGTCCTTGGTTGTGTTGTCTGACTCCGCTTGGGGCGCATTCAACATTTTAATGAATTCATTTTAATTAACGTTAATTTAACGTTTCTGATACAGGATATAAATCCTCCACACCAGACTCTACACTCAAAAGACTCTACACTCAAAACAAACAACCATACAAAAACAACAATAAAATGTTCTACGCTTCTACAGCACTGGCTTGGGGCGCTAAATTCACCGCCCCAGAGGCATCAGATTCGAGGACGCTGATTGGCTAAATGTAGGTTGCTATGCGCAATCTTGAGGCAGCAACGGGTCTGCAATTGGCTGCACTGCTGCACTCCGTGGGTGCTTTTTCCAGCGCCCCAGAACGGAAGAGTGCAACAACAGAGGGGATGAACAGGAAGCTTTACCCCAAACATAATGATTTATATTTCATATATTACATGTTATTGTGCATTTTAACACACCCATACTTAAAATAAGTAGTTATTGTTTATTTTATTTTTTTAAAAAGAACATTTTTAAAAACACTTTCCACTGGGGGGGGAGGGGCGGCGCCCTAGCGCCCTCTATTGGCCAGCCGCCACTGCTATTCACTAACCCTTATTCACAAACCCTTATTCACTAACCCTAACCCTATTCACTAACCCTTATTCACTAACCCAAACCCTCACTAATGATTATTCATTAACCCTTAGTCAATAACCCTAACCCTATTCACTAACCCGTATTCATTAATCCTTATTCACTAACTTGTATTCACTAACCCTAACCCTAACCCCAGTTTAGAAATAACATTAGTAACTTTTAACAGAGCATGTGAATGTATATTCTAACATAACATTTGTTATGTTATTCTGCCACACAGAATGGTTTCAAATCTGATAGATAAAAACATCCCTATTGCTGTATATATTATGTGTTTGTTGTAACACATAATAAGCACACATATTACAATTTAGTTTTTACCTTCATCTCAATGATGGTTTGCAGAGCCTTGGTTTTGCTTGGATCTTGATGCAGCTGATTTCGCCTGTGTAATTCCTAAAGAAAAAATCATTACAAAACATGTCACTGAAGAACAACAACTATATATAATATTATATTTAGGGCTGTCAAAATGAACGCGTTAACGCGATAACGGCGATAATGTTTTTAACGCATTAATGCATTCCCACCATGTTTTACCCACAATTCAACCCCCGGCGCGTTCATTCCTCATCGCGTAAAGTCCAAAACACACTGCCGCTGAATGGCGCGTGTCAAAACAGCCGCCCCTATTATTTTCTATGTACACCCCCGCTTCCTATGTGTGCTAGGGGCGGCATTTGACGCACTTGACATCCACACTACTGCGTTTTCGTTTTAAACTGCGTACACACATGGTTTAAAACGAAAACGTAGTAGTTTGCAACTGGCTAAAAGATGAATAAGTAAAAGGGCCACATGTAATTGTGTGAAAGTGAGTTGTTTGTTCAAAAAGAAAAACGTTCCATTCAGTTGTTGCCAAAATTGTTTAGAATTAAATTATTTTTTCTGGATTTGTCGTTAATAAAAAACAAATGTAATATCCGCTTCTTGTCATTTATCTTTCTGTTCTGAGAACAGTACACAGAAAATGTGAATTTTTCAGTCATATTTAGGATTGTGATTAATCGAAATTAATTCAAGAAACCTTGTGATTAATTAGATTAAAAATTGTAATTGTTTGACAGCCCTAATTATATTAGAATATATTACATATAATATATATAATATTATATATACAATATATTATATATACATATATAATATATTAAAGACACATATTTGACCATTCCCTCATTCTAGAGATGTGCGGTTAATTCCCAATGAGGTAGACACATTATTACCCGCACGCCTGTGTAGACTCAACAGTTCACTCGCAAAATGCAATTTAAGAAATAACACAATAAAATGGGACTCCATAGCCAGAAGGACTTGGTACAGAAACAAACACTCTACTCATCCATTCTTACGTGCGGTTGCGGTTTACTTAATTGAATTGTCTTATCATATGCATCAGATCTTTTACAGAGTATGACCACAAGCTAGAATTCTCAACGGGCCTAATATATTAAAGACACATATTTGACCGTTCCCTCATTCTAGAGATGTGTGGTTAATTCCCAATGAGGTAGACACATTATTACCCGCACGCCTGTGTAGACTCAACAGTTCACTCGCAAAATGCAATTTAAGAAATAACACAATAAAATGGGACTCCATAGCCAGAAGGACTTGGTACAGAAACAAACACTCTACTCAGTTCATCCATTCTTACGTGCTGTTGCGGTTTACTTAATTGAATTGTCTTATCATATGCATCAGAGTATGACCACAAGCTAGAATTCTCAACGGGCCTGAAAATTGGAGTCCGATCGGAACCAAGCCTGTCAGTCAAAGTGCGGGACCTGCCCGGTCCGATGTTTACAATAACTGAATTTAGCCCAGACCGAGGCGCAGGGCGTGCTCCGCAACCGGTTGCCACGCAATGATGGCACACAGCGTGGCGAGAGAGCCAGAGAGGAAAAAGAAAAGTCCTCAATATTCAATAAAACAACAACTGAGTTCTTTATTGCTGAATTGCTTGAACAGATTTATTTTAATTTACAGACGGCAACCTGTTTCGCTATGCGTCTTCGGTTTTAAAAAACACACACCAATTTGAGCAAATAATAAAAAGGTAACCAAACGGAATAAATAGGTAATCTCTCACAGTTTAGAGTTTAAGAACCAAAGTAGCGACACTGGCTGTGCAGGCAGCAGCAGCTAAACCAGCCAGCTGTGGTGAGAGAGTGAGAGCGGAGAGTGGGGGGAGACGAGAGAGAGACCCGCGCTGCACTCTGCACTGCAGCCAGGAGAAGGCTAAAATATATATATTTATATATTTATATATGTTTGTATATTTATACATAAGACCAAGAACTCTACCACAAGCTAATCTACCATGACCTACAACCAGACTACAACACGAAAGCATAGCAGACAGAAGTTTTAGCCCCACAAAAAAAAGAAGCTTCTTTCCTTCAGATTCTAAACAAATATTGCATAATTTTTTATACTTTTACAATATAATATTGCACCATTCAATATCGTGATTTGGATATTTCTCTATATATCCTGCTGCCCTAGCTTAGCCCCAAATAAGATGTACATTTTGTTACATCTGCAATGTTAGGCTACACGCTAGGGGAGACATCCAGGACGTTGATGATTTAGTGTTAGGGTTATATCGCGGACCGTAGCCCGGGTTTAGAAATCATTTATTTTAACCCATTTACTGCATTTATGGACGACAAACACAAACACAACCTTTACACCACTACAACCTATATACTACTACACTACACATAAACTCAATATCAACATCTTTATTAGTATTTATTCTATATTATATTTTATAAAAAGTGAATTTCTATAGTTGACTTGCAAGATTTCTTAGTTGACCTTTCAACTCATAATGAATTTTATAGCGCCTTTTTATTTTTTGGAGGGGGGGGTCTGGACCTCAGTGACCTCATAGCTGGCTACGGCCATCGTGGTTATATCTCATACATCCATGGGTTAGCTTATATCTGTCATAGGAGAATTTGCCGATTGGTCCTTCTAGAAACTGTTTTCATTCAAACAATCAGCCCCCCTAACAGATTGGATGAAGCCTAAATAAAAGTGTTTAATTTTAGAAAAAAGAAAATGACTGGACATTTTCCGGGGGGATGAGATTAGACACACTGGGGCTTCAGCCCCCATAAATAGGATCTAAAATCGCCCCTGATTGAGCCTATGAACTTTGCCCGAATATGTACTTTAAACACGATGTTGAACCTATATAATAAGAAGTGTTTGTAGTTTATTTTTCTATAAAAAGTTTTGCCGTTTAACGTTTAACCGAATTTATACTATTTTATTTTGCAGAATCATATATGTGTAGGAGCGGCTAACATGAAAGTGGCCATGCTTCTCGCCTATACTGTGTGAGCAAGCTGGCGAGTCGGACACTGTTAGCAAGAAAAGCAGCATTTCCACTATGTTTTTGTTTTCCTGGTTGGTTGGAATTTTGAGGTGCACGGTTAAAGAATGCCAAAATGAGTGGCAGGAGTGGCAACATTGTAAGTGTGTGCATGTGTGTGTATTTTTTTGGGGGGGGGGATATGGGGCTGATGGGCCGACCAATTTGAAATGTGTTCCGCGGGCCATGTATTCAATGGTGGGTAAGTGGTTATTAAGCCAAACATGCTAAATGGATGAAATATTGCTTTAAACTGAGGTTACTTTTACACGACGATGATCTGAACACAAACCGCAAAAGTGGCGTTGCGTTCCCACTTTTTATTTCGTGTTTAGACGAGCGTCTTTGGGTGGAAATCTGCATGCACACAGTGACGCAAAAGTGTGTGAAATTTGATGTAGTATGCATGCCAGGTGGCTAGGTGGTACTGTGAAGCACTGCCATACAACAACACCAAGAGCGCACGCGTTGAAACTTCCATTTGACGTCAACGCGTACGCGAGGATAGCCAGCGTGAGCAGCTCAGAGCACACTTCTGCATTTTCAACCCTTTAGACGGGAACGCGACGGTGGAGCGTTTTTAAGATTTCCACTCTGGAGGGTTCATTTTTTGCGTTTTTAAGCCCCAAAAATGCCGTCACCGTCTAAACGAAAGGCACATCTGATAAAATATTTTGTCGGTTTCACCCGGGAGCGTTGTCGTGTAAAAGTGGGCCTCACTCTTGCCATATAGTGATGAAGGATTACAACCCCAAAAATGAATACCTCTCTGAGATGGATGTTCTCCTTCTCCTTTTGATCCAGGATGACCTCCAGGTGTCCCAGCTGGGCCTCGGCTTCAGCGATGCGCCTGGCCCTCTCCTGCTCCTCCTCCTCAGAGGCGCGGCCCGGCCCAGACGGCAGCCCCTTGCTCTGGAGCATCTCCAGCAGCTTCTTGATGGACTCATCGCGGGCGCCCAGCGTCTGCTTCTGGGTCTCGATCCGCAGCTCCATCTCCTCCAGGGTCTTCCTCAGTAGGAAGAGTTCCTTGGCCTGCCGGTCGTGCTCCGCCTGCAGCCGGCGGAAGTTCTCCTCGGTCAGCTCAATAGTGGTGAAGTGGTCCACCCCGGAGCGGCTGCCGCTCTCCTGCTGCAGCAGGTGGTTGAGGTCCCTCTGCGTCCGCAGCTCGTCCTGCAGCGCCTGGATGGTCAACTGCAGGTGCTGCGTGACAGCACGCATGTGGGCGAGCCCACACACACACACACACACACACACAAACACACACACACACGCAAACACACAAACATGCACACGCACAAACACACACACAAACACACATACATACATACAAAAACACAAACATGTATAGACACACAAACGCGTACATACATACATACACACACGTACACACACATGCAGACGCGCACGCACACACACACACACACACACACGTATGAAATCTCAACAATTAATGACATTACTTCAAGGATAACATAGTGGATAGCATCCACAATGTGGAGTATTTTGATTTCACACGATTCTTGAGGTTTTTCCAGGCTTAAATGCACAGAGGTCATCCCACGAGGTTCTGCAGAAAATATTTTTTTGAGAAGACTAGACTACAACACAAACACTTACAAACACTTTATAAAAGAGGTAGGGGAACAGGATTTTCTTTGAAACAAACAAACTAAATTGCTGTTTCACAAGAATACAGTGTATCCAGAACTTTTTTTTTTACATTGAATCAATTTGTCATGTACCTTATACCTAATCCTATTTAATCAACTGCAGAGTTTGAATGAGGGCATTGTAATGGCTTGAAATGCAGTGTAGCAGATTCAAACATTAGACAGGTGAAAATGTTTGCTCTGTACACACACACTTCGTATCTCATTAAGCAACCAAGCCATTACAAAAGTGACAAGGTAATCGTCAACTTCAACACAAGAAGCATCTTCATTTGTGTTATCAATTTAATCTCTGTTGGAACTTGTGTGTGTGTGTGTGTGTGTGATGTGTGAGTGTATAAGAATGTAGAATTTGCTTGCGGAACTGTGTAGGTATTACACGATTATTTAGTTTGATCCACAGCTATAGGGCTTGACAGGTAGGCTACTACTAAATTCTTTTGCAGAGAAATGGAAAAATACAGTAGAAAACTTGTCCTACTGAATTTAGGGAGAGAGGACTGGGTTAAAGGAAATGGGCCTAATTTCTGTCAAAGATTAAGAATATGAATTCATTAAAAAAGGTTGTCAATATCACAGTAACAATCTTGTAATGGACACTATAAAGAATCAATGTGCAGAAAATGGCCCTTTGGGGTTTGTTGGATTAGTGGAGGGAGGGGTGTGTAGGGGAGGGGGCAGAGCTACAGGACAAGGATAGAAGAACTGCTGACCACAGCTGGGTCTATGTAGGTACAGTCAAACAGAGGTTTTGAGGAGAGGCAAGTGTATCTGTGTAAAGTTAAGAAAACAAAATAAAAAAAGGAAAGGAATGAAAAAATAGGAATATCAAGGCCTCTGAAACACATGTCACACGCTAAAGGTGACTCTATGTTTGTGCACACGCATGGCGTGGCAAACATAGGGACAAACCTTGGTTCTCCTGGCCTCCAGTAGCTGACGTGGACAGGAGGAATGGAAACAAACAAACAAAAAAGGATGGTGAAGCACAGTGTCAAAGAGTAGGAGGCAACAGAGAGCCCAACCCCCCCTCCAATCCCTCCTCGTCCTCTGGTCTAGTCGCCCGTGTTCATCACGTCCCAGTCCTCCTAATCAATAATCAATATGGCTTGGTCACACACACACACCCTTTCAACAACACTTCTTGATCAATAGGACCTTTCTGGAAAGAGGAAAATGTGTCACCATTTGTTTTGTATTAAATATGTTTCTCATATCATCCGTTAATGGTCAGATCAGAAATAGTATTGTGACTGAAAGAGATATGTAAATGGTAAGGTAGAATTAGCTTAATTAGCTTATTGGTGTTGTTTCTTAGGTTTCTTATATTATATAATTATGTTGTTCAGGCTTATTGTGTAACCATTGCATTTGCTCGGAGCATGTACTCTTCCACCCAGCAGGGGGCAGTGTTTATCTATCCAAGAGAAAAGGTTGGTTCTACCAGAGCCCGTCTACGGAGAGCCTGTCCACTCCCTATTAAGTCCCATTGTACCGAATTTTCGTTGCAGTTCCACCAGAGCTCCACTGGGGGCGATCGCCCATGAGTGCAGAATGAATGGGAGCAGATGGAGCTAGACGGCTAAATTTGTCTCTTTCACCTGATTCTCATTGAGAAATCTCAGATTTGATTGTAGTTTTTACAAGTTCAACATGGGTTATAGATCGAAAGTTGAATGAACGAGTACTTATGTCCTTTCGATTTCTTACAGGACGAGTTGTTGTTGCCCATAACACGCTAGCATTCTGCTAATTAACGCTGATTGGTCAGTGAAGGACTGATTACGACCAGAGATCCTGCTTGATGGCATCTTGGCATCCGAAGCGGGACCAGAATGTTAAGGTGGACTTTTTCGCCCAAGTTCTTTTTTTTTAACACAGCAACTTTTTTTGGTTGCTGGCACTTTTATCTGCGTATCGTTATGTATGTACTGTGAAATTTACATGGGAAAGCCTAACCTGTGTCCGCTGTGTTGTCGATGCCTTGAGGGAAAGGGAGAGGCTTGCCGTAAAGCCGTATCAATGGTCGTAAGATGTGTATGACGTCATTGACATTTTAAAAGACTTTTTTAAAGCAAATAAGTGACTCTAAAAAATCTAACACCCAGCAATGTGTAATTTCTTTGCATCCCCTTTCGAAAGCAACATTCAAATTACTAGACAAAAAATTATATCCTGAGAAAAGTGGAGTTTGAGGGGTATAGCTCCATAGACCGCCATTCATTCTGCACTCGTCCTGTGAGTGCCCTCACATGGAACCAGAGGGTAACTGCAACAGTTCAGAACCCGGAAGTAAACCGAGAGTGGAACTTCTCTCCTTATTAGACATTCTCTGGTTCTACTGAACTGCGCCAGTACTCTTTACTTACTTTTTACTACTCACCACTCTGTGCATGTTGCCTTATGTAAGACCAGGGGCATAGCCAAGAATATAGGGCCCCATGAAATGAAATCTGTATGGGCCCTCAGATAAAAAAAAGTTATATTGGGGGACAAACAGCCCACAGCTCGCACTGCTACTATACTGGCTGACAGCATATTTTAAAAAGATTGCAAATTGATATAACATTGAAGTGTACATTTAACTCCATATCTTCAAAACAATGACTCTATTATGACCCAAATTATAATTATAATTAAATCTATACAGAAATTGAAACATAGGCTGATGGCTGATATCAGGGAAAATATGTGAACAAATATAGGCAACCTTCCACATTTTCATTTAAACTTGAACTTGAAGATTTATTTGCCAAAAGACAATGATGAATATGTCAGTAACTATAAGCTGCGGACAACTCGACTGGAGACACCCTCAGCCTGGCAGCTACTTACTGAACGAGATCAACCGTTCTCTCGAACTGGGATGTATGAGTGAACGAGAAGCGATTGAATCGGACTCAAGTCGAGACAGTGAAGGTATGGTTATAGTTTATATCTATCATATGACCAATAATTGTGGGTTGCACTGGCCTCTGTGCCTGTCTGCAGACGAAGGACTGAGTCATGAGCTATGAGCAGAGGCATGTAAGCATGGGGGCAGCTCCTCAGGATCGGAATGAGTGCATTGTTGGTTACATGTGTGGAGTAGATAGTGAGGTCAGATGATGGCGAAAAACAGGCAGGATTGTCGCTGTACGTGTAAAGAATCTTTTAGAGAATACCGGCGACAGTCTGCGCTGGGGCCAGACACCACAAGGATGAGAAGGGAAGACGGCAACAGCCGGAGGAGAAGGAGAAGACAGCCCTTTATGACGTTTTCACTGTTTGTGTATATAACATCCTGGGTCAGGGATAGATGGTGTGCAGACTTTGTGAACTGACACACACACTTTGTTGTTCTGTCAGGGAAACATAGTTGGGCCCAGATATCTGTAAAACTCTGCACATTCTACTGGTGTTAACAATAAAACTGATTATTTCTTAAAGCTAAACAACTTCTTCTATCGCTTCATTAAAAGAACACGCGTGAGTAAGGGTTTAATTTTTTAGTTTGAAACTGCTTCTCACAACAATTGGTGACCCCGATGTGATGAAGACGAAGAAGTGACACAGCGGACGAGAGGACTGAGTGACAGCAGAACTACGTGGATCCACATAAGAAAAAAGGTAAGCAGAAGCCTGTTATAACAAAATTGTGTTTGTTTGCAGGACCAGAAGGGATAGCGGCTGTAGTTGAACTAAATGATGAGTTGCTCCAGTATTATGAGATGGCAAAAGAGGCCGTTCCTCATATTACCCTTGCAGTACATTCGGACCATCAGGCAAAGGAATTGGGCCCCATGACTAAGAGACTGTTAAAAGGCTCTGATTGGGAGCCGACTCAAATTCCCAATGTGTCATATTCGGCCTCGGAAAAAGCGTATAAGATCACTCAAGTTACACATGACACTGTGCTACTAGAGCACAGACAGATTGAGAGATTTCATGGCAGGGAAAAATTTGACCACCCTGATACAGAGGGAATGTTGAAAACCCTGCCTGAATCATTGTGGTCACTAGGACCGAGAGACGTAGGATTTTGCTCCACTATTCCCCCTGTTTCTTTTGACCTTCTTGACGCACAAACACCTATCTGGCAGAAACAGTATCCACATAAACCAGCAGCAGAGGCAGGAATTGCAGACACAATCAGTGGCCTCCTAGAGGCAGGAGTACTAGTGGACAACTCTAGCGACTGGAACACTCCTATTTTACCAGTAGAAAAACAACACCGCATTAATGGCATCATCACAACGCCCACTCTTTCAGTCCCAAATCCATACACAGCACTTTCAGTGATAACTCCGGAACATAAGTGGTTTACATGTATTGATTTGGCCAACGCTTTTTTCTGTCTTCCACTCGATCCTAAGCTGAGGCACATTTTTTCATTCACATACCGGGGACGTCAGCTAACTTACAGCAGGTTGCCACAAGGCTTTGTGTTGTCCCCAGGTATTTTCAATCAGGTATTGAAGGATTTGCTCACAGGAGTGTGCTTGCCAAACGGTGCTGTCCTAGATCAATATGTGGATGATATATTGATTGCCTCACCAATGCCAGTTGATTGCCTGGCTGCCACCGAAGCAGTGTTACAAAGATTGTTCCAAGTAGGCTTTAAAGTGTCGAAAAAGAAGCTGCAGTGTTGCAGACAAGTGGTCTCCTTTTTGGGGCGCGTTATCTCACACAAAGGGACAGGCGTGTCACCAGCACATAAGGATTCCATTTTACACCATCCCAAGCCAGACACAGTAAAAGAGATGCTCTCGTTTTTAGGCATGACAGGATACAGCCGTCATTTTGTACCTAACTATGTAGAACTAACAGCCCCATTGCGCACCATGGTAAATGAAGTAGGTATGAGAAACCTGTCAGCCACACTACAGTGGGGTTTGACAGAAGAACAGAGCTTCATTACTTTGAAACAAAACCTGTCGAGCGCTATTGCATTGGCGGTACCGGACTACACTATGCCATTCTTTTTGGATGTTTCTGAAAAACCCAACTCAGTGAGTGGGGTGCTTTTTCAGAAAAAAGGGGGTGGGAGACAGGTACTGACATATGCAAGCGTGACACTAGATGCAACAGAGAACAGACACCCACCATGCACCAGACATGCAGCAGGAGTTGTGAAACTTTTGAATAAAACAGCACATATCGTAATGGGACACGCGTTAACAGTACTGACCACACATAGTGTAGTTGCGTTTGTAAACTCACAAGCATTCACCATGACTTCACTACGGCAGACAAGACTCGAAAAAATCTTAACGGCACCACACATAACGTTCACCCACGAGGGAATCAACATGGCAGAAAATATGGGGGAAGGGGAACCACATTTATGTGAAGAAAGAGTACAGACAGATGTGAAGGTGAGAGTAGATCTCCAAAGCCAGCCACTACAAGAAGCAGAGGAAACATTGTTCACGGACGGATGTTGTTTCAGACACCCCACAGAAGGCTTGAAGGCAGCATGGGCAGTGGTGAGAAGAAGAGCAGATGGTTTTGAGACAATAACAGCAGAGAGAGTGACAGGGAAAGAGTCAGCTCAGCTAGCAGAACTACAGGCAATGATAGCAGCACTAGAGTGGGCTGAGGGAAAGAGTGTAAATATCTATACAGATTCTGCATACATCGTAGGAGCCATTCAGGTTGAGCTAAGTCAGTGGATCAGATCAAATTTCCTCACCACATCTAAAACACCCATCAAACACGAAAAAGACATAAGAAAACTTGCAGAAGCGCTAATGAAGCCCAGACAAGTAGCAGTAATTAAGTGCAAAGGACATGACAAGACTGAGACACTGACTGCTAGAGGAAATGACGCTGCAGACCAGGCGGCTAAACTGAAAGCCGGCTATGAGACACAGTACATGATGGTACAGGCGAACAAGACAGTGCATGACATATTGCCCCCTTGTGACGAAGACATGCTAAGGAAAGGGCAGGAGAAAGCCTCAGCTCAGGATAAGAGTGTATGGGTGGGCAGGGGAGCAGTACAGACTGAAGGACTATGGAGGGGACCGGAGGGAAGGCCAGTCCTCCCTCCAGGACTGACACAAATGATGCTCCAGGAAGCACATGGACCGACACATAGTGGCAGTAGACAAATGACACATCAGTTGATTCACTGGTGGCATCCATTTTTACCCGCAATGATTGAGAACCATATCAAAGAATGCAGCATTTGTAATGTGTACAATATAAGACCCACAGTAAAACCACACCAAGGGAAATTTCCTCTGCCTGCCTTACCAGGTCAAGAGATCATAATTGACTACACAGACATGATACATCGTGTCAAGGGGTACAGATACCTCTTGGTGGCCGTGGATGCATACACTGGCTGGCCAGAGGCTGTACCTGCAAAAAAGGAAAATGCAGAAACTGTGGCTAAATTCTTGATTAATCATTACATCCCTAATCATGGTTTCTCAAGGAGAATAAGGTCTGACAATGGCACACATTTCAAAAACAAACACCTGCAAGAGGTGGAAGCTAAGCTAGGCTTGAAACATACTTTTGGTACAGTCTACCATCCTCAGTCTCAAGGCAAAGTCGAAAGGATGAACCAGACACTGAAGGGAAAGATTGGTAAAATATGTGCACACAGTAAACTCAGCTGGCTAAAAGCCCTTCCGCTAGCCTTAATGTCAACAAGGAGTTCAGTACACTCTGCTACAGGGTTCACACCATATGAGCTTGTCTGTGGTCAGCAGTTCCCAGGACCCGGAGCTAGGGGGGTAACAGACCCACCCACTCCATTCCTGACCTACAAGCCATACTATGATCAACTAACGGCACTAGTTGCAGCATTTTCCAAACAGGTGGCAGTAATCCAAGGAGGTGCAGAGCAGGCACCGGCCCCGAAAGACACCGAGTGGGTGTTGCTAAAGGTCATCAAGAGGAAGTGGTCAGAGCCAAGGTGGACAGGACCATACCGGGTGACAGAGAGAACCTCACACGCCGTCCGGCTGGACGGCAAAGGTGAAACCTGGTATCATTGGTCACTATGCGGAGCATCTGACCCACCGGCAAGGACCCGGGGAGACATAAGAGGGAGGGTAAGAGAGCAGCCTTAGACTGACAGGAGAAAGAAGAGTGGGACATTCGACTCTACACTCGTGTGTTGGTACAACACACGAGTGTAGAGTCAAAGGAAATAGGGCATACAAGTACTTACGTTGGGGGTGTTACCACCCAGCTACAGGGATAGAAAAGGACTCCACTAAAGAAAGTTGCCATTTAGCGTATTTACAGTTACATTTTTCGTATATAATCATTTTATCTTGGTAGTATTATAATCATAAAATAATTATGTGCCGCCCAGAAAACAAGATGGGGTGGCTTGGTGTAGTTGTATGTTTTGCTTTGATTGTTATAGCCCCTGCAGTTGTGTGGAAACAATTCCATGACAGAGGATCTGCCACGACCAGAGCTTCCAGGGATGCTGACATGGTGGGAACAGGTCCAGTAAGCCACACACACACGCATGCGGACTCTAGGGGGCACTCACCCACCGCCTCACACCTGAACCCATCCAGACGCTCACTGCCGACTCAATATAGTAAACATAAGGATCCAAATTTGTTGACGTATGGAGGCATTGAATTAAATTATACCCTAGGCTCAACTACCACGTACCAATTTGACCTTTGTAATGTGATTAACTGTGGGCAGAGTGGAGAATTGTGGCAGGGTTATGATCTTTATATATGTGGGTTCCCTTGGGGTTACCCCACAGTGAATCCGTGGTGTGGCTCCTGGGGGGATGTAATTGCATCATCATCACCTAACTGGCAACCCACAGGGTACTGGTATAATGCTATTGATCTCTCCGCGAAAGTCAAATTCTGGAGGAGGTCACCTGTGGGAGGGAGGAACCCAGTTCAATTATCCCTATTGGGTCTTTCAAGAAACCCCTGGGGGAATGACACAAAAAGTGTGTATTTTATAATAGGAGTAGATCACTCTGGGGCAGACACAATGGCAGTAGTTAAAGTGAATTTTTTACCAGCCACCTCCATGGACAGTTTGGTGTCAACAAACAGTCCTAATATAACCATGGTAACGCTAAATGACCAAGGAGCCATAGACACTAGAATTAGGACCCCATTATCACCAACAGAATCAATTGCTGTGGCCACAGGGTACGTGGATAAGAATATGTGGTTGGGATGGCTGACGGCTACTGCGGCCTCCTTTGGAATGACTAATTGTATTGCATGTTCCGCAGGGAGACCTACGTTAATTACTGTACCAGCTCCGCTTCATTTTGACACAGACCCGGTAGGTTTCCAGTGTATGATGTCACTAACTATGGGAATGGAACTTGCAAACTGTACGACTCTTGCCAAAGTGTTTCCAGTGGCAAAAAATAATACCAAACCCCCAGTCTTCACCCCGGAGAGAGGGAATTATACCTGTTTTACACGCAACTCAGGAAAAGACATAGGCCACATTGATCCCTTATGGTGCCAACAGACAATCGACCTGACGTCCTGGACCAATGCCACCCGCATGGTTTGGACTAGGGGAGACCTCTTTTGGTATTGTGGTAAGATGACCTTAAGACCCCGATTACCTATTGATTGGACGGGTACCTGTGCGTTGGTTAGACTGGCCTTACCTATTATATTGCTCAGGGTACCAGAAAACAGCATCACCAATAACAGATTGCTACAAATCACCCCTCTGACCCGACAGTGACATTCTACTGTTTCTGATTCATTCGATTTTTCCTCTGAAAACTATATTGATGCTATAGGAGTCCCTAGGGGGGTGCCAGACCGTTACAAATTAGCCAATCCGATAGCTTCAGGATTTGAGAACCTCCCCGTAATCTCTGCACTGTTCCCAATTACCCTGAATAAAAATGTTGATCGCATTCATTACATTCATTATAATGTGCAGCGCTTGTCTAATGCCACTAGGGACGCTGTAACAGGCCTCTCTGAGCAACTGGCCTCCACTTCCCTGATGGCAATCCAGAATAGAATGGCTCTTCACATGTTGCTGGCGGAAAAAGGAGGAGTCTGCCGTATGTTTGGAGAACAATGTTGTACATTCATAGCTAATAACACGGCCCCTGATGGTTCCGTGACACAGGCTCTGTCTAATTTGAAAACACTCTCCTCAGCGATGGCAGATCACTCAGGAGTTTCTAATCAATTTTTGGATGGGCTGAGCAGCTGGTTTGGTGAATGGAAGGGTGCTCTGGTCTCTGGGTTTGTGTCACTGGTTGGTATGTGTTGTGTGATGGTTCTGGTTGGTTGTTGTTGTGTTCCCTGTGTCAGATCTCTGTGTAGCCGCATTATTATTACTGCCATAGAGAAGACAGACCATCCTCCCCCATACCAAATGACAGCCCTAGCTGGTGAGCCAGCAGAATTGACACGGTCCCAGTGTTACACACTGGCAGTAGAAATGGTTGATGAAATTTCTGGGTAACGTGTGAGTGGTTCAATAAGGAGATCTAGAGGAAAGAGGGGGGCGATAAAGAGTGGTGCAGGGGCTTACCTTATAATAATAATGATAATAATAATAAATAATGACAGACAGAGGAGTATCACAGTGGGGGGGGGGGGGGGGGGGGGAATTGAGACAGCACAGATAGAATGGGAATATATTGGGGACCAACGTGGCAGGGGAAAGACAGAGTTCCAGAGCCAGAGGAAGAACCACCGAGGGGGGTGGAGCCAGGTGACCAGTTGTACCGGAGGTGATCAGGGAAACTGGAACGAGCCCAGGGGAGAAGGAGCTGGGAGCAGGTGTACCCAGCACAGACCAACCATCCCAGGCACAGACCCAGCCCAGCCAGGAGCAGCAGCCTCATGACAAGCGGAGGCTGCGACAACAACCATCCAGATGGAAGGTTGGACCCACCTGGGTCTAACCCGGTCCTGAGGAGGCTCACATGTGATCGTGCTAGTAACCTCTCCATGTGAGCCGGACCCCGGATCCACGTCTTTGGAGGAGTGCTGGGTCGAACCCGGTCTTGAGGAGGCTCACATGTGATCGTGCTAGTAACCTCTCCATGTGAGCCTGACCCCGAACCTACGGCTTTGGAAGAGTGCAGGGCCTGAAGATGGCGACGATGAACAGAAACAACAATGAATGCCCAAAACCCCCCACATGTTTGCAGCCCACCAATACATGAAGATCATTCCAATCATTCGAAATACATCCATGCCCGGAAGGATTGAGAAAAAAAAAAAAGGGTTTAAATTGATTTATATTGTGTGATGTTAGATTCATATTGTGTGATGTTAGATTTATATTGTGTGATGTTAGATTTATAGTGTGTGGTGTTTGATTTATAGTGTGTGATTTTCTGATTTAGACTGAGTGAATTTTAATTTGATATGCATGAATTAAAGGGTTCAACACTTAGAAAGTATTTCACATTTGGTAATCTTTTTATCCTAACATACCTACAGGTTGAGAGCCCTGACGAGCTACAGGTTGAGAGCCCTGACAAAC
Source organism: Merluccius polli (assembly GCA_030340625.1). Lineage (NCBI taxonomy): Eukaryota > Metazoa > Chordata > Actinopteri > Gadiformes > Merlucciidae > Merluccius > Merluccius polli. Next base: position 145,884 of record JAOPHQ010000588.1, read on the forward strand.
TTAACAGGTTGAAAGCCCTGATTAAGAAATGTTTTTTCTGATAACCAAATGTGATGCTGAAGGTTCATCTAGCGGTCCGGCAAGTAGTCTCATTTGATTCTCCAGGGAGGGGGTAAAGTATACTAAATTGGTAGTTTTTTGGGACTTTGGAAGTCCCAAAGGGGGGATATTTGGGAGACATTTATAAAAGTACCCTTACATTTAATGATAAAACATAATTATGGTCTTGCCATGATGCTATATGAGTCTAATAAGTGTGGGGAAATTTCCGAGTTTAACATTTTATGGGCTCAGTTTTTCTGAAGCCCAAGAGAAGGAGGGGTAAATTTGTCCAAATTTTCATATTTTTTCCAAAATTTTTCATATGTGGTCTCAGTTTAGATGAGACCACGAGAGGGATTGAAGATATGGTTATAGTTTATATCTATCATATGACCAATCATTGTGGGTCGCACTGGCCTCTGTGCCTGTCTGCAGACGAAGGACAGAGTCATGAGCTATGAGCAGAGGCATGTAAATGGGGGAGTGCGTTGTTGGTTACATGTGTGGAGTAGATAGTGAGGTCAGATGATGGCGATTGTCGCTGTACGTGTAAAGAATCTTTTAGAGAATACCCGGAGGCGACAGTCTGGCGCTGGGGCCAGACACCACAAGGACGAGAGGGGAAGACGGCAACAGCCGGAGGAGAAGGAGAAGACAGCCCTTTATGACGTTTTCACTGCTTGTGTATATAACATCCTGGGTCAGGGATAGATGGTGTGCAGACTTCGTGAACTGACACACACACTTTGTTCTGTCAGGGAAACATAGTTGGGCCCAGATATCTGTAAAACTCTGCACATTCTACTGGTGTTAACAATAAAACTGATTAAACAACTTCTTCTATCGCTTCATTAAAATAACTCGCGTGAGTAAGGGTTTCATTTTTTAGTTTGAAACTGCTTCTCACAACAACAGACAGCACTGAACGAGATCGAACAAACCTATATACGAGATAGAATGAGCCTATAACACAGGGTCATTCTGGACATTGAAATTCTCCTTGACATGGCAAGCAACAATACGTAGAAGGAATTAGCAGAATATTAAATAGACTAGCAAAAATATGGCAAGAATAGCAAAAATAATAAAATATACATAACAAAAATAAAACACTTGCCGCAGTTCCAGAGAATGTAAACTGTCGTGGTTTACTCATGTTTGCACATGGGGAGTTTGTGTTTTTGTTTTTTCCCCGTGCTTTGTGTTGCACTTGGTTTGCTCTGTCTTCCTCCGCAGGCATTGGTTGTGGGCAGGTGCGGGGCGTGGCTGGTGGAGCTGGGCACTTACAAGACACACCTGATTCTCATCATCGTTTGGACTCCTTTATTAGGCCGGCTCTAACTTCGCTTCAGCGCCAGAGTATTCCGTCACACACGGTACCAGTGGCTCTCAGTTTGCTCGACTAATTTCTGTCCGTCTAGTGAGTTCGTTTTTCGTGTTTTTTGAGTTGGGTTAGATTCGTACTTTTTGTTCCTCTTCCTCAGACCTCGACCTCTTACCTGTGGATGGTCCTCGTGGTTCCGTTGTCTCCAGTGCTCAGCCTACCTCGCCTACCCGCTCCTGCCTCGACCCGCCTTGCCTTTATTTTTGTTTGGCGTGTTAGAATAAAGACCATGTTCTATCTACCCGGCCTCTGTCTTCCGCTTTCGGGATCCTAAGAAACTCTATAGCCAAATCATAACAGAATACTCTGGCCATAAATGGATCCCACGGAGACGGAAAGGGTCCGGCTGGCGCTCTCCTCCCAAGGAGTGCGAATTGGACAACATGACGCCGATCTACAAGACGTTTCCAGGGCATTAACTACACTCTCAACCGGCATGGAACAGCTGGGGAATCGTCTTGAGCAGATGTTCGCTCGGGTCTCGTCACTCACCGCTCCCACCGTGCCCCTCGGACCAGCGGCTTCGACCAGCCACGAACCTCCTGCGGCGGCATCTGTTTTACCTCTGTTCCAGCCTCGCGAACCATTTATCCCAACCCCACTCAGGTATTCCGGGGAGTTAGGCAGATGTCGGCAGTTCCTACACCAATGTGATCTTGTTTTCGAACAACAACCCCTGACGTACGCTGGCGATAGAACTAAGATGGCGTATATTATGAGCCTTTTGTCCGGCCAAGCCTCCGACTGGGCGGTAGCTATCTCATTTAACCGTCCTACTCTCGCCGGCTCTTACTCTGAGTTTATTGACAACATGCGGGGAGTTTTTGACCACCCGATCCAGGGGAAAGAGGCCAGCAGCCGACTACTCTCTCTTCGTCAGGGTGCGGACTCTGTCTCCCAGTTCGCTCTCAATTTCCGCATTCTCGCTGTGGAGAGCGGCTGGGACGACACAGCCTTGCAGAGCGTGTTTTTAAGAGGTCTGTCTGACCGGTTAAGAGATGAATTAGCAGTTAGAGACGAGACGTTGTCGCTAGAGGACCTTATCGCTTTAGCTATTCGTCTGGACAATAGGCGCAGGGAGAGGCACGACCGCACTTCCGGGCTATCCGAGGCCTCCGCATGGCCCACGGCCCGGGCTAATTCCTCTCGCCGTCAGGCTCCTCTCGATACCTCCTCCAGTTCCGATCCGGGGGTAGAACCAATGCAAGTAGGTAGGACGCGTTTGTCCGCGGCAGAACGCCATCGTTGTACGGTGAACAGACTTTGTTTGTACTGTGGGGAGGGTGGACATTTTGTGGACTCCTGCCCGCTTACGGGAAAAGGGGGGGTTCATCAACGTCCAGGGGCGCGTTGGTGAACCAAACCGTTTGCTCAGCCACCTCCTCGTCTCGGATCCTTGTCCAGGGTCACCTTTTTGGTTCTCAGTCACCTATTCCATTGTCTGTATTTATTGATTCGGGGGCAGATGAGAACCTTATTGACACTGCGTTTTGTACTAAGGCTCAGTTACCTCTGGAGCAACTCCCCGAGCCAAGAGAGGTTCTCGCGTTAGATGGCCGGCTACTGGCTTGTGTAACTCACCGCACCATTCCCGTACACCTTCAACTCTCCGGTAATCATCACGAGCGTATTTCTCTATACGTCATACCTTCTCCGTCGTCTCCCATTGTACTCGGTCTTCCGTGGCTTAGACTCCACAATCCGCACATTGATTGGGCTACTTCCTCCATCGCTAGCTGGAGTATTTTTTGTCACTCCCATTGTCTTCGTTCTGCTATGCCTCCTGGCAAACTCCCTTCTGCATCGCTATCGGCTAGTCCTATCGACCTCGCTAATGTTCCTACTGTGTATCACGATCTCCAGGAGGTTTTCAGTAAAGATAGGGCCCTATCCTTACCTCCTCACCGCCCGTACGACTGCGCTATTAACCTTCTGTCCGGTGCTTCTCTGCCGTCAAGTAAACTCTACAATCTATCACGACCGGAGAGGGAAGCCATGGAGGCCTACATCTCCGAGTCTTTGGCCAACGGTCTTATTCATCCCTCTTCTTCCCCGGTGGGTTCGGGGTTTTTTTTCGTTGAGAAGAAGGATAAGTCCCTGCGTCCCTGCGTGGATTATAGAGGCATAAATGACATTACGGTAAAGAATAAGTATCCCCTGCCTCTTTTAGACTCTGCGTTTACACCTCTTCACCAGGCCACTCTGTTCTCCAAACTGGATCTCTGTAACGCTTATCATTTAGTTCGTATTCTGGAGTGGGACGAGTGGAAGACTGCATTCAACACTCCTCTCGGGCACTTTGAGCATCTGGTTATGCCCTTTGGGCTCACTAACGCGCCGGCTATTTTCCAAGCACTCATGAATGACGTTCTCCGGGACATGTTACATCGCTTTGTGTTTGTATACCTGGATGATATTCTTATTTTCTCTAGGAACCAAGCCAAACACGAGCATCATGTAAGGCTGGTTCTCCAACGCCTTCTCGAGAATAGATTATTTGTTAAAGCTGAAAAGTGCGCGTTTCACACTAAGTCTGTCAGTTTTCTGGGGTTAATCGTTAAGGAGGGTCAACTGCAAGCGGATCCTGAAAAGGTGCGTGCGGTCGCCAAATGGCCTGTCCCGTCCTCTCGGAAACAGCTCCAACGTTTCTTGGGGTTTGCTAACTTTTACAGACGTTTTATTAGGAACTATAGCCGAGTTGCGGCCCCCTTATCTAAGTTAACCTCTACCAAGGTTGTTTTCAGTTGGTCGCAGGCGGCAGACTCTGTGTTTACGCGTTTAAAGACATTGTTTTCCTCCGCTCCGGTCCTCAACCATCCGGATCCGTCTGTCCAGTTTGTTGTGGAGGTGGACGCGTCTAACACTGGGGTGGGAGCCGTACTCTCTCAACGCTCAGCACAGGACAGTAAACTTCACCCGCGCTCGTTTTTCTCTCGCCGTCTGAGTCCTGCCGAGGAGAACTACGACGTGGGCAACTGGGAGTTGTTAGCGGTGGTTTTAGCTCTCCAGGAATGGAGACATTGGTTGGAGGGAGCCGAGCATCCGTTTTTAGTTTGGACTGACCATCGTAACCTGGCTTACCTCCAGACCGCGCGCCGTCTTAACTCCCGTCAAGCACGTTGGTCCCTCTTCCTGGGGAGATTTCGTTTCACCCTCACCTACCGTCCGGGTTCCAAGAATGGAAAGGCTGACGCGCTCTCCCGTCAGTTTGATTCCCCTGGGGCACAGTCGGTGGAGAAGAACATTCTCTCCCCCGCCTGTGTCGTCGGGGCCGCCCGGTGGGAGATTGAGCAGGAGGTCCAAGATGCCCAGCAGGACCAACCCATCCCCGAGGGCTGTCCTCCGGGTCGGCTGTTCGTCCCTCCAGCACCCCGCATGGCAGTTCTTCAATGGGGGCACGAGTCCAGAGTCGCGTGCCATCTGGGGTCGCACCGCACTCAATCTCTCCTACGCCAATGGTTCTGGTGGCCCTCTATGACCGCCGACGTGAAGGAGTTCGTGGTGGCCTGCTCCGTATGTGCTCGCGGCAAGTCTTCCCACCGCGCCCCGGCGGGTCTCCTGCGTCCCCTGCCGGTTCCTCACAGACCCTGGTCTCTTATCGCTGTGGACTTTGTCACGGAGCTTCCACCCTCTGAGGGCAATACGGTCATCCTCACTATTGTCGATCGTTTTTCTAAGACTGTACATTTTGTGCCATTACCTAAGTTGCCTTCTGCCCTAGAGACTGCAAACCTGCTGGTTCAACATGTGTTTCGACTCCACGGCATCCCCCAGGACATCGTTTCCGACCGTGGACCACAGTTCTCATCCCGCATGTGGAAGGCGTTTTGTCTGGCGTTGGGGGCATCAGTCAGTCTCTCATCCGGCTACCACCCTCAAACTAACGGCCAGACCGAACGCGCCAACCAGGATCTGGGATCGGCGCTACGGTGCGTCGCAGCCGAGCGTCCCGTCTCCTGGGCCACCCACCTTCCTTGGGTGGAGTACGCCAGGAACTCATTGGTCTGCTCGTCCACCGGTATGTCTCCCTTCTCTGTTTCCATGGGCTTTCAGCCCCCACTGTTTCCTGTACAGGAGGCGGAGGTGGCGGTTCCCTCTGTCCAGGAACATCTTCAGCGCATCCGCCGGGTCTGGCTGGACACCAGAGAGGCGCTGGGTCGTACAGCGGTTAGGAACCGGCAGGTAGCGGATCGCCACCGTACCCCAGCCCCCGACTACCAGGTGGGACAGAGCGTTTGGCTCTTGTCCCGCGACCTGCCTCTCCGGACAGAGAGTAATAAACTAACCCCTAAGTACATCGGTCCATACGTCATTGCTGTTATCATTAACCCGTGTGCTATCAAACTGAAGTTGCCTCCTGCTCTCAACATTCACCCGGTGTTTCATGTTTCTCTGTTAAAGCCGGTATCGGTCAGTGCCCTTAACCCTCCGGCTGAGCCCCCGCCACCCCCCCTGCTCGTCGATGACCACCCGGTCTACTCTGTCCGGGAGCTGCTGGATGTACGGAGACGGGGTAGGGGGTTTCAGTACCTCGTCGATTGGGAGCGGTACGGGCCAGAGGAGCGGTCTTGGGTCTCCCGGTCCATGATTTTGGACCCTACTCTGATCCGGGACTTTCATAGACGTTATCCGGACAAGCCGGGTTGGCCGCCAGGAGGCGTCCGTTGAGGGGGGGGGGTACTGTCGTGGTTTACTCATGTTTGCACAGGGGGAGTTTGTGTTTTTGTTTTTTCCCCGTGCTTTGTGTTGCACTTGGTTTGCTCTGTCTTCCTCCGCAGGCATTGGTTGTGGGCAGGTGCGGGGCGTGGCTGGTGGAGCTGGGCACTTACGAGACACACCTGATTCTCATCATCGTTTGGACTCCTTTATTAGGCCGGCTCTAACTTCGCTTCAGCGCCAGAGTATTCCGTCACACACGGTACCAGTGGCTCTCAGTTTGCTCGACTAGTTTCTGTCCGTCTAGTGAGTTCGTTTTTCGTGTTTTTTGAGTTGGGTTAGATTCTTACTTTTTGTTCCTCTTCCTCAGACCTCAACCTCTTACCTGTGGATGGTCCTCGTGGTTCCGGTGTCTCCAGTGCTCAGCCTACCTCGCCTACCCGCTCCTGCCTCGACCCGCCTTGCCTTTATTTTTGTTTGGCGTGTTAGAATAAAGACCATGTTCTATCTACCCGGCCTCTGTCTTCCGCTTTCGGGATCCTAATAAACTCTATAGACAAATCATAACAGTAAACATGTGGAATATAGCATGTATCCTGGTGGATTATATACAATGGGACAGTATGAATGGACAATGAAGAATAGATATATTAAAATGGTCAGTGACATTGACATTTGAAATGTCACTGAATGTGTAACAACATGTAACATTGTATGTATTACAACATGTAACATCATATTGAGCTTACATAGCCTACCTACATACAAGTGGGATGCTGAATCAATGCATTTATTAATGTACACGTATACATGATTAGGGATGGGAATCGAAAACCGGTTCTTGTTGAGAACCGGTTCCCAGTGTTTCAATTCCTTGGAATCGTTTGCCAATTTTGCAAACGATTCCCTTATCGATTCCAGTGGACGCGAATGACGTCACCACGCACGTTGCGTAGCGACTCCAGTGCAGCCAGCAGTCAACAGTAAACATGGCGCCCAAGCGGTACAAACGCTCCAAAGTTTGGTTACACTTCACAAGAAAAGACGACAACTTGCAATACTTGCAACGTGGATATTTCCTCAAAGGGAGGAAATAGCCTACTTCCAACATGCAAAAACATTTGCGCACACAGCATGCGATAACGATTTCTGAATGTTGCGTTTTCGATGCGCTCTGGACGAACGTCACTCAGGGCTTAATTTGGGCCGGAACACGCATGATCCGCCACCTCCGACGGTGGATCCGGCACCTTTTTTTTTTATCATCCCCCCCCGCCCCGCCCCGCCGTCGGTGGTTACGATCGCGCAACCCCGCGGTCCCTCCGCCCCCCCCCCCCCCCCCCCCCCCCGTTAAAAATCGCGAACACCCCCCACACACTTTTTTTGAGGTACCGGTACCTCTAACCCCGTAATGAGCAGCCGGATCCACATCCCCTCTGCGTTCCGGTACCTCCCACTTTACAAATTAAGCACTGACGTCACTGAATCCTTTTTTTCCAAATGAGAATCGATAAGAGAATCGATAAAGAACCGAATCGTTAAGCGGAATCGAAAATGGAATCGGAATTGGAAAAATCGTATCGATTCCCATCCCTATACATGATGACTGGTAATGCATTGAAGAGAAGTTTTGTGGGGCGGGCAGCACTAGCTGTCGAACTTGCATGTACTATAATGAACTCTGATGGAGAAACTGACGCCATTTTGCAAAAAGTATCAAAACTCGTAAGGTTTGAAAGGTTTGTCAAAAGAACTGATACTGTGAAAAGAGTTGGTTGAAACGAGAATCCTTTCATAAGGGATCATTTTGTGAAGCTTAATTGTGTTATACTGTACCAGACAACACAGATGCCATTGATTTTGTAATACCATGGCTGTTTATATTGCTCATAAAAGACAAAATCTTAAGTAACTCATTGAAATCTTCACTCACACACAATCACACACACATACACGGCCACAATTTAATTCCTTTACTCTGATCAATATTTACTCTGATCAATATTTACTGTAATCAATATTTACTGTAATCAATATTTACTCTGATCAATATTTATTCTACCTCGTTTCAAAAGAGAAAATGAAAAAGCCGTTAATAATTGCTTCTTAAAGGAGCATCGTGAAATCAGCCAAAATTTGCAGTTGGGAAAAACCATTCTCACTGTAGATATTGCCTATTACTTTGAAGAGATGCAACGAGTCATTAAATTATTTGAAACCATTTTAAGCTTAGCAAAAATCTTGATTTATATGCATTTCAAATAGGGGGATGTCAAATAAAATACAGATATTTACAGATATTTGGGCGTAAAACAATTGTCGTTTTTTTTGTGATTTTCGATCCTACAGTACAGAGACCTTTCAACAGTACATTTTAACAGTAATTCTCCCTGAAAATTATATATATATATATATATATCATATAATTATATTATAAAATTATAAAAATATTATAAAATACTAGCATAAAGCAAACACATTAACTTGATATATGTAGATGTATCACTCTGTGTGTGGGTATATGTGTGTAGGCATTACCATTTCAAATGTGGTGGCCAGCTTTGAAGAGCTGAGTCAGATGAGCCTACCTCTGGCTACCTCATCACTGTGTGTTCGGCCTGACAACATACAACTGAACCCAGAGTCACGACGGCTCTGCACTCAGTTAACATGGACTATAAACCTGGAAGAATCCAGGCATAATACACACTGTCCACTGAATGGCACTTATATACATACTGTACACTGAATGGTACTAATATGCTATATATTACGGAATGGCACTAATATACATACTGTATATTAGTGAATGGTACTAATATGTATATTACTGAATGGTACTAATATGCATACTGTATATTACTGAATGGTACTAATATACTGTATATTACTGAATGGTACTAATATACATACTGTATATTACTGACGGGTACTAATATAGTGTATATTACTGAATGGTACTGTGGTGTGAAGGGGGCATGGCTTGGCGTCGGCCGTGGACAGGGCGGCGGGGTGGCTCACTCATGGTGATCGACACAGCTGTGGGTGGTGAGCTTAATGAGTGAAGGACTATGTATACTCATGGCTGTTGTGCTCTCCCCTCCAGTGAAACCAGGTCCAGGCCCATCACAGCGAGACGGAGGCACCCAGTGTAGCGAACCTGAGAGTCCGAGAGCATTTATGTTTAGTTATGAATACATTTGAGTATTCCCAAAATCTGGCAGTTTGTGCGGCAGTTGTTGCCAGGTATTTAAGACAATTCAGTTACAACCCGCCTCCTGTCGCTCCTTCAAAACCCGTGACAGCCTACTTGGTTACAGGTACTAATAAACATACTGTATATTACTGAATGGTACTAATATACTGTATATTACGGAATGGCACTAATATACATACTGTATATTAGTGAATGGTACTAATATGCATACTGTATATTACTGAATGGTACTAATATGTATATTACTGAATGGTACTAATATACATACTGTATATTACTGAATGTAATTAGGGCTGGACGACATGGAAACATTTATTATCACGATAATTATCGGAACTGTTACACAATATCAATAAATATCACGATATGCTTATGAATTTAAAATACCATTCTAAATAGTCTAACTGAGGGTCATTACATTTAAGTATATGGAAGTTTAAAGTATGGATTCAGACTAAAACTAGTATTCCTTTTTCACTGGTGTTTCAAACCTCATATTTGATCATTTTAAAGGCACATCTTCTCATCGTTATTCATTTACACTATAAAACTGCATATCACAATAAGTTGATATCTTCATTTCATGACGATACAATACCATTCAAAGATGATAAACGATAATATGAATGGTACTAATATACATACTGTATATTATATTATACAAATACCCTCTTTCTTCTTAAAACCTTATCATCACACATCCACATCCATTGTGTGGATGTTTTTTATTAACACAAATCATTACACAGCAATATATCTTACAGGCCCTGGCATATTGATTGCAACTGTCTGCATCCTTCGGTCTGCATTCAATCTCTCACACGACACACATTAAAAAATGTAATTGTTGTTCTTAGTATGAAAACGGCACAGGTACAAATAATACACAACATTGTGAGAGCAGCATGTGGTGTTCAATATTTGGATTTACATTAATTACTATTAAAGTTATGGCTATGGTATCATTTGTGTGCCCTGATTTAAGGCTTTTTGCTGATAGGTTACTACATAACCTACACAAATGAATACAGAGCCAACAGCACAAAAGCAAGAAAACATCCTTTATTCATCCATCTCGATTTTAACATTTCCTCTATCCAATGGTATTTCCTGATGCTCTGATCCAATCGCCTATGTATTCCATTTAAGAAATGTGATTAAAGAGAAGAGATCTTTTTACTGTCAGCCTAACTGTTATTTAAACCAGGTGCTTTGTCCTTTTCCTTTCCCTTTCACCTCCCTTCACTCCTCCTCCTCCTCCTCCTCCTCCTCCTCCTCCTCCTCCTCCTCCTCCTCCTCCTCAGGTTGAAGCTGCTGCCATATTAAGACCAGCTCCCAGGGGAACATAAGCAACATAACACGATGCTTCCTGTGTGCTAACTTTAAATGACAAGTCAAAAATACCATATACTGTGCAAGGCTTTTTAAAACGCAGCTGAGGGATGCTTTACAAATTGCCATTCAACACTTAAAATACAAGTGTCTATACAGCTTATGATGAGTAGAGCGAATCAGCTGTTTATTATTGCTCACTCGGTGCATCTGAATGGAGGAGACAAAATAATTCTCAGCTCAGTCAGGACCCTACAAACCAGAGGAGGCTGGTCCATAGAGGCAAAGGAGGTTGCACTATCTCTATTTTTGAGAGGCAAGAGGGAGATCAAAACATAGAAAAGAGTAATTGGTTGAAATAAACCATTACCAAATCTCAATACCATTGACAAAATATTTTTTTCTCTTCGTCGACTAAGCCATCCATCCATCCAGCTTCACATGTGAGCTGTCTGACATCCTGTCACACCGCGGTGAGGTTTGTCTGCTAAAAATCTCCATTTCAGGGTCCCCTCCAAGAAGCTGGCGCCTCGGTTCGTGGGTCCGTTCACCATCACACACATCTCTGAACCCCTCAAAATGCACATAAACGAGCACAGGGAACACATACGTTTTTATTTATTCAAGTCACCATCCCAAACACTGATTTTGGGACAGCCATGGCTGTTTCACGACAACCCCCATGTAAACTGGAGAACGGGAGAAATTATGGGATGGGGGGAGGACTGTGTTGGTGATTGTTTTGACGTCTCAACTCAGGGGAGAGATGTAACTGTGGCTAACCTTACCTCTGCTAACTCCGCCATAGACTCCGAGTACCCGGACTTGAGCTCCGTGCCCTCCTGCTACCACCACCTTCGGGAGGTTTTTAGTAAGACTAAGGCCATGTCACTCCCTCCTCATCGGCCATATGACTGTGCCATTGAACTGATTCCAGGCTCCACCATTCCCAAGGGCCGCCTGTACTCGGTCTCTGGGCCAGAGAGGGAGGCCATGCGAGAGTACATCGGGACCTCACTGAAGGCGGGGTTGATCCGCTCATCATCATTACCAGCAGGTGCCGGTTTCTTTTTTGTGGGCAAGAAGGATGGGTCCCTAAGACCTTGCATAGACTACAGTCCCCTCAATGACATTACAATAAAAAAACGTTACCCACTTCCTCTCATGTCTTCCGTGTTTGACCAGCTCCAGCAGGCCAAAGTTTTCACTAAACTAGACCTACGCAATGCTTACCATCTGATCAGAATAAGAGACGGTGACGAGTGGAAAACGGGGTTTAATACCCCAAGCGGTCATTATGAGTACCTGGTCATGCCTTTCGGGTTAACCAACGCGCCTGCTGTGTTCCAAGCAATGATTCATGAGGTACTTAGGGATTTTCTTGACCATTTTGTTTATGTATACCTTGATGACATTCTCATTTACTCCCCTGACCTTGACACACACCAGGACCATGTAACTAAAGTACTAAAAAGACTGCTGGAAAACAAACTCTATGTCAAAGCTGAAAAGAGTGAGTTCCATGCCAACACCGTCTCCTTCCTGGCTTCATTGTAGCCCCTGGAAGAGTGCAGATGGACCCGGCTAAAATTAGCGCTGTGGCTGAGTGGCCCACACCTGATAGCCGTAAAAAGGTTCAGCAGTTCCTCGGTTTTGCTAACTTTTACAGACGGTTCATCAAAGGCTTTAGTGCAATAGCTGCCCCGCTCCATGCTCTTACTTCCCTTACTACCACGCTCTTACTTGCGTTTCCACTGGTCTCCAGGGGTGGAGACAGCCTTCCAGACCCTCCCATCCTCACCATGCCAGACCCACAGCGACAGTTCGTGGTCGAGGTAGACGCGTCCAACGAAGGGATTGGGGCAGTCCTCTCTCAACGGTCAGAGCAGGATGGGAAGATGCATCCCTGTGCCTTCATGTCACGGCGGCTGTCCAAAGCGGAGCGGAACTATGATGTCGGCAACCGGGAGCTACTGGCGGTCAAGGTTGCCCTGGAAGAGTGGAAACACCGGCTTGAGGGGGCAAACCATCCATTCACTGTCTGGACTGATCACAAAAACCTTGAATATATCAGAAAAGCCAAGAGACTCAACTCCGGTTTTCTTTTTCTCTCTCTTACAGGCCGGGGTCCCGCAACGGCAAGCCAGACGCCCCGTCTCGACTCTTTGACCCCGAGCCTGTTGCCAAGGAACCAGAGACTATCCTCCCACGAACCTGTGTGGTTGGAGCGGTGACTTGGCAGATAGAAAATGAGGTTAAGCAGGCTAATGGTGAGGCTCCGCCACCTAGTGGGTGCCCAGAGAATTGTTCGTTTGTCCCGGTTGAGTTGCACCCACAGGTGATCCACTGGGCCCACACCTTGCTGCTTTCCTGCCATCCGGGAGTTCGAAGGACTATGTTCGCCATCTCTCGGAGGTTCTGGTGGCCATCCATGGAGCCCGGGGTCCGGGAGTACATAGAGGCATGTTTGGTCTGCGCCCGTAACAAGACGTCCTCCAGGTCACGCATGGGGCTCTTACAGCCGCTCCCCATCCCCTCCAGACCGTGGTCTGACATCTCCATGGACTAAGTCACGGGGCTCCCAGTGTCATAAGGTAACACCACTGTCCTCACAGTGGTGGATAGATTTTCCAAAATGGCTAGATTCATTGCTCTGCCAAAACTGCCCTCCGCCAAGGAAACGGCGGAGATCATGATGAACAATGTTTTCAGGATTCATGGATTTCCCAAGGACATAGTATCCGACCGGGGGCCCCAGTTTGTTTCCCGGTTCTGGAGGGAGTTCTGTCGACTCATCGGAGCTAAGGCCAGCCTGACCTCCGGATATCACCCGGAGGTGATATCCGGAATCCCTCTACATGGAGCAAGCACCTGGTCTGGGTCGAATATGCCCACAACTCACTGCCCACCTCAGCCACAGGTTTTTCACCGTTTGAATGTGTATTTGGTTACTTGCCCCCTGTTTTTGCAGACAACGAGCCTGAAGTGTCTGTGCCCTCCGCCCATGCTGTAGTTTGTCGTTGTCGCCGTATCTGGGCGGCCGCCCGGCAGGTGTTAATTCGACAAGGGGACCGAGTCAAGAAAGCGGCAGACCGCAAGAGACAACCCGCTCCAGCCTACCAGCCAGGTGAGAGGGTGTGGCTGTCTGCTAAAAATCTCCATCTCAGGGTCCCCTCCAAGAAGCTGGCGCCTCGGTTCGTGGGTCCATTCCCCATCACCAAGATCATTAGTCCCGCGGCCGTCCGCCTTCGCCTGCCTCGATCCCTCCGTGCTCACCCGACCTTCCATGTAAGCCAGATCAAACCGGCCAAGGAGAGTCCCATGGTCCCAGCTGTCACACCTCCGCCGCTGCCAGAAGTGGTAGACGGCGGCCCAGTCTACAAGGTCAAGCAGTTGCTGGCAGTACGCAGCCGGGGTAGACAATACCTGGTGGACTGGGAAGGATACAGACCAGAGGAGAGACAGTGGATCCCCTCCCGCTACATAGTAGACCCTAGTCTAATAGAGGATTTTCATAGGGACCACCCTGAACAACCTGGGCCGTCAGGAGTCGGCCCTAGAGGGGGGGGGGGTACTGTCACACCGCGGTGAGGTTTGTCTTGTTCTGGGTTTTATTTTGTCTTGTGACTTCCTGTTTTATTTAGAAAATGATCTCCCCTCTCGTTTCAGATCACTTGCCCTTCCTCATGTGTCACCAGTCTGATTGTCTTCCCTGATTCCTGATTGTGTTCACCTGTTCCCCATTGCCCTCATGTGTCTTATAGTCTGCGTCTCCCTTTGTCTTCTGCCAGAGTGTTTCGTTCCTGTCGTTCACCCAAGCCAGTTGCCACAGCCCAAGTCTTGTCTCTGTTTCATCTTGAAGTGTTTGTATTCTTTTCCTCCAGGCGAGTGATTTTGTGTTTATAGTTTTCATAGTTCCTACCTAGTTTCATAGTGTGTTTTAGCCTCCCTTGGAGTGAATTTTTGTTCTAGTGTAGCATCTTAGACATAGTCTGAGCCTCCGTTTATGAAGGAGAGCCCTTTTGTTTTGTATCTTTAGCATTTAGCATTTGTCGTCCCTCCCTTTTGGAGTGGTTTTTGTTTCTCGTTTTTTCATATTAGACTCGTAGTATAATTTTCATAGCCGTTTTTATTTAATCACCTTGTCCTGAGGTCTAGAAGCATTAATAAAGTCCACTCATTGATCTACGCTCTGCATCTGAGTCCTCTTTATAGTCCAGGCCTGACACATCCTTGTGGAGAAGAAGACTTCTGCAGCGCTCTGGGGCCACCAACTCCTCAACTCACCATCTCTTATCAACTCTTAATCATTTTGGTTGAGCCCTCCAATACCCTTCCTCTACTCTCCATCTGAATCAGCCAAACCAGCACAGCACTGTATTTTTTGTTCAATACATTTTGTTCTCAAATTAGTGCATGTTTTTCAAATGGTAGATGCCATCATTACTAGATGGTTCGATCATATGAATGCTAGTTTTGTATATGCAAAGTAGTCTGCATTTGTCACTAGTCACACAAAAAATGCCAACACTACACAGTATGAGTATGACTTGTACAATGTGTGTGTGTTTTGTGTGTGTGTTCTTCGTGGTCTTTTATAAAATACATTGTGGGATCGTAAAGAATGTTGACTACTTCAAAACATAATTTATTTGATGAATAAATGCTTTGTATACAAAAAAAGATGCCTCTTTTCCTCCCCAATTTCTAAAGTCACCAGCCTCCACTGCTACAGGCGGTGATGACTAAAGCCCTATGCATATAACACACACACATACAGTACACACTCACACACAGACATACATACGCACTCCAACACACAAACACACGCATACACCCATGCACACACATGCACAAACATACGCTGATATATTTTGAGGCACACATTCCCTATACAGGATTAAAGTACATGAACATGGGTTCGTGTTTCATCACATATTTCTTTTCACTGTCTAGTGACATGCGGCAATAAAACATTCCTCAAAGCTTCAGTAGAAATCATGTCAAGGCAGGGGAGGGCCGGCCTCCATTTTGGGGATTGAGTTGATGATGGCTGACTCTCTGGAGCAGATATGCCCATTCAAGCTCCCAGTTTCCTCTACCAGCCTTAGCGTAACATCAGGCTCACACAGTTTCCTCTAGCAGCCTTAAAGGTACAGTGTGTAAAATTTAGCGGTGAGGTTGCAGATTACAACAAACTGAATACCTCCCTCTCACCTCTCCCTTTCCAACGACGTAGGAGAAGCTACGGTGGCCTGTACTGGCCTGTAAGTTGCCAGTAGGTACTAGGGGTGCAATATTGTTTAAGTCTGTTATAGTTTCCACCAATGTACACATATCGAAAGTCACCTGTATTATATACAGTCTATGTACGTTACATTCACACTGGAGCTCCACTGGCCACACAGTTTTTTTTACCTGCTTTTACTGTTGTAGAGCTAGCGGGATACATTTCTTAACAGTGATTTTAATATTATATATTATATCCATTTGGAATGTTTTGTAACGTGAGACGTATCTGGTTTAATTGCACTTTAGTTAGGCTATTGATTAGGGCAGGGTACTTTGTAATTTGTCTATTGTGTAGAAATATAGACCAAACGATGGCTCTATAGAGAGGAGTGCTGCTGCCCGACGGTTACACTTGGAAGCCCCGTCTCCTGGGCAGGTAGACACCGCTAGACACACGGTGTCTAGCGGTGTCTAACTTAAAAAAACACTTTCAAACTACATAGCCCTATCTGCTATTGAAATAATCTTAATACACCACCACAGTAGCACTATGCTGCTATAAATGTCATTTTCGGTTTTGATGTCAGGACGTCCCTGGCGGGCGGACATTACTGTAAAAAGTATCGAAGGCGGGGGAACTCCGTCCCCCTGGGCCAGCTACTAAATGTTGGCGACCGAACCTATTTAGTCTCAACAACAATATGCAATGGCGAAGGCTTTATTTCTCTAGAGCCGTTTGTCGGTTCTGGGCTACTGTTGAAACATGGCAACATAGTGGCTTCTGTGGAAGGTGACCTGCTCCCCATGTAAATATAAACGGCTCATTCTAAGTGAACGAAAACACAACGATAATTATTTTCAGGTCATTATACACTAATGAAAACATACTTAGGAATATTATATTCAATTTCTGCCAAGTTTGTTCCACTAGAGGCCACGAAATACTACACTTTGGACCTTTAACAGAGCATCACACTTGTGTTTTTTATTATATTCACTGTTTTTTTAATAATTCTGAAAATGTCAATGGTTGAATGTAAAACTGCTTGAGGAGTTGGATTGTGTAATAATGAATGCTAAGGTTGAGCAAAGACCAAACTATTAAACTGCCAGTGAACCCAAAATCGTGTTTTTGGTTTTCAACGTGTGTTGTATGAGTGTTGTATGATCTTGAACATAATTGTCTATGCCATTTGGAACTGCTACTGAAATAATACTGTCATTTAGAAAAAAACAGGTGTAAAATCATATGTTTTTGCCAGTCTCCGCAAACCAGTTTGTGAACGTTCTACTCTGCCTCGAAATCAAGTCCCATTTTTTTCATGATGTCGTCACGAAGAAGGAAGAGCTCGCACTCAATGATGCGTAACTATCTTAAAAAAAGTATCACAAATTTGCCATGAGCTGTAACCATGGAGATAACACGTCCCCCCTCCCCCCTTCAACTCTCACCCCAAAACACTTTTTTTAAATCTCAGTGTTTGAATTTGAGCTGAAATAGGGGGGTTAACTTTCACCAGAGCTATTATAGAGAGAGAGCTATGCCACTCCTGTTGACCATAATGTGACAGATCTAAGATACTTGCTTTGAAAGTTATCAGATGAATTGGACAGCACATGGGAGAAATCTTTGTGTCAGAAAGCTATAAAGTAGTATAAAGAGCAACAAAGTACATGTAGGGAGAATGTCGTAGTGGATGAATGGGTCAAGCATAGGGTTTTTACCCAGGAGACTGGGGTTCGTGTCCTGAACCCTGTGTTGTTTTTAGACTTCATTTTGAGTTTTGTTAGATTTGCAGTTTGGTTAGTTTTAGGCAACATAACTACTTGGTTAGGTTTAGGCAACACAACTACTTGGTTAGGTTTAGGGTTAGGGTTAGGCAACAAAACTACTTGGTTAGGTTTAGGGTTAGGGTTAGCTTTCTTGACTGAAGGCAAACTTCTCCCATGTGCAATTGGACAGCAGTGCTAAAAAAGTGAACGTAGCTTTAACATGTGGAGTAGTTGGCAGCTATCATGGCATTGAACGCAGTGCTCTCATGAATATCCATGAAGAAATTACCAAGATTGAATAATAATAGCAGTTTTCACCAAAATGGTTCAAATTTGTAATGTAATGCCATGAAAAAGTGTCTTCTTATCCACCGTCAGAAAATGACCACGATGGCACATTTGAAAAATGATTACCTCGCTTAAGTGTTGATTTTTATAGAACGAACGGATGAGAATGAATGGCAGTTAATAAACAGGGCGCTTGTAAACGCTCAAGGTACGTGTCCACCCATCTGTGTATGGAGTGTATGGGGAGTGTGTGTGGTTGATGGCTGGTTTACAGCCTCACCTGGCCCGAGTCAGACTATTTAGACTCTGGGGCTGGGTGGGGCTGCACACCTGTGGTGCATGAGCAATCATGGCACCCAGGATAAACCAGCTATCACCACACACACTCAGGAGAGAGCCACTGTCATGGCAGCATGTACCATCTGCTCGGCGTATTACATCTCGCCATCTCCAATAGATGCGTTCTTCAATCAACATCTACCTGTTTCCTGTGTCGGAGGGCCCCAGCAAAAGCCACTATGGTGGCGTGTGGCAGGAAGCAACTGCCACACCGTCATTTCCATGCCTCCCATTCATTGTGTATGTGAGCAGCTCTCCAATGCATTCTGGTAGTGTGGTGTTGAGTTTCGAGAGATTGGGTGTCTCGTCTACTTTATGCAAATGCGGGGCGTCTGGTGATACTTGCCGCCTCTGGAAACTCCCGAAAAACATTTAAACTAACTGTTGTCGATCTAAAATGAAAACAGATTCAGCAACTGCATGGCTTATTTATTTCCTAAAATGTTTTCATTTTAGTGTACTATTTAGCTGTTGAATGAGATCGTTTGTCAAAGGTGGCCGCCACGTTTGTCCAGTTTGAAATCCAAAAGCAGACAGCCCAGAACTGACAGCGTCGGTCCGATGACGTCCAATCAGATGCAGCCAGAAAGTGTTTGCGCGGGCTATTGCCCGTCCAATGGGGAAACAACAACAACCACATCATTACTAACGACCAATGGTGCAACTCTATCACTCAGTCACTCAGTGACAGAGTGTTGTGGATATAGGGCTGGCCTGCCGGTCCAACCAAAAAATATGTACGGTTGGGGTGGCCGATACACCGGTATGATGTTGTGCCACAACATGGATTTTGCAATACCGTCATCACCGTAATCAATCAAAATATATCAAAAATAAGGCATTTCATTTTCTTGTGGTCTTAATACTTGTCCTTATAGTAGGGGTGCAAGAAATACCCTAAAACTTGAAACACTATGGTATATATCTATGGAGATTCATTTATGCATCCAGGTAATTGAACTTTCAACAAAAACTGGTTCTGGGATATGTTTAGTATGATAACGAGTTCCAACGTTCCATGGAGAGCAAAAAAAAGCCGATATGACACGAAGCTAAGTTTGCTGTTTTTAGCCGATTCTACCAAACTGCTATACGTTTGAGTGCTATGGGCAACTGACCTGGTAAAAAATTAAAAAATGTAATACATTTTTAAAGCACTTACAAGGCTAGAAAAAGCCTGACACTTCTTTGGTATTATAATGAGGGTCTTAACATATAAAACGAGGCATTGACAACTTCGTAAGTGTACAGATAGTTTATTAAAAAGCATATTTTATACACAATACCTTCAGTAGTTCACCCGTCGACGCCATGTTTTTTTTAGGCTAAGTCGATTGACAAACACAGAGCTCGCGTGCAAGCACGCAAGTGTGTTAATGCGTAATTTTTTCTTAATCGAATTAAAATAAGATTGCGTTAACGCGTTATTATCATGCTAATTTTGACAGCCCTACTTTATTTACATATTTACATTGTCTTTTGTTTGAACCTAGCGCTTTCTTAGTTTGAAACCTCAGGTAAACCTCCTAGTGTGTAGTCCTTTGCAGGCTGCCCACTGTTAAACTCTCTTTAGTTACTTTTTATCCCTTTTGGGCAGGTGGTGATTGGTGTTGGGTTTTTGCACGGTTTTACGTTAGGTTCAGGGAGTGTAGGGAAGATGGTTTCCCGGAAGACTCACTTAATTCCATTGTGTGTTTGTTCATGGTCGGGAGCCAGGAAGTCTGCTTTTCTTTTTGAGTTAGGTAGACTTAGGTTTATTTTCTGTTTTGTTTTACACAGCATACACCCCCTACAACTACATAAACCACCACCTTGTTCAGTTTTGTTTCTGGAATACGGTAATAAACCCCTAAACCGTCACCCTCTGTCTTGTCTCTTATTATGTTATGTTGTACCATCATTCTTCCCATGGACACATAACATAATAATGGGGGCTCGTCCGGGATTTGAACCCGGGACCTCTCGCAGTAACAGGTGTAAATTGACACTTTTTAACCTACACCCTCCAGCCAAGAAGAATCGAGTATTCACCCAGACCATGGTATAAGTATGTGTATGTAGTATTGTTTTGTGTAAGTTAAGATTTTTGCAGGCTTAATTAATGTGGCCGAGGTTCCGGGTTCATTGTTACTACAAACATACGACCAATCAGCTCTGAATTATCTGTGAATTAAAAGTTCCTTTCGGCTTTTGATTGAGAACTGATTTCATGTCTCATTGTGTTTAAGTGTTGTGTTTCATGATTTTCTCTTTATTTCTAATAATGAGACTCATATCAATGTGTATACTACACGTAGGCTACATATGCTTCACTTGTATCATTGTGTATTTTCTGGGTGGCTTTGTGAATAAATAACGCAGCTGACTATGTGTCACCGCTGCATGTAACAATATTGCCATGGTGTAGGAGTCAAGCATATTTTTTTTATCAATGTAGCGAGTTGCGAGTTAAGTGTAGCACAGAGCATTTTTTTTCTCAGCACCCCCTGCTGAGAACATGTTCCTGCGGCTATGGTCACTTCCTCATTCTGCAATATAGCTGTATATGTACTTGTCTTTGTATTTGTGTATCTGTGTCCTGTGAAGCACCTTGTAACTTTGTTGTTTTAAAAGGTGCTATATATAGACCAGGGGGGGGTATACTACGAAGCTCGCTGAACATACCCAGGCTTTCTTTGGATAACCTGGATCGACAAATACGAAACTCGCGATCAGAGTTAAACGGTTCCACGAAGCTCACTTACGAGTCACTTTGTCAAGCCAGGTTTTCCGCTTTAGTTTCAATGCACGTTCACATAAAAAGGGCGTAACCCAACGTTATTCACCTTGACGAAATGGATCCGACGGAGCGAACACAGGCTATGTATGTCACTCAGGAGGAGCAAGTAGTGATTATGAACTCATACGAGGAGTTAAAGAAGCAAATAACGGCAAGGGGCAATACAGTTGCCCATAATAAGGCTAGGGAGGCGTGCTGGCAAAAAATAGCAGATTCTGTGAATGCGTGAAAAGATTCTGCATAGCCTAATTGTCTAAACATAAAAATGCCAAATGCAGAATTGTTCACCATTAATCCCAATAGAGTGCATATGATTGCAAAATGCAAAAGCAACCTCCAACTTGCTTTATTGTGTAATTTAGGGAATTCATTTCAAATACATCCTATATGTAAGGAACGTATTGCATGTGCTGGAAGGTAGCGACGGTTGTGTGGTGGATTAGTATGTGAGCTGAACGCCAGCGACCGGGGTTCATATCTTGCCTGTCCATCATCATGCCTTTTACCCCCATCTAGATTACCAAACTGGATAATTCCATAACATTAATGAATAAGTATTTCATATGACATAAGAAATAGAATTGGTAACACTTTACAATAAGGTACGCAAAAAGTGGGTAGTTACTGAGGAACGAATGAGTAACGAATGATGAACAACCAGGGCCCTAACTGGGGCCCTAACTGGGGCCCTAACGGGACCCTAACAGGGCCTTAAGTGACAGTTACTCAGTAACTACTGAGGAGTTACTGGTAAACAGACTAGGGCAGAGGTTCCCAAACCTTTGACTGCTGAGGCCCAAATTCAATTCTGAAAATCTTCCGAGGCCCACCCAAACTTTTATCCTATTCATATCTCTGAGACACATATTTGTCAACGCATTCTTTTTTAAAATCACAAACTGTTCCAACATATTTACATGTGTGCTAAGCCTACATTTTGATTTACATAGGTTGGCACATTGAATTCATTTATTTTATTTTATTTATTTGAATGTAAATCTCTTTGGGTATTTTTAAACTTGAACCATTCAATCCCTTTTAGTAATCCGTCATGATTTTTTTTTTTCATGATTCTTTTTTTCAATTGAAAGGCCTCTCACGGCCGACCTGCAGTACCTCCGCGGCCCACTAGAGGGCCGTGGCCCACAGATTGGGAACCACTAGACTAGGGGACTACTGTATTCGTTACTGAGTAACGAATGATGAACAACCAGGGCCCTAACTGGGGCCCTAACTGGGGCCCTAACAGGGCCCTAAGTGACAGTTACTCAGTAACTACTGAGGAATTACTGGTAAACAGACTAGGCGACTACTGTATTCGTTACTGAGTAACTGTCACTTAGGGCCCTGTTAGGGCCCCAGTTAGGGCCCTGGTTGTTCATCATTCGTTACTCAGTAACGAATACAGCAGTCCCCTAGTCTGTTTACCAGTAACTCCTCAGTAGTTACTGAGTAACTGTCACTTAGGGCCCTGTTAGGGCCGCGTTAGGGCCCTGGTCGTTCATCATTCGTTACTCATTCGTTCCTCAGTAACTACCCACTTTTTGCGTACCTTATTGTAAAGTGTTACCCATCATTCGTTACCCAGTAACGAATACAGTAGTCCCCTAGTCTGTTTACCAGTAACTCCTCAGTAGTTACTGAGTAACTGTCACTTAGGGCCCTGTTAGGGCCCCAGTTAGGGCCCTGGTCGTTCATCATTCGTTACTCATTCGTTCCTCAGTAACTACCCACTTTTTGCATACCTTATTGTAAAGTGTTACCATAGAATTTATTAAACTACACATAAATGCACTTCACTCGGGAAACGAACCCAGCACGCAAAATCTCAAGACTGACGTGCTACCTCCACTCTACCACTCATTCACGCAAACAGGTGTTTTCTTTTACCTACGAGTTGATAAAATCCTTCCTTGACAGTTTGTGTTGGCAAGAAGCTGGGAAACACCACGGACATATTTAGCAATGTATTTAGGGCAGCTACAACCTTGCGTATTGCAAGGCACACTGTATTTTTGCTTATATTTTCGGCATCACCAACTGTATGCAAATATGTACCCTTGGCAAAAAATCGCAGTGAAACACAGACACACTGCGCAACAGTAAGCGCACGGCTTCTTTTTGTAGCATTGCCTACATAAGGTCCAACAAGGAGGATCAAATAGCGAATACCCTCTGATGAGAACCTGTATCTCTCATAAAGAATATCCTCAGGCAATGCCAAGGGATCGGATCTGTCCCGAAAGAGGAAAAAGGAGGGGCTAGGAAGCGGCGCTCAGCTTTAAGAAGCCGATCTAATCGGAAAGACTTAGCTGAAAACCTCCTCCTGACCAGGTTTGGTTGCCAGAATAAGTTACCATGGTGATATAGCGACGCTAAAAGAGAGCAACTTTCGTATGACAGCTAACCCAGGCTTTGAGCGCACCATACCTCGCTAACCCACTAATCAAGGTTCGTAGTACACCCCCCAGGGGTATTCAACTAAAATTTCAAGAGGTCCACTGAGAGAAAATTTCCTCAAGCGAAGGTGTGAGATATATATATATATTGAAGTAGCCTCATAGTTGTATCAACATCTGCAACTGACTGTTAAATTAAACAAAGTACAATTCAAAAATATTTATTGTCAATAAACATTGAAGTATACATGTGTACATTGAACTATACATAATAATAATAATAATAATAATAATAATAATGTTTTTCTCTCAATATGTTAAGGCTGCATTTAAAAATAAAATAGAGAAAATAAAAAAATAGCATTTGAAAAATTGTGCATCTTAAAATAAAGTGATTAATTTTAGAAAAATAAAAAACCAGCAGCTTGAGTTTCCCTTTTTCTTTGTTAACTGTCTCAACACATTTTTACAATAAATGAATATAAATACATCTTAACAATTGAACAGTTTTACAGTTTCTCTTTCTTCCCCTCTTATATTGTATGCCCCCACTTTCTGTTCTTTCAGTTCAGTGAGAGAACTGAGCTCTAACTTCTCCTGCCAGGACTTTAAATCTGGGCTGGAATGGTGTCAGGGTCATTCTCATGCACATGTGAAGGTGCTCATTGGTGAGCCTGGAACGATATTTAGTTTTAATAATGTTCATTATGGAGAAAGCTGCCTCACAGCTGTATGCAGACCCAAACATGGTCAAGATGAACAGGGCTACTTTTCTCAAACCTGGGAAAGTTGTCTCAGAGACCATTTGGAGCCAGAAAGTGGCAGGGTCACTTCTGCTGAACTGCTCTTTCAGGGCCATATCTGCTTGCAGATCAATCAATTGCAGCTGGAGAGGCCCAACATTTACCCACTTGAAGTGCTGTGTGACTTCTTTTGAGAACCCCCTGACATCTGTGATTAGAAATGGGTTCTGAATGAACATGGTGAGCTGCTGTCCAAAGCTGAAGCTGTCAAAACGTTTGCTGAAGTTTACAATAAGCTTATCAACAAAGTCAACAAAATGAGACACATCTCTCTGTCCCTGAACCTGTCCCTGCACTACTGGGAAGTGTTCAGTCTCCCTGTAGGTCTTCCTTGAACACCTCAAGTTTCCTCTGAAAGGAGTGGACAGCTGTCATCAGTTCACAAACTGAATTGTCCTTGCCCTGTAGCTTCAGATTCAGTTGATTCAGATGTGATGTGATATCAACCAAAAATGCTACATTATCCATATTTTTCTTATCTTTTAAAAAGAGAGAAAACTGTGTTGCCTTCTGACCTCTCAGCTCTGCTAAGAAAGCTGCTACTTCCCTTCTGATGGACCAAAAGCGCTCTGCCTTTGCTGAGCCATCTCACATTGTTGTGAAGCAAAAGATCATCAGCGTTTGCCTCAACTTCTCTCAGGAATTCCTTGAGCAAGCAATGCTGATAGGAAGAGGATGCCCTGAGAAAATTTTATCATTTTCATCACTGTGTTCATCACCTCAGCATGCTCATCAGACAGGGTGGAGCACAGGACAGATTGATGAATTATACAGTGATAAGAGATGAGTTTGGAATTGTCCTCTTTCATCCTTGCTACAGCTCCTTTCTCTCTTCCTATCATGGCAGGGGCTCCATCTGTTGTTATTGAAACTACTTGTTTCGGCTCTATTCCTCGCTTTGTTAACATCTCCTTGATTGCCAGGTAGATGTCCTCTCCTCTTGTGCTAGTCTGAAGGGGACTAACACCTAACAGGTCTTCACACAACACATTCTTGTCTTTGTTGAAGAACCTTACATAAACTAATAGCTGAGCATTGTCAGACACATCAGTGGACTCATCTACAGCTAAGCCTACACATGATGCCGTATGAATAGCTTCATCCAGCTGGGCTAGCACATCTTGGGCTAAGATTTCAGCTTTTTTTGTGGGTGATGATGACAACATAGGTATTTGCCTAATTTTGTCACAGAGCTCTTCGTTTTGTTTTCCCTCAAGTAAGGTCTCTGCTACTGCACTCATGCACCCCTTGACAACCCCTCCATCAGTAAATGGCTTTTTGTGTTGACCCAAAATCCAAGCAACTCTGAGGGAACATGCATTAGCACGTTGTTGGGCAGTGAATGAATGGGTCAGGATCCTGGTTGATTGCTCATATTGGGATCTGAAAATGCTTATTTTCTGTGACCTCAGTTCAGACTTGAGTGGTTAAGTTTGATCAAAAACTTTGTGTTTTGTCTCATAGTGGCGTTTTACATTGGCACTTTTAATGAGTGCCACGGTCTCTGAACATATGAGACACACTGGTTTTGTGCTCCCAGTGGGAAGAATGAACATAAATTAATCTGTCCATTCCGGGTTGAAAGCTCTATTTTCACTATCCACTTTTCTCTTCTTTGAGAGCGCCATTATTTTTCTCTGTCGTCTCCCGCTCACTCGTCTCTCTGTCTTCTCTCCCTGTCTCCCGCTCACTCGTCTCTCTGTCTTCTCTTCCTGTCTCCCGCTCACTCGTCTCTCTGTCTTCTCTTCCTGTCTCCGGCTCACTCGTCTCTCCGTGTCCTCTCCCTGTCTCCCGTTCACTCGTCTCTCCGTGTCCTCTCCCTGTCTCTCGCTCAATCGTCTCTCCGTGTCCTCTCCCTGTCTCCCGCTCACTTGTCTCTCCGTGTCCTCTCACTGTCTCCCGCTCACTCATCTCTCCGTCTTCTCTCCCTGTCTCCCGCTCACTCGCCTCTCTGTCTTCTCTCCCTGTCTCCCGCTCACTCGCCTCTCTGTCTTCTCTCCCTGTCTTCTCTCCCTGTATCCCGCTCACACGTCTCTCTGTCTTCTCTCCCTGTCTCCCGCTCACACGTCTCTCTGTCTTCTCTTCCTGTCTCCGGCTCACTTGTCTATCCGTGTCATCTCCCTGTATCACTAACTTCCCTTTCCACCTGTCACTCACCTCTCATCTCTCTCATCTCCGTATTCAGAGTCGCACTTTTGTTTACACAAATTTGATTGGCTGAGCAGTGTCACGTGGGACGCTTTACTCGCATGCAATTGGTCTGTAATGCTAAGCCAATGCCGTAAAGACTAGAAAAGCTGCGCTGGTTAAAATAGAAGCGCCCCCATCATAATGTAGAATCCCTCAATAGTTTATTGATTATAGGTCTAGGTCCGCATAGGACGGCGTCTGGCCTCTGATATAGACAATCTAACTTGCATAAATTAAATTAAACCTGTAACAACTACCTGTATATAATCATGTATATAATAATATGTGTGTATAATGTGAGTATAACCTATTAGTCCATATTTATTCTAGTTAATTTGTCCCGCCCCCAGTACCAGCTTAGATGTGTCCCCTACTAAGTGCGAAGAATTTTTAAAATTTTTCATTAGCAAAGTTGAGAACATCAAAATAAACATTTCCCCCTCCACCCATGACACAGCTGTCTCACTGGTCTTCATCTGATTTGGACTGTTTCCAACCCATCACGCTACCCTCCCTTATAAAGATTGTTTCCTCAATGAAATCTGCAACCTGCCCCCTTGATATTGTCCCCACTGCTCTCCTGAAGGATGTCTTCGACACAGCCGGTCCCAGCATCCTCTCTAGTCAACAGCTCTCTGGGCACTGGTACCATTCCAACCTGCTTGAAGCACTTCGACCCCACCTTGCCTAGTAGCTACAGACCAATCTCTAAACTTCCTTTCCTGTCAAAGGTTCTTGAAAAGGTCATTCTCTGTCAATTGCTGCCCTACTTACACCAAAATAACATCTTGGAAACATTTCAGTCAGGTTTTAGGGCTTACCATAGCACAGTCTGCCTTGCTGAAAGTGTCCAATGACCTGCTCCTCTCTATCGACTCCGGTGACTGTGCCGTCCTGATTCTCCTAGACCTCAGCGCAGCTTTTGATACAGTGGACCACAACATTTTAATTGACCGTCTCCAGTACAGGGTTGGTGTTGGTGGCACTGCCTTGACCTGGTCCACATCCTACCTCAGTAATAGAAGTTTATCTGTCAATATAGTAGGGCTGGGCGATTATGGAAAAAATTATAATCACGATTATTTTGATTGATATTGAAATCACGATTAATAAACACGTATATTCATTGATTTCAAAAAAAGTGTTTATTGCACCACCAAAACTCAACTTTAAATATAACTTTTAGAAAAACAACCAGTAATAAATTAGTAACAAGTAAAAAAGTTTAAAAAAAAATAATATATACAAATAATAATAAAAATAATAGCTCCCAAGCTGTCGCGCGACAATGTGACGTCACGGGAGCGTCGTAACTATTTATACTCACGCTGGTGGCCGTGACAGTAGTTGCAGTCTTCTCCTGAACAGAGGTGGCGCCACTGAGAAAAGGCGACCAGCTTTGCTATTTCTACGCACTAGAAGAAGAGATCTACTAATACTGGTACCCCTGTGTCTTTAATTTCTTACACATCATTAGACATTCAGTTAAGGTTTAATTAACCGGGATGTCTCTCACTATACAGCATTATGTCTATTGCTTTACATTGCTATTATTCTACATCACTGCCACACCTGGTCAGCCATCAACAGTCCAGTGTATGGCAGCAGTTCTCATATGAATAGTGTTTGGAAGCATCTATCTTAATAACGTAATGATTATTTTATATAATTGTATTTTATAACTTACTGCTGCTTTGAGATAGTTTTTCAGAAACGTAATTTCACTCGTCTTTGATCACAACAACAGTAGAAAGCACTTACGTAAAACCATGGTTTATTAGCGAAAAAATATAGGCCTACACCACACAATAAAATAGAACATATAAAGGAAGAAGCCAAAATAGAATGCTACGGAATGATAGCGCTGCGGCGCGCCGCTCCTGGGACGCTGCTGAGACGTTCCCCGGCGGCCCGGTGGAAATGCTTTCATTGATTAGAGTGGCAGCCAAGGGCGTCACCAGCTTTTTGAAAGTGGGGGGGACATATTTTGACGGGGGGTTTGGGGCTCCTCCCCCCGAAAAATTTGAAAGAAGTAGATGCAATTTCCCACATTCTGGTGCATTTTACCATGTTTTTAGATTTAGAATGATCTCCCTCTTTCATTGATTTTCCTTGGAGCTGGCATGGTCTGCAATTACTGACTACTATTATGTTCTGGTGTAATACACAGTAGTGTTGCACGGTGCACCAATACTTCAAAAGTACCGCGATTCTCTGGGGGGGGGCGCGATCGTAACCCACCCGGACCTACGACCGGTGGGGGGGGGGCGGGGGGGTTGTGCGCGATCGTAACACACCCCGGACCTACGACCGACGGGGGGAGGCGCGCGATCATAACACACCCCGGACCGATGACCGACGGGGCGGGGGGTGGCGATTGTAACACACCGCCTCCGGTTAGGACAAATGACTTTTAAAAAAAAGAAATTATTATGACAGTCCTGGGCCGGCCCAAAGATGTGCATCGCCCGGTGGGCCGATGGCCAGTCCAGCCCTGGCTGCGGCGCCAGTGTGTTTTGCACTTCACACTGCCGCCGCAGCGCCGCGGTAAAGCACAACAATGTTATTCGAGTGTTTCTCCTTGTCCAGGAAAAGTATTGAAATCGCAATTCTCAACTTGGTATCGGTATCGAAGCGATAATTTTGGTATCCTGACAACACTAATACACAGAGGACTGAAGTGACTGTGTTCAGCGTTCAGTCTGTGTTTCTGAAGTCTATCGCTGTCGTTGATCCGACTCTCAACATAGGCTTGCTTCGGTGCATGTTTTGAATGCGTGCGTGATGCTGCTTTGTGTGTTAACAAAAACAGGAAAACGCGGAGTGGATTTCTATTTATATGGGTATTCCCCCTACTGATAAAGTGGAACGGATTTGATTGTGAAGCAATGGAGAGAGCGCTGGACTAGTAGACCAGTCATGCGCTAATATTTTTGATGGCAAATGTGGGGGGGGTCCAAACGACTTTTTTGCAAGGGTGGGGGGGACGTGTCCCCCCCCAATTATATTATGGTGACGCCCATGGTGGCAGCAATCAGCAGCGGTGACCGCGGCGCACGGCCCCGGTGGAAATGAGCAGGCGCATTAAAATGTGCCTTCGAACTCGTCCGTGTTTCTGTTTCCGCTTTGTTGCGCGCCGTTGAAAAAAAAGAGAGGTGCGCGACACGGCGCGACCGGGCTAAAATCCTGATGCTTGGGAGCAGCGATTATACTGCGGCCTTAATTTGCGCGGCAGCACATTAATCGTTTTTCTTCGATTACAGTGTTTTCATGATCGTGAGAAGCCAAAATCGAAATCGTGATCAAATTTCGATTAATCGCCCAGCCCTACAATATAGGCAATTTTTCTTCTCCCCCAGCTAGTCTCTCCTGTGGGGTTCCACAGGGTTCCATCCTAGGTCCCATTCTGTTCTCTATTTACATGCTTCCCCTTGGTAAAATCATTAAAAAGCACAACATTTCCTTCCATTGCTATGCAGATGACGCACAGCTTTATCTCCCCCTGAAACCAAACGACCGGTTCAATCTAAAGAGTCTCATGGACTTCCTTGAGGACATTAAGTGTTGGATGGCACAAAACTTCCTGCAGCTGAATGAAAGCAAGTCTAAAGTTGTCCTATTCGGCCCCCCTGACTCCATCAAAGTATTTACCAACAGCCTAGGCAACCTGTCCACCCTTGTTTAACCCTATGTTAAAAACCTTGGTGTGATATTTGACCCCGCCTTTAAGTTTGACAAGCAGGTCAATGCAGTAGTAAAAGCTAGTTTCTTCCAGCTTCGTACTATTGCTAAAATCAAGCCTTTTCTCTCATTCAATGATCTCGAGAAGGTCATCCATGCCTTAATTTCCTCCCACTTAGGCTACATCCACACTACTACATTTTCGGTTTTATACGTTTTTTTAAAACGAAAAGGATCTCCGTCCACACTAGCGTTTTAGCACCATATCAGAAAGAATCTCTGTCCATACTACCACGCCTTAAAATGCATATCACATGACCATGCGTGGTCATGTGACCAGCGTGCCGGTATAAACAGGAAGCAGATTGTCTACTCTGCGGTTGGTTAGTAGCAGAAAATATTAGGGAGGAAGAACATTGAACAGAAGAACAATGGCGAAACCGGCGCTCCATGTACGGTTGATAACGCCGCTGGACACGGGGATTGTCGCAAATGGCTCGAATAATAGCTTGCCTCCTGCGCATGTAGGTAGCAGTAGCATTATAAATTGCAGAATCTAACTGCACAAGAGCTGCTAGGATAGACAAGGTCATAAACGCCTGTAATTCGTTATCCATGTTGGTTGAATTAACCGCCTCGAAGCTGATGAGGTTTGTTTTCTTCCGGAAAAGTGTCACATGATAGGGCATGACGATTCAGGAAAGGACACGTCATGACTGATAAGACCCAATTAGGAAGCGAACGTGGGTGTCTGCTTCATCGGCTCCGTATCCACCTGTCCACACTAGTCCAGACTGAAATGAAAACCCAGAGTTTTAAAACGGAGTTCTAAAACTGGGTCAGCAGTGTAATCTTCGTTTTAGGGGTTATAAAACGCCGGAGTAGTGTGTACGCTAGGCGTAAACGTGGCAAAAGTTATGCGGTTTAAAACGAAAATGTAGTAGTGTGGCTGTAGCCTTAGACTACTGCAATTCCCTGTATACTGGGATTATGGTGCATTCTATTTGTCTCGTAATCGCGACTTGCAGCTCGGGTGTGACGTCACATCCGTCTCGGAAAACGAGTGACCCCGGGTTTTTGCGTTCTATTTGGCACACAATAAGACGAGTCGGAGAAAAGATGGACGCGACTTTAATATGCTTGAAAAACAGTGTCATTCTGTGTTTAAACGTTAATTAAATATAGACACATTGATCACAGAGAAATTACCCAAGATTTCACAATGTGCTTGGTTGCAATAGGCAGTTTGGACGTTTCGTAACATTTATAGTGATTATCTCGTTTACGGTGCACCCACCGCAGATTTCACATGTTCATTACATATTACACAATCGTATTTCCCAGTTTGATATCTGAATATTCCGTTTTGATAATGTTAGGCTACTGCTCTGCTTTCTGCTCAAGAATCGGCATTGTTGTCATAGCAACATGGAGCGTCTCTAGCCAGTTCGGAGTAGCCATCTTTGTTACTGAACTCGGGGTTCTCTGAGTTCAGACGAGTTGACGAGTCGTATATACGACCTTGGGGGCGTTCTATTTGCAACTTCCGGTTCGTAACTCGGAAATCCGACTCGCAGATCGAGTCGGGTGGACAAATAGAACGGACCATTAGTCAATCGTCTCTGTCCCACCTGCAACTGGTCCAGAATGCCGCTGCTTAGAGGGGATCGAGCCTTTGCTATTGCAGCCCCTAGATTGTGGAATAGCATCCCCCTCTGTATCAGATCTGCCCCCTCCATTGATTCCTTTAAATCCAGGCTCAAAACGTACTTTTATTCTTTAGCGTTTGGTTCCTCCTGATGTGGTTTGATTTGTTCCTATGACTTGGTCGTTTCGTACTTATTACGTCATTCCGATAAGTCCGATATCATGACGAATAGCCCTGATAACATTATAATATAATATTATATAATGTTGTCAGCGCGGCAGCGCCCCGCTCCCACTGGGACACCTGAATGGCCTGCAGTGAATGCTGCGTTCAAGTGACGTTGGCATAATCAGAAAAACTCTTTCTGCCTCATGTCGGAAAATAACTCGTTACTCGGTCATCATTTTGTGACTTGAATTGATATCCACAGTATTTCTACACATGTTACACATAAACAATAGAAACATGAACTTAAAAAGGCCGAAAGAGTGACTAGCAAGCGTGGGAACGGGGAATTTCCGTCACGCTGTGAATGCAGCACAGCATGCTTACGTTTGAAAACAGACAAAATGGCGTCGATTGTGTGGGACTTTTTCAAAGTTTCTGAAGAAGACAGGTCGCTTGTTATTTGTAACAACTGTTAACAGTAGCACTAGCTTCAATACGTCAAACCTGATAAGTCACCTGAAACATAGAAAGCATATGACGACGCCCGGGCTGCTAAAGACGCTAGCAACTTAAAGCCAGCCGCAAAGAAGCTACCGGGACTTACACACATCGGCGTATTTGCATCAGGGGCCTTTATTTTTTTTTGAAAGGCTTGCCAATAGTTTTTCATTGGAAAAAATAAATATCTCCATTTAAAGAGTCAATTGTTTTTGGGTTTGTTCATAGTATTAATGTCATGATCTTAAGTCATGATCATATATATATGTATGTGCGTGTTTTATCTGTTATCGCTATCGGTATCAGCCTTTAGGAACTGAAAGTTATCGGTTATCGGTATCGGTTTTAAAAAAAAAGTGATCTTGCATCCCTAGTATTGATGCTTAATGTGTGTGTTTTTGTGTTTGTTTTTATTCTTTTTTTATTGTGATTTTACTTGCCTGCTCTGGGCCCAGATTCCCGATAACGATGGATCCACGCTCGTACGATCCTTCTTACGAATCATCTTTCGAATTATCGTTATTTTTTTCCGTGCATTTCCCGAAACTCCTCTTAACATGAACACGTGTGCACAGATCTAACGATCGATCGTAGCCTTGTAACTGTCCACTGACAACGGTGCTGAAATACATATTATACCATGGTCTGGGTGAATACTTGATTCTGATTGGCTGGAGGGTGTAGGTTAAAAAGTGTTAATTTACACCTAGGAAAGACGGTCGCTGCGGTCGGGTCGCTATGGCCACGTTGCTTGGCAAAGCCTAAATATTAAATAGTCCCCTCGACTTGTAAAAATAAAAAAACCCTCACGATTTTAACTCTAAAACACATTAAAGTATTATTAATTGATTAAATATTTCTTTCTTACGTAAGTGACCATGGTATAAGCGGGATAATGCCCTTCGAGGTGTCCATTAACGCCTCCGCGTCGATCATTAATTTCTGTTAATGGACACCTTGTCGGGCATTATCCCTTACATATTGCAGCTAAGGCCGGGGTAGCGTTAGGTGAGCCGGAGGATGGCGAAGAAGACGATGACAATGAGGAAGAACAAGGGTTTCAGGAAGACCTCCCTCAAAACTATGTGGCTGGTTTTGATACACGTAGAGGAGTGATTGAGACTTTTTTCTAACCGCCCCCCCCCCCCCCCCCCCCCCCACCTCTCCCACATGTCACTAAACATCCCTGTCAACACCAATCCCCACCATTTCGCACCACATACCCCTTTTGCCTGGTCCTTGGCTCTTTTCTTTTCTTTTTTCTTTTCATTTATGTTTTTTTTAATTTATTTTTTTGGCTTTATTTTTTTAAACCTTATTTTAGGCTATAGGCTATGTTTTATGAGTAGCCTATGTCACAGTCTGCACAAATCCCCCCACTCTCTCTCACACATTGTGAGTGCCATGCCTGCTCAAACATTTTCTGGACTTCCCCGCTTTATTTTGGCCCTTGACAACAATTGTTTCTAAGAATAGGCCGATTTGTAACACCGTCTTTATCAATCACCAAACTATAACAACCTAACGGCACACAATAGGCCCAGACGTGACACACAATTACCAATAACATAGACTAAGCTATATAGCCTATCGTAACTTTAGCCTCAGTGGAGTCACCAGCTGGACATTCAGTGGTATTGGATGTGTTAACGACGTTCGTAGTGCGCTACGAGTACCCCTGGAGCTCTCGTTAGCTACGAGCGTCTTAACGACTGTCGTTGCGCAACAATGCTTTCGGGAAACGGTGTGAAAACTGTCTGATGGTCGTACGACGAACGTAACGAACCACTTAGGCCAGGCGTCCCCAAACTACGGCCCACGGGCCGGATACGGCCCGCCTCCACATTTGGTCCGGCCCCCTGAACAATACCAGAGACGCATTATGATTTGTTTTTGTTTTTTTGTTTTTTTTCAGTCTGGCCACGCGAACCCTAGTCTCAGGCCCGGCTCTACCTAATTTAGTGCCCTAGGTGAGATTACTCTCTGGCAGGACGGTCGACGGGGGTGGGGGGGTGGGGGGGGCGCGCGATCGTAACACACCCCCGGACCTACGACCGACGGGGGGGAGGGGGGTGGTGCGCTTGTGTTATTTATTTCATTAATAGTGTTATTATTTATTTCCTGACTTTTTTTTCTGTGAAGATCCTGGAAAGGGTTATTAATATTTGGTTATGTGTGGCTTTCTGGAAAACAATAAATGTTTACGTTTAGGCACCCCTGCGATCGTCACACTTTTTCTGTTACAAACTGACCCCGGCCCCCATCAGAGAAGGGAATGTTATGTGGCCCTCACAGGAAAAAGTTTGGGGACCCCTGACTTAGGCTAAAGATGCTTTTGGGAAACGGGGCCCTGTACAGCACTTTGGTCAATGTGAGTTGTTTTTAAATGTGCTTTAGAAATAAATGTTACTTACTTACTTACTTACTAGCATCTGTGCACTCTGCACCATTGAACTATCATCTGTATATCTTGTCTGTGTAAGCACAATGAGAGCAACGAAAAACTGGAATCAAATTCCATGTATGTGTACATACTTTGCCAAAATACAAAATACCTTGTATTTGTCTATCTGTGTCCTGTGAAGCACCTTGTAACTTTGTTGTTTTAAGAGGTGCTCCATAAATAAAGTCGTACTTACAAAAATTAAATTAAACCTGTTACGGCACAAACCTGTTGTAATTTGCTGTGATTGTTGTTGCTCATTCCTAAGTATGTGTATGTGCATAAACTTATATATACATACGTGTATGTATATATAAGTTTATGCAAGCAGGTAGCTCAAATGTATGTGTATGTGTACATACACATACATTTGAGCTACCTGCTATATATATATATATATATATATATATATATATATATATATATATATATAAAACATTTGTTTAAATGTTTTTATTCGTAATTTACAACTCCAGTCTTGTGAATAAATTACATTACAGTATGTGTTTTTGTCATGACATTGTTGCATGTTTTAATACATTTCTAATTTTACCTGCATAGGTTGACGTACCGAGTTAAACTGGATGAGAAGTCCCACAACACCAATATACAGTTTCTGTTTTGTACCAATACAAGTCTGAAAGCTATACATTACTTGTCTAAAAGATGTATATCATGTATAATGATATTCTAAAATGTATATTAGGTTGGAGTCTACAGTAACTTGATATTTATTTGATATACTGCTTATTTATATTGTATATTATGTTTGTAATTGTACCATACTTAAATAAACCTGTTCTATAAAATCCACATTCTCTAATGGGGCACATAAACATCACTAAAATGAAAGCCGATGGATTATCTTCTACAGGCTATGAGATCAACGCGAGAGTGACACCCAAAGTGTTATATGGTGATCATGGCAACACCTCTCTTAAAGGTTTATGGTAGAGGTCTTCACGGGTCTACCCGAACCCTAGAAGCCGAGACCATCCATGTTTTATTATGGTCAATTTGGTCCTCGTCGGTTCCCATTCTATTACTTTAAAACTTCCATTTTAAAGCCACGAGTGTGGTCAGTTACACTCAGTTATTTGAGTTTTTGATTGTGATTTAACATTGATGTCTATGGCGAAAAAGGGGTTTCGGCACCATACCTAGTGGATGCTTAAGGTATTGCAAGCATAACATTCTCAACAGCAAATCTCAGGCATCAGCGAGATCAGTGCTTTATTCTCCCCTGGATACAACGAGCACGCTATTATAACATTGAGCTGAGAGTGGCAGCATCTGCTCCGGTGGCTGACAAGAAGCCTCCATGCTGAGAACACTTTTACACAACCAGAGTTATGGGGAAGGGGGGACTCCAATCAGCTGCCAATTAACTTACAGCCAGATAAATCGCTTTGGTGTGCTGTTTATTTTGCTGCATCATTCACTCAATACACTGACAGCGAAACCATAGTTTAGGTGACTGCAGCAATGTCGGCCCGTCCATAACTCGATGGAGAAAGATGTGTGCTCAGCACCTGTCAACCAAGACTGTAAACTCTATGTGGTTTACAGTTACAACTCATCACTTCTAACTGTAGCTTACAGTTACAACTAATCACTTTTATATAAATCATGCTAATATAAGACTAGCATGTCATGACATTTTTTCTTGGCTAAAAATAAGAATACTTTCTTAAAACGACCATAATCAATTTATCAATGTACGTCCTAAAATCCTGTAGCACCCTAAGTGCAACAGTGTAGAGGGGGATGTGCATTAGGATACTATTAAGGAACCCAAGAGCTGGAAGTACATGCCCTATTCCAAGGGACTGATTGAAAGGCAGAGAAACACAGACAGGAAGAGAGATCTCCTGAATAAGTCAGGAGAAATTTACTGAAATTTATAATGAGAGAAGGGAGAGTGAGAGACACTGAAGGAGAAACAGAGAAAGAAAGAAAGAAAGAAAGAAAGATGACCTCAATGCCCTTTTTGTCTGGGTTTGGGTTGGATTCATTGTGTTGGTCAAGTGTCTCTCAAGTTCATCTCTCTTGCCAGGACACATACTACTTAGAATATGTACCTTTTGTCAATTATCTAAAAAGTCCATCTCAAGAAAACACTCAAATATCATGACAATTTTTGTAGAGGTGACATAATTCACATTAGTTCTCCTTAAGCAAGAGGCATAATGGTAAGCACAGGGATTACCTGTTACAGATTAAATAGTGTACATTTGATTGACGTTAAAAGGTATTGTATGTTGTACTGAATGTTCAAAGTCTCAATTTGGATGAAATTCTGACAAATTAAAGAAAGTGTGTGCCCACACACACTTTCCAAAAACAGCTCTTTCCAGAAAGGTTCCCAAATGTATTCAAAACAGACTGAGGATGGCTGAATGTGTCTTTGGGAGAAAATAGTTACAAGAACATAACATAGAACATTGTCATGTATAGGATAATGCATAGTAACTGATTATTAACTAATTTCTTACCTGGTTCTCCTCATGAGTTACCCTCATCTGCTCCTTCAAGATGGACGTGCGCGCCGCCTCTTCTTTCCGCATTATCCGCTCCTTCTTGAGCTCGGGGCTCCAGAAACTCTTGATACTGTTAGTGGAGGATCCCAGTTTACTGTCCTTTAGATCCAGCTCTCTGCGTAGCAACTCGTTCTCCCTCTGCATGTCCCTGAACTGGGCCTGCATCTCCAGCAGCTCCCCCCCACTGCTGCGCACCGCCTGCCTCAGCAGAGCGGAGGGCACCCCCTGGTGGTGGTGGTGGTGGTGCAGCATGGAGAGGGAGCCCAGGTCACTGTAAGACAGAAGGTCAGCATGGGGCAGCCCCACTGAAGCGATGTTGGGACTGCTGCCCATGGCTGTGACGCGGCCCCCGTACATGGCCCGGCTGGTGGCTCTCCCCAGGGTCATGGTGCCCTTAGGGTAGGTGGCAGTGGAGCCCACGCCCTCGTGGTCGCTCAGGTACATGGGCCCCGAGGTGGCGTAGGCCGCATTGAGGGACTGGATGTTCTCCATGGAGAGCGTCTTGCCCCCCGCACCACCCCCGCCCCCACTGTTGGCCCTCCGGTGGCCCAAACGGGGGGACCTAGGCAGGCGCGGGGACCGTGCGGGGCTGCTCTCTATATGGCCTACTGCCCTGGCACTGCCGTACATGTCCTGGGTATGTAAGATCTGGCCACCAGGGGGTCCTTGCCAGGGGCGCGCTGAAATGAGACTGCTCTCGCTCACTGAATTGCATATGACTTCTTTAATTCATGCATGAACGGGTGGGGTGCTTTGGAATCAGATCTGGGGAAGCAAAATAAAAGTAATTGTGAGAGACATTAGGGATGTACATGTTATATAAATAAAAATATAAATAAAAGACTGCAAAGCTATTACGGAGCACATAGGAGATATTAAAGACTACTGAACTATCACGGGTAGGAGTTAGTAAGAGATTAAACTATTAAGGAGCATGTAGGAGATAGTTAAAGACTACTTACGAAGCAGGTAGGATTTAGCAAAAACCTACTTAACTATTAAGGTGCAGTTAGGTGTTAAACTACTAAACAATTGAGATACAGGTGGATGTTCGTACAAGACTAAGAAGGTAGGAGGAAATTATCTTGCTCAACAATGCTCTTGATATTTCACTATTCACATATGGTCTAGCCTGCCCTGAATTATAATGAAAAAATGCATCACCCCGTAAGAAATAGAGATCTCCCCTGCATTAACGTGTAACAATCTGGAGAGAGGTGGCTCCCTGAGGTTCAGATATGCCTGAGTCACTACCGATTGGCCTGCTGTCACATTTTGTTTGGCTCAGATTCTATGTGATCCCACTGGGAGTCCCAGCATCACTCTGGCGTTCCTCATGCAAACCATTCATCTATGTCCTATTAATAACCAGCCCATCAAAAAGTGAAAGGGATATGAGTATTGGGTTGATACTAACAGTTTAGCCAGGTCAAGAGAATGTCATTGGAGACCAGACTTTACTTTTGTACTTTAGGACAAAATATAATATCCCATCCTAAAAGAATATGATCATAAAGAAAGGTGCATGACAGTGACCCAGAGTAGGAGAAAGTTAATGAGAATGTAAAAAAAAAGAAAAAAGAGTGTGATTAATGTTGGTTAGTGAATATAGATTGAGTTCTACTCAGAGGCTGTCTATGGTAAAAAATAGAACCAGCTGCCAAAAGTGAAATATCACTTTAAGAGGACGGTGATTCGCTGGTTGGAAATAGAGTACATTCTTCCTTCCGGGTGACACTTGATTCTCAGTCACCAGTTGCCATGGTGACTGTCTGGGCCAACAAAGATAAGAGCACCTGGCCAGTTTTATATAAGAGCCAAAAATCTGTCCGATTCCAAAACAAAAATAAGTCTAGACAAAGACAATGCAGATGCTCTCGCGTTTTGAGCCAAGATGGCCACAAGATAGCCACTAATAACCTCTTCCCAATCAACTATACAAGCATGTCCGTGCAATCATTTATTTTGTTTGTTTATGGAAAAAGATGCATTATTTATAGATTTCATAAAGATTTTGAGCCTGTAGATTGAGGACGAGATGATAAGACAAACATCTACACGTAAGCCTTCACACAACTTAGTGACTCAGAGCACTCGATGTAACCACATTTTGGTGTAGTATTGTGTTGTTGTTTTAAGGTTGTACTGTGTTGCTGAGGAAAAGATAATGTGAACAGGGGCAAGGCGGTAGATTGTGAGCTGGTATGTAACGAAGTAATCTCCCTCCCTGGCAGCCAGAGCCCTCAGAGAGGCTAATTAACCTCTGATGCAAGATACATAACACATAGATGCTAACACCAAATAGATGCAAATTCCACATAGATGCTAAGTTAACGCCACATACATGACACACATAGATGCTAACGCCAAACAGATGCAAACGCCACATAGATGCTAAGTAAACACTACATACATGACACACATAGATGCTCATGCCAAATAGATGCAAATAGATGACACATAGATGCTAACGCCACATAAATGCTAGGGCCACATACATAGATGCTACACCACATAGACACTTCCACACTACACCGTTTGTACACAATCTTCAGTTGGGGTTTTTGTTGTTATGGAGGGTTGATGGTTAGCAAGTTGATGAATGGTTGTGTCTCTAAATTAAGAATAATATCGCATTACGATTTATGTGAATTGGCAGCCGCAGTTTATTGCAGCCACTGTTTAGACGTTTATGAAACACCACTAACACATTTACTTTATTGGAGAACGAAAAGGGAGAGAGAGAGAGAGACAGACAGACAGACAGACAGAGAGAGACAGAGAGAGAGAGTTAATAGCGTGGACAACAAATAAAGTCCACAAAGTGACCCTGTAAAAGTGTAAAAGTGACCCAAAAGTGGTCCAAGGAACAATTGTCTGGTCAATGTCAACATAATCATATCACAGTTGTATTAAAAATAGCTTTTGCATTAAATCCTGCTAATACACCTTGACCATTCTGTGGCACTCACATGTGTACGAAATAAGTGGGCAGCCAGCTGATGTTACAGAGAGCAAAGGAAACATCGGCAGCCAATGCCATTGTTAGATAACCTGACTCCAGAGACAAGTGGTGCGGAAAACACAAGTATACAGATGCTCTGAAACCAAGATTTGCCCCTTGGCACTGTGGGCCTAGGCCTCGGCTACTAGTCAGGTGGCTCACGGCTGGAGTTGTATTTCTGAAAGGCAACTGTGCCATTTACACATGTGGCCTCATTCATTTATTACTTCATAGAGTATATATGTCATTAAATAAAAAAAACAATATGAGAGAAAATGGCTGTGTATGAAGCATCCTATCTTATAAAATAAAAACAACATCCATTTGTTTTTGTGAAAGCTTATCCCTAATACATTTTGATTTGGTAGTTAAATTTGAAATATGAACATAGTCTTTAAATCTTTGAACAATTGCCAATATATAGGATATATATGTGACAGTGCAGACAGTTGTTAACTAGATTAAAAGCACAAGTCTATTAATCTATCATATAGGTGAAGAACATTCTAATTTCTCTCATGCATGAGGTTACCAAAGAATGCATAACAAATATTCAGTTACACAGACTGTAGAAGTATTTGTATCTTGATATTGGATTTTCTTCACACTACTTAAAACCAAGGAAAACCTTGTTATTCTTTATCAGGTTATTCTAGTCTGTTCTATTGAGGAATCATTCTGGACGCCCCCATGACAACGCGCGGACATCCCACCGGGTATAACGATTGGTCAATTGAAGAAAAACTAATTCTAAGGCCATATTCGTATATGATAAGGGACGCTTACTGTCAAGCGATTGCCACTTTTCAAATGTAGTCGTTATCAAGAGAGCACTTGTAGCTTCATCTTACGCAGTGGGAAGCACAATAAATCACGTCTTAGAGGCCTAATCAGGTTTAAAAAAGGGCCTCTTCCAGTAACCCACCCCATTAATATTGTCACAGAGAATGGCATGAGACATATGCGACAGACACTTCCTTTCCAATTAAAGTCAGACGACTATAATCGCAAATTTCGAGAAATAGCCCTATTAGGAAATAACTGACTTCAACCGGAAATAGCTCAACTTCAACTTACATAACAAACATAATAAATGTCAATTTTAAAGGCCTACGTTTATGTAGCCTACCTCAACGGGGGTGTTCGTCGAGTGGCAGAACAGACCAATTATATCTCAACATGGTAACGATGCACGCGGAATACTTTTTATTTTAAGCAATTGCTATTACAGAATGTAGCTTTTTAAACCAAATCCTTAGCG
The DNA here is from genome assembly GCA_030340625.1 of Merluccius polli. Lineage (NCBI taxonomy): Eukaryota > Metazoa > Chordata > Actinopteri > Gadiformes > Merlucciidae > Merluccius > Merluccius polli. The sequence continues at coordinate 187,561 of JAOPHQ010000588.1, forward strand.
TTTAACGCTATCCATCCAGGCAACTCAACGACCACTGAATGTCAATTATTTTTACGCACAGATGCTTCCCAGCATCAAGTCAAGTCAAGGAACGAAATCGTTCAAAAAATACGAATGCATACAATTTGTGGTATTGTACGATGAACATTGAGTCATTAAGTGGAAAAAATATCCAACAATTGTACCTTTTATCGATGCTAATTCTTCCCCATCGCTTCGTGAGACGACATCGTCTTGCCTCCATTCACACCAGCTGCATCCTGCGCTGTCATTGGCTGGCAGCGGACACGCGCAGCCTCCTCTACAGGGAGCAGCATCACTACCGCATGTGGCAGCAGGCAGGAGGGGATGGGCGGATGTGATATGCGTGAGTCTCTACTACAGAGACCTTTAAGATCCCCTCGGAAACACTGATTGTAACTATTCACATTGGTCTTTATAGCGATTTGCATGTCTCTCTCTGCTCAGTTTCACAACGTGATGACAGCGATGTGTCTATCATTTACTTAATTTCCAGGTAAACGAATGGAAGACGTCAAAAGCATTGTCCATACAATGCCCCACAACTTGGACTGTTTATCATTATAATTATAGAATTAGTTGTTGTATTTGCCATCATGTTAATAAATCTCAATACAATAACTCTAACTACCTACCATTAGAATAGACCACAACTCTTCTTTGGATGTATTCCATATAAATCACTATCTTTCACCGTTACTAACCCTAACTGTCAGTTTTGCTATTAGACACAATTGAGTGTAGCCCCAGTTAGCTACCATTTCAACATTTAAAGCCCACTGTGAAATCTCAATCTCATATTTAAAGTACCACACCAACTATAACACAAATATACAATAGTACAGCTTAGTTTTTAGATTAATGATTAACCTTGACTGTAAAAAGGATTTCCCTCTCAAGACTATGAAGCTATAGGATAGGTCCGGTACATTCTGTACGTGTTATTGGACTATTGATTCCTCCTGAGACAGCAGCAGTGTACAGGACTGGGTTAGTCTCTGGATTGTTTCATTAACAAAGAGTTGTGTATTGATTATGCAGTCTGCAGTAGAATCAAGCAAAGTAAATAAGATTGTGTTGGACAGCTTGAGTGATAGAGTAAAGATAAAGGAGGGATAGAGAATAAAGATAAAGGAGTGATAGAGAGTTAAGGTAAGAAGTGAAGAGAATTTAGATAAAGGAGTGATAGAGAATAAAGATAAGGAGTCCTTACCTTTAATGTCTATCACTCCTTAGGACTCCTTATCGTTAATGTATATTGCTCCTTGATGCGCTATTTTGCCGCAAATTTACAGCCTGCTTTGAAAACATTTCGGACAGACTCCACTAGTGCTCTACATTGGAGGCTTCGAATTCGTAAAACAATCTGACAGGTGGTGAGTATTAGCCTACTTGCCTTTTCACAGTCAATTTTTTGCTGGACCCTGTAGTGTAGAGCAGGGTTTCCCAAAGACTGGGTCGCGACCCACAGGTGGGTCGCACAGGATTTTATTTGGGTCACCATGTGCAAAAATGTGATTGTTTTCATCTGCAGTACATCTTTTGTCCACACGGGGCTGTTGCCGTTTCTACCCATAGGCACTCATTGCAGCTGCCCTCTCAAATTCAGCCTAAATCTCTCCGGACTCACATACGTAAAGTGGTCTGGCTGTGCGACCAGCAAACGTTTTAACAATTGTTGAGCAGATACAAATAAATGAGACTGTTTTTGGTATGGTTTGTATTGTAAGTATGCTTTGATCATTATTATAAGATGCTATAGACTCAATTCTGTTTGTTGTACCAATGATATGAAAAAATGAGAGCCTGTTAACTAAATGCATTTATTTGATCTCATTTATAATGGTTGTAGTTAAAATGTGTAGGCCTATATTGTTCTACTGATTCAAAAATGAGCCTGATTCAAAAATGAGCCTGTTAACTCACCTCAGGTAGCTTGTCCTTGAGTAGACGCTAGTAGACGCTTCGCTCTTCGCTCTCCGCTCTTACTTTCTTACTTTTCTTTTTTTTCCCATTGTAATCCTGTCCTTTTGCTACAAAATTTATGGAAAGCGGGTCCTGGATACTTCTAAATCACTGGGAGCTTAATTTATGAAAGTATCTGAAGGCTACCACTATTATTTAAACCCTTTTTACTTCGTGAGCGTGGCCTATCAGCAGCATAAGCTTGCACTATACTGACTGGGTTTGTGGAGCTCAGCTAAGCTAAGCTAATTAGCAACAAGATGCCTCCCTTTTCCACAGATGACTACCACCAACTTCTCCAGAAGATAGCAGTACTGGAGACGAAAATTCTGCGACTCGAAGTCAACGTGGAGGTAAATGGTCAATATGGGAATGAAACCACTCTACCGATGACCCAAATCAGTGGAAAGGAGCAGGCTAACAGACAAATGCTTTGTGCAAAGCCAAAGCATAATTCATGTAAAGATAAATCGCTTCCCTCAGATATGGGAAGACGATTAACAGGCAGAACCCAGCACCTGGAGACTCGTGATGATACTGAGTGGCCTGCACTGCCGTCACACAGGAGGGTCTCTTCAACCCCAGTACCAAGGAGAAAACAGCCGTGGAATGTGGCTAAAACAAAAAGTAAGAGCAAACCGACCAAAGACACAGGGATTCTACTAGAAAATAGATTTGCTCCACTTTTACAAGACCCTGATCCCCAAAAGAAAGGTCATCTTCCAGCACCGGAGAAAGGTATGAGGCTAAATCATATACTAAAAGGCTGCAGAAAGAGCTAACCACTGGGCCTCAAACGCTGATAGTGGGTGACGGAGCTGTGAATAAGACAAAACACTTTTTCAGCAAAAACACCAAAGGACTTTGTTTTACCAATGATATGGTGTCCGATATCTCAGAGAAAATTCTGGAAATCACTGCTGAGCATCCGACAGTGAAATCTCTCGTCATTCACACAGGAGCACTTGATGTTGTCAAGCAATAATCAGAGGTATTGAAATGGGATTTTAATTATCTGCTGAACAAAGTTCGATGTCTGAATACTGAGGTGTTTATCAGTGGACCTCTACCAACAGTTCGGCGAGGAGACAAGAGATTCAGCAGGCTGTTGATGCTAAACAGATGGCTCAAAGATACGTGTGCTGCTCAATCAGTGAATTTTATTGACAATTTCAACATTTTTTGGGAACGTAGACACCTCTTTGAGGCAGATAGATTTTGCCTTAACAAGTCAGGAGTACAGCTGTTAAGCTACAACATTTTTGATTTTTTGCGTCAGTCACCAGCAGCCCCTGCCAAGGACAAGAGGCGAGACAATCCAAAACAACAGATAAGACAGCCTTTTGGAGAAAAATTGCTACCGCCTGAGATAAGGATTGACCATGAAGGACAGCACACCGAGAGAGAGGCTTTAACATCATCATCCTTACCCCAACACGAGGAGTTTCCCCCAGCCCCAACAGCCCAACATGAGGAGTCTCCCCCAGCCCCAACAACCCAACAGGAGGAGTCTCCCCCAGCCCCGACAGCCCAACAAGTGGAGTCTCCCCCAGCCCCACCAGGAGACTCCCAACTTTCACCCACCGGGACCCCATCCAGCCTTTCATTCTCTCCACGCAGTCCGGATTCCCCATTCCCCCATTTTCTGGATTTCCAACTCACACCACGCCCAAATCCCATTTTTTCTCCCCTAAATCCCCCTCCTCGTCCTGCCCCTCCCATTCCACCACGCTGGAAAACACCATCACCCAAACGTCACAGAGCCCCCCCACCTCCTCTGACTCAGATAATCTGTGAGTCGGACTGATATGTGCCGAGTCCAGGCTGCAATACTGATACCAATAATGTTCTCCCCCAAGAAAAGTCAGGGCCCTATGGAGATCAGATAGCCTTCTCAATCCCTGTGATGACAGGTAACAGAAGAATGGTTAAACTGGTGAGGAATAAAAAGGGTAAATCTGCCAATTTATTAAGTATAGCATGTCAACCTCGAAATATACCAGTGTCTCCTGCTATCTCCACAAGATTAGCTCTACTCAATATCAGATCACTAGTCAACAAATCACTGTTAGTTAATGACGTCATTATGACCTATGATCTAGATTTTCTTAGTGAAACATGGCTGACTGAATGTAGCTGTTGTGCTATTCTCAATGAGGCAGCACCAACAAATTTCAGTTTTATGAACAAGTGTCGAACTGGTAAGAAAGGCGGGGGAGTTGCTGCCATCTTTAAATCTGTATTTCAGTGCAAGGAAATTACGTTAGTTGATTTTAGTTATTTTGAATATCTCTGTTTTTTACTAAAAGGTAATCCAAAAGTTCTTTTTTTAATCATTTATAGACCTCCAAGATACTCAGGAAAATTCATTGATGAGTTTGCTGAACTGCTGTCAGTTATCTGCACTGATTACAACTTTTTTTATCATAACAGGGGATTTTAACATTCAGGTAGACAATAACATGGACAGTAATGCCAAATAACTCTCTGCTCTACTTGACATTTTTGGCCTCTTGCAACATGTGAAAGGGCCCACACACACTCGAGGCCACACTCTGGATCTGGTTATCTCTAAAGGTGTTAACATTTCTTCTGTTGATGTTAAGGACTTGGCTCTTTCTGATCATTTCTGTGTGTTCTTTGACTTACAGATCATTCCAAATGTTCAGTTAACCTCTGTGTCTGTTAAGAGAAGGTACATAAATGAGAATACCAGTGCAAAGTTTATGGAGGCTATAGCTATGTCACCAAATGTGAGTGCAGAGTCAGTTGATGAACTCCTAGATAAATTTAACTGGAAAATCTCAAATGTCATGGATGCTGTTGCACCTATTAAAACTAAGACAACCTTGATCAGAAAGAAAACACCATGGAGGAACACTATGATGGTAAAGGCTTTAAAAACAGAATGCAGGAAAGCAGAGTGTAAGTGGAGAAAAACTAAACTTCAAATTCACCATGACCTCTACAAAATAAGTCTTTGTAATTTTAACTATGAATTACTCAAGGCTAGACAGCGACACTTTTCTGAAATTATTAATAAGAACATCAACAACACTCACACTCTATTTGCTATGGTTGATAAGCTGACAAACCCCCCCTAAACAGATAGCTCCAGAACTCCTTTCCACAGCAAAATGCAATGAATTTGCTTGCTTTTTCAGTGAAAAAATCCAGTCCATAAGGTTAAATATTAACACAAATCAACAAAACAATAAAATAACACAATCCCTAAGACCTCCCAGGAATAACTCAACTGTGATGTCAGAATTTAATACAGTTGACCAAAAAACCATAGAGGAAACAGTTCAGCATCTAAAACCATCAACATGCTGTCTTGAGACAATGCCATTAGACTTTTTAAAAACTATTGTGAACTCTGTCCAAATAGATTTGCGACAAATACTAAATAGCTCACTTCAATCGGGCACGTTTCCTAAATCCCTAAAAGTAGCTGCCATTAAGCCACTCTTAAAAAAGAGAACGCTGGATGCTTCCATGTTAACCAACTACAGACCTATCTCAAATCTTCCTTTTATAGCCAAGATCGTTGAGAAAGTGGTTTTTAATCAACTCAGCAATTTCTTGAATTCCAGTGGCATTTTTGACAAATTTCAATCCGGCTTCCGACCTCACCACTGTACAGAAACAGCTCTTATTAGAGTGTGTGGAGGGTTTATGTGGAGTGTGTGTTGTTGATGGCTGGTTTACAGCCTCACCTGGCCTGAGTCGGACTAATTGGCCATCAACACACACACTCGAGGAGGAGCACGGTCATGACTTGAAGTACCATCAGCTCGGCGTGTACCATTCTGCCTGAAACCCCAAATAAACACCTTGAATAACATCTACCCGTGTCCTGTGTCGGAGGGCCCCGAAAGAAAGCCACTTAGGTGGCGTGTGGCCGGACGTTACCCTGCCACACTGGCGCCCAACGTGGGGCTCCTCCGACCAGGACGGGACACGGAAGGGCTGTCCAAGCTACACTGGAGCCACCAGCCGCGGCGAGGACAGCCACCCCAGCACCAGCTCCCCCTGAACGGCAGCGACGGCCAGCGGAGGAGTGGGGAGGCAGCGCAGCGACCGCCACTGGCAACCGTCTGCAGCTAGCCTCCCCCGGATCCAGCCTGGAGCAGCCCAGGCCAGCCGCCCCTCTGCCAGGGGACCAGGAGCCCAAGGCCCCATGCTCCAGGAGGAGATGGGAGGGGGATCATGCCTCGTCGCCCTGGTGGAGGGGGGTGACTAAAGACTGTTCCAGGCCCTCCGAGAGCTACCTCCGCGGCCCAGCTGTCGGGCCTCCTCCGAGCCCATCCAGCCAGCCCCTGCAGCCAGCTACCCCCAGAGACACCTCCGCCAGCCGGAGCAGCAGCCCCAGGCCTCCGGTCTCCGGGACGGAGGGGGAGGGTGGGGTGGGCGTGTGACCCTGGGGAGGTGTGGAGGTAGTGGGGTTTGGGGGGCTGTGTTTATTTTTTGTTTAGGTATGGCAACCCTGAAAAGAGTCCAGGTTTTTTGTAGGTATGGTAACCCTGTTCAGAGTCCGGTATGTGTTTTTTTTTTTTTTTTTTGCTTGGATGGGGGATGGGGGGGGGGGGGGGGGGGGGAGTAGGCGAGGCTGGGGATTCTCCCCGGCCTCAATCTGGTGTTGGGGATATGTGGAGGGTTTATGTGGAGTGTGTGTTGTTGATGGCTGGTTTACAGCCTCACCTGGCCTGAGTCGGACTAATTGGACTCTGGCTGGGTGGGGCTGCACACCTGTGGTGCATGAGCAATCATGGCACCCAGGATAAACCAGCCATCAACACACACACTCGAGGAGGAGCACGGTCATGACTTGAAGTACCATCAGCTCGGCGTGTACCATTCTGCCTGAAACTCCAAATAAACACCTTGAATAACATCTACCCGTGTCCTGTGTCGGAGGGCCCCAAAGAAAGCCACTTCGGTGGCGTGTGGCCGGACGTACCCCGCCACAGAGTGTTAAATGATATTAGGTTAAACACTGAATCAGGCAAGGTGTCAGTTCTGGTCCTGTTGGATCTCAGTGCTGCATTTGACACTGTGATCACAGTATATTGTTGAACAGGTTGGAAACTTGGGCAGGACTCAGCGGAACAGTCCTAGAATGGTTCAGGTCCTGCTTGGAAGAGCGGAGTTATTTTGTGACCATTGGAAGTTATGAATCCAATCGAATGGCTATGACATGTGGAGTTCCTCAGGGGTCAGTTCTTGGACCCCTTCTGTTCAGTCTATATATGCTGCCTTTGGGTCAAGTTCTGCAGAACTCTAATGTAGACTATCACAGTTATGCAGATGACACGCAGATATACATAGCACTGTCCTCAGATGACTACAGTCCAATACAGTCATGGTGTCACTGTTTAGAGCAAGTAACAAATTGGATGAACCAAAATTTCCTTCAATTAAATCAGGACAAAACTGAGGTAATTGTTTTTGGCAATAAAGAGAAGAGGATTGCCGTCAGTAAACATCTTGAGTCACTCTCTCTAAAAACTAGGGACCAAGTCAGAAACCTTGGCGTGCTGATAGACTCAGATTTGACCTTCAGCAGTCATATCAAATCCATCACCAAAACTTCTATCAGCTTAAGAACATATCCAGAGTGAAGGGTTTTATGTCTCAAACAGACCAGAAGAAGTTGATTCATGCTTTCATCTCCAGTAGACTCGACTACTGTAACAGTCTTCTGACTGGACTCCCACAAAAAAGCATTAAACAGCTGCAGCTCATTCAGAATGCTGCAGCTCAAAGATCGATCAGAGCACATTACTCCAGTTCTAAACTCTTTACACTGGCTCCCAGTTAGCTATAGAATAGATTTTAAAGTTCTGCTACTGGTCTACAAATCACTGAATGGTTTAGGTCCAGAATACATGAATGACATCTTAGCAGAATACAAACCCAGTAGGGCTCTGAGTTCAACCTAAACATGGTGAAGCAGCTTTTAGCTGTTATGCTGCACACAACTGGAACAAACTACCAGCTGAACTGAAATCAGCCCCAACTGTGAAAATGTTTAAATCCAGGTTAAAAACACCTCTTCTCCTGTGCTTATGATTGAGCTCGTTCAAAGCACTTTAAATTGTAATCTTTCATTTGCACTATGTCCTTTTAAATCATTATTTTATGCTGCTCTATTATAGTATTTTATTTCTTTCTCTTTCTATTCTTCTGTAGTTGTTTTTATTTTTTTTATTTTTTTTTATTTCAATTCTCACTGTTAAATGTTTGTTTTATGTAAAGCGCATTGATTTGCCATTGTGTATGAAATGCGCTATATAAATAAAGCTGCCTTGCCTTGCCTCAATGCGTTCATCAACAATGAGTGCAAAACATGAAGTTATCAAAGAAACGTCTCTTTGAAATGTGTGGTTCATCAATTCAAGAGCTCTATAATACAATAGGCCTAGTATAAAGTGATGGGGACATGGCAGTGAGAAGGTTCAGGAATGTTCATTTATGTACAATGATGCTCTTCTTGCAATGCCTAACGTGAATTGGGTCACGATGGTTCGTCCTTTAGAAAAAGTGGGTCCCCAGAAGAAAAGTGTGGGAAACACTGGTGTAGAGGACCGGCCTAGTAGAGTGAATGTCCCTCACTGACTCACTCACTGACTCCATCCTGTCCACATTGAAAATACTGAGGTTGCGGTCTTTGGCCCCAGGTCAGTGATCCCCTACAACCAAGATTTAAAAAAATGCTTTCGGGTTTAAAATGCACTCATCATGCAGAGAAAGAAAACATTATTTTAGGACCCATTGCATGAGTATTATAAATCAGGTCAAGGTGTTATCTGATGAATACATTCCTTCCATCTATAGGGAGGAAAAGTGAAACAGCTCCCCCGCTGGTTGTGTTCAAGCTCTCGGGTGAAATTAATTGATTTTCCCAAAAGAGACATTTTTGGAATGTATTGCAAATGTATGTATTGCAAAACGAAAGTCAGCATCCTTGCTAATGGTTACAAGGGTATGTCTAGCATTGATTTTGATGAAGTTCCTGAACACACGTTGTACCTTAAAGGGGCTGTAGACAACTTTTCCCACCCTAGCGTTTCAAAGTGGTATTAGTTTATAGTCAAAATAAAGGTAAAGACAAACCGGATTGTGTTCCGTTTCCTCAGAGCCTAGCAACCACAAACAACACAAGCACTGCATTTGTTTGGAAATCTCCGCAAAAGAAACAATCAACACTTGGACGGGGGAGTAGAAGAAAACATTAGGAGGAAATTCAAATAATTGAGTCTACAATGGAGACATGAAAGCAGATACAAATGATTCGGTATGTGTTGAGAAAAGCGCACTGGGTTGGTAGCCTGACTGGATCGCCTGGCGAGTCGCGACATGAGGTTTATTCAAGTAGTATACTCAATGCGAAAATGTAGCATACGCAGATATAAGTAGTGTCATCAGATTGGCTTAGTTGGTTGTTCCACCGTCCGCCATTTCCACTAATGGGGATAGCTACCGATAGCTACCGGGTAAACAAAAGTGCTATTCCTCCTGGTGTGGTTGCACGCGCAATGGTTGATGCATTTTCTTTGTGCCGTAAAAATTGGGCCTTCATTTTACACAGGAGATCGTGCCTGGTGGCAGACAGAATTGCCGGGGAACCACCCCAACCTACCTCCAGGCACTAGTCAGACCTCACGCCCCGGCTAGAACCCTCCGCGCAACTACATCGGCCCGCCGGCTGGTACCACCATCCCTGAGAGCACAGCAAAGTCACAACTCTTCTCTGTCTTGGCGCCGCTATGGTGGAACGACCTCCCTGCTGATGTGAGGACTGCAGAGTCGATCACCTGCTTCCGCAAGAGACTCCTGTTCATCCACCTGTTCAGAGTTCACCTGGACCCCGCTTAGCATCCTTCCTCTACTACCCCCCCCCCCCCCCCCTCTAATAATAATTTTAAAAAAACAACAACTTTGCAATCATATTATGTTTGTATGTCCTGGCTGTTACTTTGATATTCCACGCTTAGTATTTTCACACTTATCTCCTTCGTATTCTAGCAATCGGTTAACTTAGCAATTAGGTATGCTTGAAACTTGTTCTTGTGAAATCCTTGCTCTACTGATAGCAGTTTAGTGTTTGGGAATAGCCCATAATACTGATGAAAATAGCCCCGCAGAGTAGACTTTGATGTGGTTGCATTACCAGCAGCCACAGATGCACCATTGTAGCCAGTGAAAACCGCAACATTCTAAACATGTCCATAATGAGCCGATTTAGTTGCAAAATGTTGCAAATTCAACGTCGGTATTCTTTCTTCTCGAAAGATCTATGCATAGCGTGCGCATCACGTCGATATTGCTGTTTGTTTCATGCTGCTAGCTAGCCTTGGCTTTTAGTGAGATCAAAGTGTTGTTAAAGACAGTAATCAAATATATTTCTATTGACCCTTTCTGGCGTTCGGTTTGATAACTGAAGGGAAATATAGTATCAATTTTCCTTTGAGGGTCTGATGCATTCTGTTCAATAAATAAAACTCTATAGCGCCCCCAACAACATGGTGAGATATGGAACTGTCAGCTGGCGACTAGTGAGCTAAAGTTGTTTACATCATCATTAGGTAGCCTCAAGGTGCACTCTATAGCTGTGTCCCAATTCAGGGGCTGCATCCTTCGAAGCACGCATTTGAAGGCCGATTACGTCACAACGCGGCGCGAAGGCTGTCCCAGTTCGAGGCTCCTTCAAATGCAGCCTTCAAATGTGTACTTCTTTTCCCTCTTTTTGGAGGATGCACCGCAACTATCCTTCGCGGCCTCGCATATCCCAAGATCCTTTGCGCGCCGCTGTTTAGTGGCGGGAAAATAACAATGGCGACACCAAGCGGCGATGAATTTATATTTAAATGTAATAAGTATTGGGTTTATATTTAATTACTTTTACTTATTACTACTTATACTTTTACTAATTACTTTACTAATTATTTTATTACTTTTATTATCCCTGCTTTATTTCCAGACTGTAAAACTGCAAACTCTAGTTAAACGATTGGATTGAATAAAGAGCTACGTTTATGATTATCACTATTATATGTTATACTTCATTATTATCATTATTATGATCATTTTTTGCTATATTAGAACCCTTCTGTTTGTTTTTCAACTGACGACAAACTGACAGGCAACGGCTACGGTACTACCAACTGACAGCTGGTGACGCAACCAGGAAATTCTTCGAAGGCTAGACCGTCTCATTTAACAACGGTTGATGCGGCCTTCGAAGGTCCCTCAGAAGGAGTCGCCTTCGAAGGCCGCGAAGGCCACGTACTTCGAAGCATGCAACCCCTGAATTGGGACACAGCTTATAAATCTACCTACCTAGGCCTACCTGCAAAAACAACATTGCGTTCATGAGCTTGAGATCTACCCCCAACGACTGTCACTGACACGTCTGCTATCCAGTTAGTGACTGACACACACTGACAAGTGATAATTTAAAAATGAAAAAAGCAGACTTACTTGCCGGTCGGGGGAGAAAACGTCCGTCAGAGAAATTATGGCTTCTAGTTTGCACAGATTCGGAGACCCGCGCAGTGAATTCAACCCGGTCAACTTGACATCGGGTAGGTGCATGACAGTGTTTATTAGGCGCCCATATGGGCTATTCTAATTTCTCATTTTGGGTGCTGGTGTATGTGGTGCACTTTGGCAGAAGACACACGTTCACTTCCATACAGGCTACCCTCAACGTAAACAGACTCAGTAGGCCTGCCCCGACGTGAGTCTAGTCACATGACGATTGGTCTTTCTTTCTTTTCCTTCTCATCAGCCCGATTTCCAAATTTTCTTGGGGGAGAACCCCTGTCTTAAAAGGACTCTAACTTCTGGGCTACAGCCCCGGATCATTTCAATTGCTAGCGACGCCCCTGGACAAAAGCGTCTGCTAAATGCCCTAAATGTAAATGCAAATTGAAAGCGAGGCTTATAGGGAAGCTAAGGGAACCAATCTAAACGCCGATGGTGTCATTATTCTGTAGCCATTACACTGTGTAATTAACATTTACTTCATATTGATACGTTAAAGCAAAAAAGTTGTCAACAGGACCTTTAACCAAAGCCACACGTTATCGCATGATTTTCATAGTGTATTACTTTATCTATCTTAAACAGTTAGCCAAAATCATAGTTCATTTGAGAATTAAACTGTAGTACTTTTTTTTCTTAGCATCTTCATCACTAGGCCTCTTTCTCAGGTTTTTGGCGAATACAACATACCCAAAGTGAATAGACTATATCTCCACAACTACAAGGGCTATAATATTAACATTTGGCACCAAAAGAAAGATAACACCTGTGAGGTTGTTGTGCAAGTGAAATAATCAATGGATGCTACTGGGTCAGAGTGAATAATGGTAGAATACAGCATAAATTGAAGATTTAATTTCCACCTGAAATATATCTCATGTTTTAGAGTGAATACCACCTAGTGCATTATCAGTTGGTAGCCCTATAGTACTATAGGGCCATGGCACACCAGGCCCGGTTCCAGAACAGAATGCCTTGGGGTGCATCTGATATTACAGGGGGTGCACCAGTAGGCTACTATAGAAGTGGTGGGGACCAGTAAGCGAGTGTCGACGGGGGGGGGGGGGGGGGGGGGGGGGGGGGCGATTGTCGACAGGGGGGGGGGGGGAATTTTCTCCCTCCTTTTTTCAATTGAGGGTGCAAACAATTTTTTTGAGGGTGCAATGCATGCTTATGCACCCTCGTAGAACCGGGCCTGTGGCACAAGTAGGTACTCTGATTTGCTAATAAAGTGAGCAGAGCAAAGATGGAGGTTTTAGTAGAGGTAGGTTTAGGCGGAGTCTCCAGAAAAACAATAAATCAAATGCAAACCAATACAAAAATGATACAATTTTGACATTTGACCTCTCTATTGAAAGGTCAGGGCAAAAAGAATTGAATGACACCAAGCCAAACCATCGCAATTGCACCATACAGCCACCAGATGGCAACAAAGACCGTGTGTTCTGATTGAAGGAAATTTACCTATTTCGTGTGAATCCTTCTTTGCTACTATACGATTGTAAACACCTTGTGAGGTTTCAAAATGGTGCCCAGCCTCCGTTTACGGTGGTACTATGCAAGTTTTGGTGACAGATGTATATGATCTGGACTGTTGGAATCAGTGGAATATCATCTTTCAAATGATTTTGTTATTGCTGTGTTATGAAATACATAACTCTTATTGTAAGACGCTTATTATTTTGTTTGGGGTTGGAATTGTGTTTAATTTAGTGATCTTATGATAGGCAACAAGTTGACAATATAACAGTTCTAGAGGTGTCACATGACTGCTTTCTCACATACTTTTGGGAGGGTTCAAATGCTAAATGGAAAATCCGCTGAGCTTTGGAACGCTACCACTAGATGGCGTAGGTTGAACTATCCCTCCCCATGCATGTTGCGTAAGAAATATAATTCACAGATTAATTCCTTCCAATTCTGGCCATGACCAGATGAGGGCAACCATCGACTTCATACAGAATTTCACCTGAAGTGTTGAAAAGCTGGATTGTGGTTTTATAGTTACTACGTCAAGAAGGACTACCCACATAGTTAAGCAAATAACCATTATTCAACTCCCTTCACCTGTGTCTTCAAAGGTAGCCGACAGACTGAACCTACTATCTACCAGCATGTACGATAGTATTGTGCTATAGTAGGAAGGTATTGGGCACCATTAGTGGTAACAATATGTTAATGTTGATAACATTTGTAGCAGTCAGCTACAAACCTTTGCAGCGTATCCAGAACGCTGCAGCACGCCTCGTGTTCAACCTACCAAAATTCTTCCATGTGACCCCCCTCTTCCGTGATCTCCACTCCCTGTAGTAGCTCACATCAGATTTAAGACAATGGCACTGGCCTACAAGGCTGTCAATGGAACTACCCCTACCTACCTCCAAGCGTTAGTCAGACCCCACGCAGCTCGAGGGATCCGCTCAACTACCCCAGCTGGTCGGCTGGTACCGCCATCACTAAGAGCAAGCAACTTTAGGTTGCACAGCAAAGTCACAACTCTTCCCTGTTTTGGCACCGCAATGGTGGAATGAGCTCCCATCCGGACTGCAGAGTCCATCACCAGCTTCCGCAAGAGTCTCAAGACTTAGTTGTTTAGAGTTCACCTGGACTCTTAGCCACTGCTTAACCTCCTTCCTCTACCTACCCCCCCCCCCCCAAAAAATTGTATGTTCGTACGTCCTGGCACAAAAATAGTACTTAGCCTAGCTTATCTTTGTTTTATACGAGGAATGGGTTAACCTAGCAATTATGAGTGCGTGAAACGTGTTCTTTTGACATCCTCACTGTACCGACAGGGATATTTTGTTGTTTTACTTATTCTGACAAATGTACTTCGCTTTGGACAAAAATGTCTGCTAAATGCCCTAAATGTAAATGAAGCAGTATAACTTAACTGTGGTGCAGATGTGATGTCAGCTAATGTATCTCTTTTTATATTACTTCAGTGAATGAATGAATTTAAATGTAAAAGTGTTTCTATCAAACAGGTAATGAACTGTCTATGGGCCCTATCTTACACCCAGCGCAGGGCAACGTAAGTGTCTTTGCTAGTTCCACACGGACGCAGTTATCGTTTTCCCGTCCTGCGCCCACGTTTAAATAGCAAATGCACTCTGTGCGTCCATGGGTGTGTTGGTCTGAAAATTAGGCGTGTTCAGGCATATTGTTGGCGTATTAGTATCTTGAGGCAACTGAAAGTAATTGCGCCATTGACCAACAGAAACCAGGTCGAAAGTCAACGGCGTGGTGTTTCACTGTTAGTTTCAGGACGCGTTAGTAACGACGCTCGTACACTCTACTTGTTACACACACAGGGAGGCGCAGCAGCACACAAACATCAAGAACAAACCATTAAAAATAAAAAAGATTACAATGTGAAAGATTATAATTGTATGTATGTACATCAAGATATTTCTTAAAAATAATGTACACATCTAACCCCTGCTCCTGCCAACTGGGTCCGGTGTGCTGCCAATTTCTGCTCCCTTGTCAGATTTTGCTACCGTAGTGCGATTTGATAGCAGAGTCTGTCAAATCTTGCTACCCTATCAGAAAATGCTACCTTACGTCACAAGCGTATTTGATCTGTAGACCAATCGCCTCTATCAAATAATGCTCCCACTGCAGAATCACATTATTTTACACCACTACTCACCCTATGTACACTGTAAGAATATGGGGAGCATATTTTGATGCTTGTTTATAACATCTTTATTAAAGGGGTACTAGAGCCCTGCACTGGAGCCCTAGGCCCGAGGGGCCCCGACAGCCCGAGGGCCGGGCTTCGGGCCGACGACCGCATAATTACATCGGACACGGGCCGGGCTCGGGCACTTTTATTTTTCAACTGAATTAAATTTTTAAACCTGCTAATTAAATAACTGTGTTGTGTTTAAATGGAAACACTTGTCTTGAACGCAGCAGCAGCTGCTCTGCCCCGCACCAGCACCTCCCTGTAAGCCTACCTCACTTAGCCTAGTACACATCCGATTCGCGCGACTTCCCAGCTCCCACCACAAACATGGAGAACGACATAAAGAAAAAGATTGAAAATGGCGAATTGAAGAGAGTGAACAACACCAAGGGAAAAGCTCCGTTCTGGACTAAGTTTCATCTTATTACAACCCTTCAAGATGAGCCAACCGGGTTTGTTCAGTGTGTTGTATGCAAAGCTGTTCTGTCATATGATAGCAAAAAAACAGGTTCATCACATCTCCAGAGACATTTTGAACGGTCATGTGGCGGATCCAGCAGCGGTCACAAACAACTGAGTGTGGGCGATTATTACAGTTTCGCAAAACCACCACCAGAAAGGGTGAAGTCAGAGGTCACAAAAAAATGTGTGAACTTCTGTTGCATGGACATTCGGCCATTTGAAACGATTGCGGGAGTCGGTTTCAGAGAGTTAGCACAAGAATTAATAAATGTTGGTGCAAGATATGGCCGCATTTCAGCCAATGAAGTTCTCCCCGACCCCACTACAATCTCCCGAAGGTGCAAAATTATGGCGCGTGAAAGGAGAGGAGGGACAGTTGAGGAGATAAAGGAGGTGATGTCACTCATAAATATTGGCATGACTACAGATATGTGGACGGATGATTTCCGTAAGATGAGCTACATGGCTATCACATGTCACTATGTAACACCAACATTTGAACTCAAGAGCAAGCTACTCACCACAACATGCTTCCCAAACCATGCTAAAACAGGAGATAATATCCGAAAAGAGCTTCAACAGCAGTTAGTCACAGTCCTCAGCTTTGATGCATCAGTTATGAACAATGTTGTCTGGGTAACCGACCAGGGCGCAAACGTGTTGGCCGCTCTCCGTCCATACAGGCACCTGGCTTGTCAAGATCACCTGTATAACACAGTCCTCCGACATGCCTTAAACACAGATGAGCTGGCTGAAGTAGTCCCAGAAGTAGCAGAGACCCTGTTGGCGGCCAAGGCTTTAGTCCGCTACCTAAAACAGTCAGGCCTGGTCAGTCAGCTGTCAAGAACTGTTAAACAAATGGCAGAGACCAGGTATAGCACAGTCTTCCTCACACTGGAGTCAATTAAGTCAGTTTATGCAGAGCTGCAGGAGCTTCTTCAGAGCCGTGGTGAGAGCGCACGATTGCGCGATGTCTCCCCAGATATTCTGGCTTTCCTGGTGGAATTTCTGCGCCCATTTAGCGACGCGCAAAAGGAGCTAGAAGGGGACAAATACCCAACACTGCACCTTGTCGTTCTCTGGGCCAACAAACTGAAAAGCCGCTGCCAACCAGACGTGAATGATACTCCTTCCCAGGCAATCATCCGCCAACGACACCTTGACTGGTTAATGAAAAAAATCGAAATCCAGCCAATTCATGAAATTGCCATCTTTTTATGGCCAAAGTTCAGCCAACTACGAATGTTTATTCTCGCTGAGAGGACTGACATCCAGCAACAGGTGAGAATCCAGATAAACCGCTTCAGGGAGGGAGAGGATGCGCGTTGGCAGGAGCAGTCTACACAATCAGGTATTTTTGTTTTGTTAGCCTATTATTGCCTATTACATTTCGCCTATTTGTCTTTTTACTTTACGCACCGGCGTAACCACCAAACTACTTTCCCTGTAGCTATAGGCCTTGGCCTTATAAATAGCCTAATTGTGTTATGATTTACGCAGGATCGGGCGCAGTGGCAGCTGCTGGTCCCGCACCAAAGAGGAGAGCACTGGCAGAGTTTGAGGACGCGTGGGAAAATGTCAGAGAGGAGAACGAGGATACTGATGAAATCCAGCTCTACCTCAGCCTCAACCCCACCATGGAAGGTGATGGAAGGGATCTACTGAGCTGGTGGAAGCAACACGAGACCACATTGCCGTTACTGGCACGTCTGGCCCGCGTGGTCTTCAGTGTCCCGGCCAGCAGTAGCAGCAGCAAGCGCGCTTTTAGCGCAGCTGGAAGAGTGATAGAGGAAAGGAGGACTGGACTTGCCCCTGAAACGGTGGATGCTGTTCTTTTTCTGCATGATGCCAAATAGACTGTTCCTCTTGTGGTGTTCAAAGAACGGAGGACTTTTGCCACGTTAAGCGGCTCACTGTTGTTAAATTGGACATATAGGCTGTTCTTATAGGCTATAGTTGTTCTTATAATTGTATCGCCATGTTCAGGTGAAGACTTGTTTTTCGAGTTGTAGGCCTACTACGCCCAGGCAAGAGTTGTTGTCTTTATTAAGGAGAAAAATATTTTTGATAGGCTTTTGCTACATTTAATAAACACTGTAATAAGGTTTAAGCGTTTTGTTGGTTTTTGTAGCCTACCTTATGTTTGGATATTAGTGTTTATTATAGGCCTATTATAATTGCTCAGGTCAACTTGCTGTGCGCTCATTTCAAACGAAATAATCATTTAAACAATACCAAAAACGCTTCAAACGCTTGACAAAAGTGCCATTATGCCATTAAAAGTGCTCAGTTAAGGTTTGTGGTCTATAACTGCGCCTATATCAACGAGTTCTCAAGCTGCTGATCGAAACATGAGCCCCTATTTTAACCTGCTCTTTTATGTCCACTTTGATCTGTCAGAAACCGTTTGTTTATTCACAGAAAAATAGAATGCTGTTATTTTCTAACTGCAGAGCGTTATCCCATTTTCAGAGCGAGAGATTAAATTTACGATCGCAGTCAATGAATATAGCGTTCTATCACGCTAAAACATTGTTAATGGGAGGTTAACAAAAAAAAGTCGGGCTTGATACGGGTTCGGGCCTGAGAATTCTGTCGGACCGGGCCGGGCTGGCGCTCCACCCCCTCGGGCCAGGGCCGGGCTCGGGCCCAGATAATAGGCCCGTGCAGGGCACTACCTCCTGGCAATTAAATAGTATTTAACATCATACAGCAACTTACCCTAGCTATCCATGCTCTTTACCAGAAAGGATTAGTAGGGTCATAAATGTCAATTCCGTGACCATCCTCCGGCTAAAATGTTTTGACAACTGATTTGACTTCTATACACCCTTTATAAAAAATTTAGCCCCCATGTCCCTCGCAAAAATGTCGGCATTTTTTTTTAGAGGGCCGAATCCAAAATGGCCACCGGCAACATCTTGATAAAGTATTAAAGAAGCATTATTCTTACCAGAGCACCTACAATTATGTATGAAAACACTTTTTGTGGACAATTGACCCTGAGAATTGTGGTTCTGACATAATTTTGACATTTAGACATCATCTTGGCCCTGAAATCCAAGATGGCCACCATCTGGTAATGGAAAAAATAACTTTTTAACCAGAGCATCTTTATTGATGCATGAAGACACTTTTTGTGGTGGACTGACCATAAGAATTGTGATTTTGACATTGTGACATTCATACATCGTTCTGACCCCAAAAACCAAGATGGCCGCCATTTGGGGGGGCAAAAATTAGTCAGAATCAGAGCTTTCTGCCTCACTAGACTCTGAATCACCACTATCAGAAGAACTTTTACTCTCGCTCTCGCACTCATACTCGCTCTCATCTTCCTCACTGTCTTCAACTGCACTTGATGCAGGTAGATGATTCGGAAGAGCAGGCCTTGTGTAGCGGACAGGGCGACAGCGACCATCCACCAACTCCCATCCATGTCCGATTGGCATGGGGTGGTGCTTCAGGGAGGGATGGCGTACTAGATATGCCAAGTAGTTGGCACGGAGGCAGTGTTGGCGTAAGCTATCGTCATCTGGGGGGAGACGGATGAATGATTTATTTTTCATGCTCTTCCACTTCACTGCACGTGCCTCAGCCATGGTGCTACTCTTGCGGTCACCATAAATTACATTTCTGGTGAACTTGAATAGTTCCTGTAACACCTCCTCCTCAAGGTCAAGGCTATCTCCACACTGTGAGAGCTGTTGTCGTGCCACAGGGTTCTTTGCCACCCTGTCATACACTGACTTCTTACCCTTGCCATAGAATCCAGAGTTAGCATCACATCCGGTCATACAGTGCAGCTGCACAATGCAGTCTGCCATCTCATCAGTTTCTAGATCACTGCAGACTACCATCTTCTGCTTTCTCTTGATATAGAGCATACCAGAAAGTTGCTTTGAGATTAATGCTGCTGCGACATAGGCATCAGTATCAGCAGAATCAATGACAACAGGTCCACGATAGCCTGATTCTCGCAGCATTGCATAAGTGGAGAAGATGATAGTGTCTGCCTCAGACTGGTGAAAGCAAAAGTTCTGCATCGGTTGCTGGGTTGATAAGTTAGTACAATGGGAGCCAACAGAGTAAACAATCTCTGCATCAACAGTTTGTGCAATGTCAGTCAGGTAGCTGCATATCAATTTTTGTAGACGCCCTTTGTTACTAACACTACAAAGCAGTGTGTTAAATGCTCTGGCAGAGGGAAATGGATCATCCAATTTCATGTAGGTGTTGGGGATATGTGCCTTACCCTGTGCCCGCAAGTCTCTCTCATCATCTTTCGTTGAGTTGGCTGCATCGTATGGGTCATTCACACAGATGATACGATCAGCACGGACATGGCGGGCAAGGATGATATTTACTACCTTGGAGACATAGTCCGACCATGTGTATTGTGTGCTATCTGGCTTCTGTCGATCTTCTGACGTTGGTGTAGCCATTCTCCAGACCATTCCCATGTCGATGAGAGCAGTGTATGGTTCCTGAAGATTTACAGACTGCAGACAGAGCTTCTGGAGGAGCTGGCTTTTCTGTGTCTTCCTGTATGTGCCATTGTAGTTGAATAAGGCCAGACACTCCTCGACAACACGATGTTCAAACAACACAGGGAGGTCCACAAGTTGACTGACCTCAACAGGTTGATAACTGCATTGAAAGCACTTCGCTCCATCTCAGCGGCTGTAACTTTGAGATCCTCTCACGCTTTCTTCTTGCCTGGGTCCTTGCCAAATGTCAATCGTCTGCTAAGAGGGACAGGTGCATAGAGGGATTTATTCTTACTGAACACCCGCTCTTGCAAGAAGCATGCCAACTTCTCTTCACCTGCGGCATGGGCTGTGTTGAAGTCTGCAACAAGTGCATCAGAAGCAGGCATGGCTGACTGCAAGGTGCGGAGTGTAGGTGAGGCTGGGTTGAACGGGAAGGAGTCAAACTCATTCATACATGCAACCAGGTTCTGTATGCACTGCTCATCTTGTTGCATTCGTTTAGGGCCGCATTCTGTGTGCTTCTTCTTGGCTTTTATTCGGTTGGCCAGAGTGTTGTGAGCTGCCCGGATCTGTGCCACATTGTTCACATTTCTGGAGTGCACCAGCAACTGCTTCTCATTCTGGAGGATTGAGAGCCAACCAGACTTCATTTTGCTTCCCTTGTTCATTGTACACTCAATCCACATGTCCCAGGCTATGTTGGAGTAAGGGTTGCCTGTTATAGACTGAGTGAAGTCAGTACGAAGGAAGGCGACCTGATCATCAGGGAGAGCCGTCAGCATCGCCCAGAAGTCGGGCAACCACCTCCCATACCTATTGTTGTCATACGCTACCATCCATGGTAGCATGGCACGCAGAGAGCTGACATACTCATCCCAGTTGCAGATATGGACTGCATGCACATTCTGCATGAGTGCATCATTCATGGACAGTAAGTCTCTCCAGTAGTCTGCCATATCACTGGTCTCCACGTGGTTGAATAAGTTGGTGATGTGTCTATCAAGGTCAGCATCATCCTGCAGTGTTGCATGAGCGGCTGCTCTGGATTCACAAGATATACTTATATCTCTCAGAATCTCCAGGTTCTTTCTCGTCTCATCATTCAGGAAAGAAATGAGCCTCTCCTTCACCAGCGGACTCACGAGTGCCTCATATATGAGCCTCAAGCATCGCAGCCCCCTCTTGTAATGCTTGCCTTTTAGTGCTTGATCAACAGAGCCCTCTGCAATAACTCTGGCTGCCACAAGCACTTCTTCAAGATCACTTCCTTTGTAGCGTTTGTAGATAGCACTCATCATCACACACTGTGTATGGAAGGGACCAAGAAAGGGCACAATATCTCTGTACCTGTTTGGGTTTTCAGCCTTGAGCTGGGTGATGATGACATACACTGGATGATCTCCCACTAAGAAGGCAAATGGCATGTGCTTAGTGGTAATGATAACAGACAGCTTATCCATAACATCTTTCACAACTGACTTGTTAGGTGGTTGATTGTAAGATGTGTGAAAATATGCCTTGCTTTTGCCCTGCTCCTTATTCAAGCCAGCGTGAAATCCATTGAAGGAAGGGATGGTCTGGATGGTTGGGTCAGGTCGGTCACCATTCATGTCTGCACAAGTAAGGGTATGAATAATGCTCCGCTTGTGCTGAGGCTCAGTACTAGATGAGACAGTAGTTGACTTAGGACGGACGGGAGGCTCACCACGGTTGATGGTTTTATAAGGTGTAACTGTTTGTATCTCAGATGCCTTCTTAGTCAGTGCCTGTGACAGAGTCTTGGCATTGTTATTCTGTCTATGATCATCCTCACTGGAAGCCTGTGACTCCACAAGATGTTCTTTGCGCTGCAAAAACATCCAGTTACAGCGGTGTGAAGTACCCCCTCCTGTCAAGGTGTCATTTCTAAAGTCATCATTGTCAATTATACTGATGCTTGGTTTTCCCTCAGCGATGCGTTCAGGACAGACCGAACACCGCTCGAGGTCATGCATGGTCCAGACATCACGCAAAAGAAGTACATTTTGATAACTGATCCCCATACCCAGCTTGTAGAAGGAGTCGACAAGCTCCTTGCTGCGAGTAATCCCATGAAGCGTGACCGTGGCATTGATGGCAGTTGTGGTCGGTCGCTTTACAATGTACTGAGTGATAAGAGAAGCAAGGGAGAGTGTGCTTGGTGACAGATCTACTACCTCCTTCCCCTGCAAAGAAGATAACAGTTTCACAATGAGTGGTGACAACTCCTCCTCCTCCTCTAGTTGCTCGACTCTTGGAGGCCATGGGACGAGTTTGATGGACTTGACATCGTCTCTGAGCCACTCAGCTACATTGTGCACTAGTTGCTCACTGCTAACACCAATGGAAGAGAGCGCTGCTTCGACATATGTACCTCCCCCGCATGTATCAAAGACAAGGTCACTCTGGTTCCTCTGAGGGCGTGAGTGGAAGCCGATCACACCCCCAAATTCCCGGGTCAGGATGTCTTTGATATAAGATGACTTTATTCCGGATCTTGGGAAGCCGTACCCAGATATGATGGATGTGTAGTCATGGAGGAGGCTTTGTATTGACCTTAGTTCATGTTCCACAAAGATAACTTTTCTGACGTGGTCAAAGAACATTGTCTGAGCCTCACGGAGAGTGACATTGTGTATCAATGGAAGCTTGTCATCTTCACTAATTTTCTGGTATCTGCGCACATACTTCAACCAGCATTTTAGGTGATATCTGATCTCAAGTGCGTAGGGTTGGTCACCCGCAGAATCTATTAGACAATTAATTCTGTCCCGCATCATCTGATCTTCCAGGGCCACTGAATGGCTCTTGAATGCAGTCCATGCTTGATCATATGAAATCAGATGCAGCTTTGATTCTGGGTGTTTCTTTGACTCTGGAGCACAGCACCAAACGCATTTATTTTTGTCATGGATCGGCCCTAGGCTTGATCTCAGACGTTTGGATGCTGGAGCCACAGATGGGGAACAAACATCAGACATAGATGAAGACTGACATTGGCTTTCTTCAAAGTCTGCTTTTCTCTGTCTTTTGTTGGCTTGTTCCAGCTTTTTGACGTTCGAAAATGTCAACATACATGTCTTATGAACACATTGTCCAATGGGACCTTTATCCCAATCGACAGTTGTGTAGACATCTCCAAACTTGTCTAGACCCTTCCACAGCAGGGCCTTTTTCTTTAGATTTGCCCACCTCTCCATTGTGTTAATCGAATCGGTGTCTTTATCACAAAGCCTGCCACACTGAAGGACACATGGAATGTCTGACATGTTTGCAATTGTTGATTGTCAGTTCACTTTGCCGTCAGAACAGAAATGAGTGAGTGAGAGTGAAGTGAGTTATGATATAATTGCAGGGGGTGGGGTTTAAAAGAACCTTTGAGAATTTAGTCAAATCATATCTGTGAAATTACATTAAAAGAGGACCTTGTGTATTTGCTGTATAAAACGTTACTGCTGCATCTAAAAAAAATGAGAATATCTTGGAAATGTAAAAACATTTTAAAAATGTAATTCATGAAGTGACACCTTCATATATTATATAATCATTACACATACAGTGGCATGTTTCAAGCATTTACTTGTCACTAAAACGTTTCCATGATATTCAATTTTTTAAAGATGTAACTGTATATTTTTTAGATTTTGGGGTCAAAATGATCGTGTCTCTATGGAACAATTTTACCTTGACAGTGTTAGGGAAGTTATTCACTCGCTAGCTTGTCATAAACAAAGTAAACACATTTCAACAGGTTATGCTAGGTTTAGTTGCCAGCAAGACCTCTCGTTAGCAATTTTAGCAAGCTTGTTATAACACTCTTGTACATTGAAGCTAGTAAGTGCTCTCATGTCGGCTTCTTTATAAATGTATTGTGATAGCTATGTTGGCTACCTTGCTACCCAAGTTCCACAATTGAACGTTCGAAACTTTCATGTCATGAGCTACTTAAGCGACCAAAGCAAACAGAAATATTCAGCAGCAGCTATATTTTTATTTTATTATATCGCTCCTGATGTGAACACACAGTAACAGTGTCTTCATGCATTATTCTAGGTGCTCTGATTAAAGAGTAAAATTTGTATATTAGAAATTATGTTTTTTTGCTTGACCAGGTGGTGGCCATCTTGGATTTCAAGTTGAAGACAGTGAGGAAGATGAGAGTGAGTATGAGTGCGAGAGCGAGAGTAGAATTTCTTCTGATAGTGGTGATTCAGAGTCTAGTGAGGCAGAAAGCTCTGATTCGGACTAATTTTTGCCCTCCCAAATGGCGGCCATCTTGGTTTTTGGGGTCAGAACGATGTATGAATGTCACAATGATGTCAAAATCACAATTCTTATGGTCAATCCACCACAAAAACCGTCTTCATGCATCAATAAAGACGCTCTGGTTAAAAAGTTTTTTTTTCCATTACCAGATGGCGGCCATCTTGGATTTCAGGGCCAAGATGATGTCTCAATGTCAAAATTATGTCAGAACCACAATTCTCAGGGTCAATTGTCCACAAAAAGTGTTTTCATACATAATTGTAGGTGCTCTGGTAAGAATAATGCTTCTTTAAGACTTTATCAAGATGTTGCCGGTGGCCATTTTGGATTCGGCCCTCTAAAAAAAAATGCCGACATTTTTGCGAGGGACATGGGGGCTACATTTTTTATAAAGGGTGTATAGAAGTCAAATCAGTTGTCAAAACATTTTAGCCGGAGGATGGTCACGGAATTGACATTTATGACCCTACTAGATAGCTAAACCTAGCAATTATGGTGCACTTGTTCTATTGACATCCTTCAACCCAGTCTCATCCTTCAACCCAGTCTCACGTCAAAACGTGTAATAGCTACGTTGGTCCACAGTGCAAAACGTAGTAGTTTCACAATAATGGCTCTAAAATTGTGACATTACGTTTTTTTGGCCTCTTCTTTTCTATTGTCCTGCGTCCACGTCATGTGACCGTCAAGCTTCGGTCTGACAAAGCAAAACAAAATGGCTGATATTCCTTCTATTCTCCGTGGAAAATGCAATGTTTTAAAATAGATTTGGCATTAAAATGCATTTTGATAACATTTATAGTGAGAAATGTGCATTTATTTTCATACTCTTCATTCAGTGAATGTATATGATGTTTAGTTTGTTAGTTATTATGAATTCTTCCTGCCCGACCAGTACTGCGCATGTGCAACTCTCAACAAAGATGAAAAAGAAGTGAGATGGCTCGCAGAATAGACATTATGACACCGTAGCCAAACGCTCCCTCCCATTTCAGAAGCGGACCGTTATGGTTGCCGATTTTGTTGACTTCGACCTGGTATCACAAAATGTAATTGTGTCCTGGAGCACGATTCAATATAGATTTTTGTGGGTTGTCCATTGTGTGCGCTTCATTTCTTTGTCCACTTGGTGGCAGTGTAGGCAGATTATTTAGTCACTTCCTGTTGGGCTAGATCCTCCAAATTTAGGCCCCTGACTGGACTCCCACAAAAAAGCATTAAAGAGCTGCAGCTCATTCAGAATGCTGCAGCTTGAGTTTTAACCATATTGAAATATTAAGAATGCTATGCTAAAGGGTCCCACAATAGTAAAGGCCAGAAAGAACACAGGCATAGTAAACATTGTTTATCAGTGCTCCCTCCCCCTCCCCTCACAGAAATCCCTTCACAAGAATGCCAGTCACAGTGTGATGGTTTATAGATGTTTACCATACCCTCTTGCTAGGCGCCCCCCTCTCCTCATAGTAATCCTCTCACGTGAACTATCCGTCACAGTTCGATGGTTTATAGGTGCACCCCATGCCTTTGCAGGAAGGCACTCCACGTACCCTGATATAGCGACACAATAGTTAGCGATAAGCGATACTTGACGGAAACCAGGTGCGAAGCTAAACAACGTGCAATGAGTTCAGAGACGCCGAGCAGCCTAACAAAGACTCACACATAGACTGCAAGGGAGGCAAGGTGTTGGAGCCATATTGAATCTTGAGATATAAATAGAAAATACATAAATTTGTTTTCAGTTAATTATGGTATTTTATTTATAAAATAAATTATTATTAAGGAATTCATCTTAAAGACGTTTGTTTTATTTCAATTTGATGGTGACGTATGAAATGCGCCTCCCACGGAGAGGTGTTTTTCTTTTTTATGAATGAATGTTTTGAAATGGTTAGGTGGCGGAGCGTTAGAGTTTTCCGACCACAAACTCACACAAATGTTTTGGACCTTGCGTGTTGAGTAACTCGTTTAATTTTGTTTTATAATTTTGGAAAGTCAACCGGAGATTTATGTTCAATAAACATCAAATTTGGATGAGCGTCGTCTCCGCGCGTGCTTATTAAAAAGTGTGTCGGTAACTCTCCACCATAACATCAGCTGACTAAAAGGAGATACACTAAGGATTAGTCATGACATTGTCGGAAAACTAATAACGGACTGACGAAAGGTTGGACAACCTCAAAAAGGAAAAAAGATGCTGCACGTCTGGAAGGAAGCCAACGCTGATGCGGACGTATGGCTGTTGCCGTGAGTAAACAAAGGAAAGAATGAACGTGCTTGTAAATCAATGAATGAAAATGAAAATGGAAGCGCCATTACGTGCAACTTTACGCACGGTTATTAAGGAATGGAAGTAAAATATTTGAAGCATGTGTGATTAAAAACTACGAAAACCAGAGGATGTGTCATGAAGTAAAATAATGACTCAATCGTATTAAAAGGAAATCAATAAAGCTAACGACAAGTCAAAATGAGCCGACAGCCTGAGACTGCTGTTGAGGCGGAGGATCTTTTTAAATCGCTTCTTGCATCACGTAGAGGGAAACTTGGAGCGTGCACAAGAAGGCTGAATGAAATAAAGGCCTTGCTTGTGGAAGGAGGAAATGTGGATCATGTTAATGAATGTGTGGACATATTTAAACAAGCTGTTGGTGAATTTACCAAGGTGCATCAATCTGTGCAAAAAAATCAGAGGATGAAAAATTGGATGACCATGTGGATTGGTATGAGCCCAGGATGATGAATTTCAATTACTTTCTTAAGGAGGTTGAAACATGGAAAAGGGAACAATGTATGCAATTAAGAATTGAACCACTGGACAGCATCTCAAATGTTTCAAAAATGTCAAAATCATCATCAAAATCATCCAAGGCTTCTTCTGCTGCTAAATTAGCATCTGCTGAGAAGGCAGCTCTGGAGGCCCGATCTGCTGCTTTAAAGGACAAACATGCTTTACAGCTGGAGGAAACAAATCAAAGATGGAAAAGGTGGAACTGGATGCTGAAATAGCAGCAGCAGATGCAAAAATTAAAGTACTCCTAAGCCATGAGGAGGCTGAACCATATGTGGATGCTATGAATGAATATTATGAGGAAGCAAGCAAACCGGTGGGGCCCACATTTACGGAGACCTCTGCTTTGGAATTTATTCAAGTAGCTGCTGTACCTAAAACTCCACTTCAGAGAGCAGTTGGACACTTCCATAGTAGTTCTCAGAGGGCCACCAACGCATCTAGTCCACAACTGGAAATTCATGAAACAAGCGCCTCTCATGATAACCTTGGCACTCTGGTGCAAACACAAAAGGAAATTGCCGACCTTGTGATCATGCAACAAAATCTATCCTTGTTACCAAAAAGAGAAGTACCAGTGTATGATGGAAATCCCCTATCTTATCAATATTTCATGCATGCATTTAAGTATTTAATAGAGGATAAGACTAATAGCTGCCAGGATAGACTCTACTTTCTTGAACAGTTCACATCAGGTCAGGCCAAAGATTTGGTTCGAAGCTGTTTGCACATGGATGCACGTAGAGGATATTCAGAAGCCATGCAACTCTTAAAAAAACATTTTGGTAATGAAATGAAAATTGCAAATGCTTACCTGGATAAGGCGCTGAACTGGACAGTCATTAAAGCAGACGATGGGAAATCACTACATGCATATGCGCTGTATCTAAAGGAATGTTGCAATGCCATGCAAGACTTGGAATACATGGACGAACTGGATGTTACATCTAACTTAAAACTAATAGTATCCAAGCTTCCATACAAGCTCCGAGAAAGATGGCGAACTAGAGCCTATGAAGCATTTCAAAAAACAAACACACGAGCACGATTCAAGCATCTTGTGGATTTCATAGAAGCACAGTCTAACATCTTACTACACCCGATGTTTGGAGACATTAGAGAGCCAATTCCCACTAAAAAACTAATCTCAAACTTCAGAACACCAAAAAGGGGTAGCAGCTTTGTTACCACGGTAAAAGCAGCTGAAGAACACAATACTAAACCACAAGTAGTTAAAGAGCAGTGACAATCTGACACCCATATTGTTATTTCTGCCCTATGTAGTTTCTGTCAAGGCAAACATGCTCTAGTGGACTGCTTAAGACTCAAATCAGAGCCACAGGAGAAAAAGGTTGAAAGTCTAAAAAGGAGTGGTTATTGCTTTGGATGCTTAAAGAAAGGTCACATGAGCAAAGACTGCAAAAGAAGGCTGGACTGCCAAATATGTCAACGAAAACACCCCACACTACTGCACATTGATGGTAGAAGTTTAAAACAGGAAGCTCCACAAAATCTCATTCCTACGGAACCAAAAGAAACATCCATCAATAGTGCACTAGTTTCAGCTGATAAAGTAACAGGGGCCGGTAAGGAATGTGCACTAGCAATTGTTCCGGTTCAAGTTAAGGTTGCAAAAGGTAACAAGTCTCTCTTAACCTATGCCTTCCTAGATCCAGGCAGCTCTGCAACATTTTGCACTGAGAACCTCATGAAGCAGCTAAATGCTAAGGGCCGCAGGACAGAAATCCTCCTGCGAACAATGGGACAGGAACGACCTGTCAAAAGTTATGAGCTAACAGGACTAGAGGTTAGCAATCTGGATGGAAGTGAATATATTGATTTGCCCAAAATATTTACTCAAGCTAAGATTCCTGTTTCGAAGGAAAATTTACTTACCCAAGCTGATCTGGAGAAATGGCCTCATCTCAGTGGCATCCAACTGAAAGAGATCAACGCTGACATTGAAATATTGATAGGAATGGATGTTCCTAAAGCAATGGAACCCTGGCAAGTGATAAACAGTCAAGGGAATGGACCATACGCAGTAAAAACAATTCTAGGATGGGTGGTCAATGGCCCACTCAATCCTGCTATGGAGGAATCTGGAACTTCAGTGTCAGTCAATCGCATTTCAATGGAGAACCTGAGAGATTTGCTCGTCCGACAATACAATCAGGACTTCCCTGAAAAGGAATATGAGGAAAAAAGGGAGATGTCGTGTGAGGACAGGAAATTTATGGAAACGGCAACAAGTTCAATTATTTTCAAAAATGGACATTACCACCTACCTTTGCCTTTTCGAGACAAAAATGTGGTGTTGCCTAACAACTACGAGGTGGCAGCTCAACGTATATTGAACCTTGCCAAGAAATTCAACAGGGATACTGCTTATGCGGCAGAATACAAAATCTTTATGGATGATGTGCTAGGCAAAGGTTATGCACAAAAAGTGCCTCAAGAGCGGCTCCAAAGGAATGATGGCCATGTGTGGTATATACCTCATCACGGTGTGTATCATAAACAAAAGAAGAAGTTAAGAGTCGTGTTTGACTGTTCCTCAGCATGCAGAGGCAAATCTCTTAATGGAGAACAGATTTGGCCAACCCACTTTTAGGTATCCTGCTTAGGTTCCGTCAGGAACAAATTGCAATAATGGCAGACATCGAAGCAATGTACTACCAAGTACGAGTACATGAAAAGCACCGGGACTTCCTTAGGTTCTTATGGTGGCCACAAGGGGATGTTACTAAGCCATTGGAAGTGTATCAGATGAACGTTCATCTCTTCGGTGCGGTATCATCCCCAAGCATTGCCAACTTTGCCCTGCAGCAAACAAGAAAAGACAACTCGGACAAATTCAGCATGAATGTACTTGATACAATTAAGCGAAGCTTTTATGTGGATGATTGTCTCAAGTCGGTGCCTTCCATTAAGCAGGCAGTTAAGCTTACCAAGGGCCTCATGGAAGCATGCACCCAAGGAGGTTTTACTCTCACCAAATGGGTAAGCAACAGTCTTGAAGTACTAACAACGGTTCCTGAAAGTCACAGAGCCAAACTAGTGAAACAACTTGACCTAGACAGAGAAAAACCACCTCTTGAAAGAGCATTAGGCATCCAATGGAACATCCACAGAGACACCTTTACCTTCACGGTGGCTGTCAAAAGCAGAGCTCCCACAAGACGAGCGATCCTCTCCACAGTAAGTTCCATTTACGATCCGCTGGGCTTCCTTTCTCCATTCATTCTCAAAGCCAAACAGATCCTACAAAGACTTTGTATCCAAAAGTGTGGATGGGATGAAATTAGCCCAGAGGAAATATCAATGCTCTGGCAAAGATGGATCACAGAGCTGGATCAACTAAGCAGGTTCGAAGTGAAAAGATGCATGAAACCTCCAAGTTTTGGTTCTGTAAGGACTGCTGGGCTGCATCACTTCTGTGATGCGAGTGAGTCAGGATATGGAACTGTAAGCTATCTCAGGTTCACAAACTTCGAGGGAGATGTTCACGCTACCTTTGTTCTGGGGAAATCCAGAGTA
Source organism: Merluccius polli (assembly GCA_030340625.1). Lineage (NCBI taxonomy): Eukaryota > Metazoa > Chordata > Actinopteri > Gadiformes > Merlucciidae > Merluccius > Merluccius polli. The sequence continues at coordinate 218,363 of JAOPHQ010000588.1, forward strand.
ACTCCACTAAAACAGATCACCATTCCAAGGCTTGAGCTTGCAGCAGCTACACTAGCTGTGAAAGTGGATAGGATGCTACAAAATGAACTACAGATTAAACTGGAGAATTCTACCTTCTGGACAGACAGTACATCAGTACTGAAATACATTCACAATCAAACAAAGCGATTCCATACTTATGTGGCTAATAGAATTGCAGTGATCCACAACTTATCTCAAGAAAATCAATGGAGGCATGTACGTTCCAGTAACAATCCAGCGGATGACGCCTCACGTGGATTGTATATAGAATCATTCTTGAATTCTACAAGATGGTTAAACGGCCCTGACTTCCTGTCAAGAGAGGAAACTGAATGGCCTAAGATACCAGAGGATCTTAGCCAACTCCCTTTGAATGATCCAGAGGTTAAAAAGGACATCACTGTAAACTGCTTGAAACTAGGCAATACTGCAACTAGTAACCTAATTGATTACTATTCTTCATGGAAAAAATTACAGAGAGCTGTTGGATGGTTGCTGAAACTGAAGAAGCTTCTGTGGCTCAGATGTCAGAAGACAGCAGTTAGAACCCGCTCCAAACTGCCATCTAAACCACAAAGCCTGTCTGTAGAGGACCTGGAAAAGGCTGAAAAGTCAATCATTTTCTATGAACAACAACGCTACTTTCAATCAGAGCTTGCTCTCCTGAAAAAGGACAAACCAGTTAAAATAGACAGCACCATAGGTAAACTGGATCCGATTGTCGACGAAGAAGGCATCCTCAGGATTGGAGGACGGCTAAGTAAAGCAGCCATGCCAGTAAATTTAAAGAACCCAATTATCCTTCCCAAAGACTCTCATGTGTCTAAACTGATCCTGCGCGATATACATCAGCTGGTGGGACACTCGGGACGAAACCATATGCTCTCCAGACTCGGACAGAAGTTCTGGCTACCTTCGGCCAACTCCTCTGCCAGAAAAATCATTAAGTCTTGTGTTTTTTGCAGACGCATGCAGGCAAGAGTTGGGGAGCAGAAAATGGCTGACCTACCACAGGATCGTGTAACTCCAGATCTCCCCCATTCTCTCATGTGGGTATTGATTATTTTGGACCCCTAGAAATCAAAAGAGGCAGAACACATGTGAAACGATTGGGAGTAATATTTACTTACCTAGCCAGTCGAGCTATTCACCTGGAAGTGGCAAGCACCTTAAATACAGACTCTGCATCAACGCCATACGTCGTTTTTTATGTCGGAGGGGACCTATACTGACTATCCGAACTGACTGTGGTACGAATTTTGTGGGCGCTCAAAAGGAATTGGGGGCTGCCTTGACTCAGCTAGATCATCAAAAGATTCATGATGCACTGCTGACCAGTCAAGTAAAGTGGGTATTTAATCCGCCACATGGAGCCCACTTTGGAGGAGTGTGGGAAAGATTGATCAGGCTTGTCAAAAAAGTACTCTCTTCTGTTTTAAAACAACAAACAATGGATGACGAAACACTACAGACAGCTCTATGTGAGGTTGAATGCATTCTCAATGATAGACCAATCACAACGGTTTCAACTGACCCCAATGATCTAGAGCCCCTAACACCAAACCACCTGTTGCAGTTGAACTCTAAACCCCTTTTGCCGCCTGGACTCTTTTGTAAAGATGACCTCTACTCCAGAAAGAGATGGAAACAAGTGCAATATCTCGCAGACCTGTTCTGGCAAAGATGGACTAAGGAGTATCTGTCACTCATGCAGCAGAGGCAGAAGTGGGTCAAGACGAGAAGGAACTTGGAAGTCAATGATGTAGTAATCATAGTAGATGATACTGCACCCAGGAACTCATGGCCCCTAGGCAGGGTGGTGAAGACCTTGCCAGGAGCTAAAGGTCTTGTCCGGAGTGTTTTAGTTCAAACTAAGACAGGCATCCGGCAAAGACCCAACGTTCAAGGTTCAAGGTTATCTTTATTTGTCTCCCTTGGGAGAAATTTGTCTTGGAGGCAGAGTCACAGGTGCATACAAATAACAGACATGTTCACATACGAAAAGAAAAAACACCATGAAACACCCACATACACAAAACAGAGATATTGCACACAATCCCTTGATAAAGTGCAACTACAGTCATTAAAGTGCATTCGGCAATCCCTGATTGAGCATTTTAGTTGACAGGGGAACAAAAGAGTGTTTAAATCTATTATATACACATCGTGGAGTTCTATACCTCCTACCGGATGGCATTAGCTCGTACTCTCGGTACAGTACGTGCAAGGGGTCTGATGCAGTATTCCGAGCCTGTCTCACCGCTGCTTGTTCAAAGATGGTCTGGGGAGTGATGGGTGGGGTGGACATGCCCATGATCTTCCCAGCCATGTTTGCTAGCCTATTTATTTGAGACTTGTATTTCACAGTTAGATTGCCAAACCAGCTGGATATACCGTATCTTATGATTGACTCTATACTAGCTCTGTAAAAGGTCAACATGATATTTCTACTGACTCCAAAAAGCCTAAGTCTTCTGAGGAAGTGTAGACGTTGGTGTATCTTAGAACACAGTGTTGTAACATGCGTGTGCCAGCTCAGGTCCTCATCGATCTGTACTCCCAGATATTTGTATGAAGGGACCTGTTTGATGTTATGGTCATGGACACTAATTATACTGTGGTCTCCTATGGACCTGGGGTCTGCTATGACCTCCTCTGTTTTGTTTACATTTATTATCAGATGGTGTAGATCACACCACTCTATAAACTTGTCTACTCCCTCTGTATGGCTGAGGATGTTATTATCACTCTTGAGCAGACTAAGTATCACAGTGTCATCGGAGAACTTGATAATAAATTGATTTGGATGTGAGCTGACACAGTCGTTCGTATACAAGGTAAACAGAAAAGAGGAACTGACTGTTCCTTGAGGCACCCCTGTACTACTCAGTGTCTCCTCTGAGAACACCAAGTTAAATCTCACCCTCTGTGGTCTTCTAGAGAGAAAAGAAAAATACCATTTAATTATAAAGGGGTTCACACTTAACTGAGCTAATTTACGCAACAGAATATCTGGATGTATGGTGTTAAACGCCGAGCTGAAGTCGATAAAAAGTAATCTGGCGTATGCCACCTTACTTTCCAGGTGTTTCAAAGTGAGATGAGCTAATGTAGATATTGCATCACATGTACTGCGTTTCTTAGAATATGCAAATTGATACTGGTCTAGCTGGGGTCCTACCTCCTTTTGGAGTTCCTCTGTCAGGATCCTCTCCAGTGCTTTTACTACATGAGATGTTATAGCCACAGGCCTATAATCGTTATTCTCTAGTGGACATGCTTTCTTCGGGATTGGGACTATCACTGATTTTCTCCAGATCTCAGGCACTGTATGCGAGTCTAGTGACAGCTGGAAAAGCCTGTGCCATGCTGGGGCTAATTCCTCAGCACACGTTTTCAACAGGAAAGCATGCATTCCGTCTGGCCCTATTGCCTTATCGGTCTGTATGGTTTTAAACACTTTACAGACAGTGTCCTGATTTATTACCATCCTGTTATTAATAACATCACAGTTCAGTTCATTAATCACCTCATAACATCCCTGAGAGGTATCACATTCAAAACGCATAAAGAAGTTATTGAGCTCATTCGCTCTCGCGCTTTCATCTAGAGCAAAGATGGGCTTCCTCTCTGACTTCATATTAGTCATCTCCCTGATGGAGTCCCAGAGTCTTTTTGTGTTCGAGTTGGCCAAGTCTTGTTCCGCTCGTTCCTTAAACTTATTTCTGGCTTCTCTCATTTGTATATTTAGTTCTTTCTGTGCAGCCTTTAAGGCTGCTGTGTCTCCTGATCTGAAGGCCACCTTTTTCCTATGTATATGTACCCATCGACAAACTCTGTTTACTTTTGGAAGCTGAACATTGCAATGTCAATGCCCCAGTCCCACTGCCCTGAACAACATGCACACAAGCAAATACATGCCCCTGCATACACACCAACCCTTTCATACACCTATACATTGCCAGCACCACATTTACATTCTCTGGACTTTCATCCTCAATGGACTGTATATGACACATATGCCACCATGGACACTTGTGCAAAATGGACTTTGGGGGGGGATTCATGTGGGGCTTATGAAAATGGAATGATATATTCATCAAATGTATGTTGACATGATGATGGAAAGATGTAAGGTGTTAAATGCAAGGTCACGTATTTTGGAATATTTTGTTTCATAGATATCTGGCTCCATTTGAGTATTATTCCTGTAATTGTTTTGCTATGGCGTCTACAATTAGGGGCCGGTATGTTGGAGCCATATTGAATCTTAAGATATAAATAGAAAATACGTAAATTTGTTTTCAGTTAATTATGGTATTTTATTTATAAAAGAAATTATTATTAAGGAATTCATCTAGATCGGGAGCCATCCTAGTTTAAAGTGTATAAAAGTCCTTAAAGACGTTTGTTTTATTTCAATTTGATGGTGACGTATGAAATGCGCCTCCCACGGAGAGGTGTTTTTCTTTTTTATGAATGAATGTTTTGAAATGGTTAGGTGGCGGAGCGTTAGAGTTTTCCGACCACAAACTCACACAAATGTTTTGGACCTTGCGTGTTGAGTAACTCGTTTAATTTTGTTTTATAATTTTGGAAAGTCAACCGGAGATTTATGTTCAATAAACATCAAATTTGGATGAGCGTCGTCTCCGCGCGTGCTTATTAAAAAGTGTGTCGGTAACTCTCCACCATAACATCAGCTGACTAAAAGGAGATACACTAAGGATTAGTCATGACACAAGGCCAATGGGTACAGTTGCCATCCTCCCCACGAAAGGGCCACTAAAACTGCCAACCAACTCTGATAACAAACCAGCTGCAAAACATAAAATATCACTGCAACCCCTCGTGACGACAGCCAGACACCAAACGTATCTTTTTAATCTATATAGTTCCCAGGGACCTGAGACTCGGGGCTCACAATCAGCAGAACTTCTCAGGAGGCGAAGCTCTTTGTGACACCAGCGCTGTATTTATTATTATATGCTTTTACTCGTTGACTTTGATTAGCTTTGATTAAGAATAAATATACTCAGTTTAATTCAGTTTATATCTCTTTATTTACTCCTCAATTTTGATCTGATACCTTAAAGGGCCCGAACCGTTGTTAGCTTAGAATAGGCTATAGATTTTTCTCCCAACAGATTGGTGTACCCCGACGTGATTTTTAACAACAACGGGAGAACCGACACAACGGCGGGCGCCTGCGCCGGTGACGCCACCAACCTGAGTCCACTGCCCCTGTGATCACACAACTAAAAGGTAAGCAGAACCTGTTGACAGACGTGTTCAAATCTGCGTAGTGGCTCATGAAACATAGTGGGGCAGTGGTCCAGGTAATGGTAAACTGTGCATAAATTGTAATGATAATATACTGTTAAAATAATACCTTCTGATACAAAGGTCATACCCTGTCAACGACTATTAGCAAGAGAAAAGAAACCTGTGCATGAGGAAAGAAACCTGTGCATGAGGTAGCAAGCCCGAGGGGCCACGTCTAGTAGATTCCAAGACCTAGACGCGTAACTGTGCATGAGGTAGCGTGTTTCATACTCTGACCCAGCCCGAACAGGTTATAATCCGATTCCTTAAGATAGAGTTTTTAGACCAAGGCGTACCGGTAGCGTGCTAGACACCCTCACCGAGGGCTTATAGGGCTCCGCCTAAGAGACTAGACTCCGTAAGGTTCCGAGACCTAGACGCGTAGGCAGCGTATTGATTACCCTGACCTCAGGAGGAGAGGGTTGTAGACCCCTCCTATCCGCAATTGATTGCGGACCCCTAACCAAGGGCCTCCAAAACGAGCGTCCTACCCAATTCTATACGTATTAGATAACGAATAGGATAACCGGAGCGAAATTGAATAAGCAGACCGGAAAAAACATAGACATTCTAAAAAGTGAGTGCTTACCATCCTCCCTATCCACGATTAGACACCGGATAGGAAATAAGAACGGGTTGGATACCCGGGACCGCGATTGAGTAGCGGCTTAGAAGTCTAGGAACTCCCAAACGAGTGTCCTACCCCCTCCCTATTCAGGATTAAAATAGCGAATAGGATAACCGGACCCGCAATTGAGTAGCGGACCGAATAGCTGGGCCTCCCCAAAACGAGTGCGCCAGGCGCAATTAGATGGCGCAGATTGAAGAAGATGAGAGACGAAGGGGGAAACCCGACGGCTCGCCGCCCTTAAGGGGGAGCCGCGGTGGAGGATTCGGTAGCTGGTTCTGTTACCGAAGTCACTCATAATTTGATGGTACCACGTGCATGACTCTGTATACCGGTATTTGTCTGTGTCTGTGTGTGATCTGTATCTGTGCGCGCGAGAAGGGCGCGGCTCGAGCCGGAGTGTGTGTGTGTGTATGTGTGTGAATAGCCCCCATCTGTCTGTCTGTGCGCAGGCCTCTGTGTAAAAGCTGTGTTGTCAAAACCTGATCGCTGTGTTGCTTATATCTGATCGCTGTGTGGCTTATAATTGTTGGATTAGTGATAGATATATATATATTCGTAAGTGGAGAATATATTATCTGACCACTGTTTTGTTTACCATTGCTGTGTTGGTGATAGATATATACATATTTGCAGAGGCGGAGAATATATTGTCTGATCACTGTGTTTCTCACAACTGCTGAGTTAGCAATAGATTGCCTGATCATTGTGTTGCTTAAAACTGCTGTGCTGTGGTTGAGAATAGACGGCCGCCGACCCATAGGATAGAGCGGTTAAGCAAGTGTAGGAATAGAAGAAAGGATCAGGAAAGTTGCTAAGATGTGCGATTGGAAGATCGGTAAGATGGAGAGAGAAGTCCAGATGCAGAAAGTTGATGTAATCCTGGCCGCAAGCACCGAAGCGGGTGCTGGGCCGGAGGGAAAGAAAAAGTTGTCGAATAGTACAGACAGCAATGGGAGAAGCAAGGGTGGGTGTCCAAGACCGGCCTAGCCGAAGCTCACCTCCGCAACCTGGAGGCTGAGGTAACTAGAGAGACAGCTAGGGCAGCCCGCCGTACCCTGCCCCCGACCCTGACCATGGCCGTGACTGAAGACAAACGACCCGCAACGGCCACCCCCGACCCTACCTCCCCGACTGCCCCTCCCGTGACCCCTACCTCAACCCCGACTCCGACTACCAACCCCGGCCTCCCGGCGACAAAAGAGCAAAGCAGCTTTACATTCACTTGGAGGGGACAAAGAAAAAGGCGTTGGCCCTTCTGTTATTTGGCGCGTAAGAAAGAAAATTAATAGGGATCATTAGGCCTAAAGTTAATTTTAGTCTACGTTTGGTCTTTGAAAAGTGCCTAGGAGGAACGGATGTGTGAGAGACTGTAAAGAAAAAAGTAGAATAAACAGCAGTTATAGATATTATTACATTGTGTGAGTGTGCTGCAGATGAGAGGATGAAGTTACTTATTAGCGATTGCGCTCTAAATATTATTAATGATAAGTAGTTTAATTACAGGAGTGACGACTCCTTATGTAAATATTGTAAAAAAAACAGTTTTATTATTTCTTAAAGTTGTGAAACTATTTAGATTAAACAACTGCTGATGGAAGCCTATAGAAAGACTCGCAGAGGCGATGCAAATGATTCTCTATCCAGGGGACCACTAGGTTTCCCCCTCTGATCCATAAGGGCATTGGCCCGGCTCCGCTCTCTCTGAAGTCACTTTAACAAGTGAACTGCGCATGCGAGGATTTTAGGAGGAGCTACAGGTTACACAGACACGTGGCCACGCCCCTATTGCACTCTTGGAGCTACAAGGGGGGGAGAAGGCAGAATGAGGCCTAGTACAATAATTCTGTCTATTGGTGGTCATTATTTGATCATGAATTTTCTAATCAAGACTTTTAAATTCATAAATAACCCTATGTTGACAGATGTTATTACAGCGATAAAAGATGTTCTTATGTTACAACTGAATGATTACATTTAAACTTTGTCCTGTCATTAATGTGAAGCAAATTTGCTTGAATAGACATTGAATTCTCTGTTTTGTTTTTGTTTTCCTTTATCTACATTTGTACGAGAATCCTAAGCGAAGGAGGGGACCTCCGTGGCCAGGGGGTTCCTCTCCAAAGGGACATCTCAAACGTCTCGTATGATGATAATAATAATGATAATACATTTGTTTGAAGGTGTCTTTCGAGACACAGGGTCGCCTTACAGTGCGAAGTGGTAAAGGGACAACCAGCTCAGTATGTCCCATGGGGATAACAGACTTAGAGGGGTTAGAATAAAACATGAATAAAGAAAGCACTGTGATCATTAGAACATTTAAGGATTTGTTGGGATACAGAGAGTGATTTCATTTTGTTTTTGTTCTTGTTTTTTCGTCTAGTTTTTGTGTTTTATTTGTTAAATTGCCAAATTGCTTTGGTCAGACAAATGTTGTCTGGACATGCCAACAAAAAGTGTCTGTCATATGAATGAAGTTAAAGCAGGTGAAGACAACAGCTCCCCTACTGTTAGAAACCTGCACTGCATGTTGTAGTCCAGGAAGTTTCTGCACACATACTTCTGTGTGTGTGTGGGTTTGATAATTGTTACCCCCAGTGGCCAACTTGCAAATACTTTTACAGCTTGTGGTACTGAGCTACTGCTGACACAATGGAGTTTAAGAACAATCACCATATTGTACCATTTTTATGTAATTACTCCTATTTATGTGACTAGTTACCTTTGAATGATAGTTACAAGGTCTAGGACGACGATTGAAGCCATTTCACCTGACTGGGTCCATCCCGAGATGGAAGCCATAGTACGACAACACATCCACAACTGCCAGACTTGCCAAGCCCACAACCCCCGACAAAGCCAAAAGTCACCACAAGGCCACTTCCCCGTTCCCCCACTCCCGTTCCAAGAACTGTGCATAGACTACACCGACATGGGCAAAGACAACCAAGTGAGAGGGTATCGTTATCTGTTAGTCAGAATAGACCGATTCTTTAGATGGGTAGAAGCTTTTCCCGCAAAACATGAAGACGCCCAAACTGTTGTAAAACACCTGCTAAATGACACTATTCCTAGATGGGGCTTCCAGGGGCTTCCACCTCAGACAACGGTAGCCATTTCGCGAACAGACTGCTAGATGAGGTAGAACGCGCCCTAGGACTTGATCACCGATGTCAGGGCCTCACACTCCGCCTGTAGGGCCCATGACAGACCAGCTAGATGAAGTTTTGTTAGAGTATCTGCAGGCCCTAACTCTTGCCTCTCGAGCTCTGTTCACCCAGGTTACCACCCCGTCGCCTCAGGTTTCCCACCCGGCTCCTATTACCCGACCTGGTGACTACCTCTACGTCAAGGTCCACAAGAGGAAGTCACTGGGTCCAAGGTGGACAGGCCCATACAAGGTACTTTTGGCTACCCCCTTCTCTGTCTCCCTACTAGGCAAGAGCGGAGCGGAGTGGCACCACCTGACGCACACCCGGGAAAGCGGATGGGCCTGTTTCACGCACCTATGGTCAGGTTTATGCCGATCTACAGGTCCTTGAGGAGAAGCAGCCCGCCAACCTACAGACGGAGCCATAGGGGACATATGGGCAGGAACGAGAGCTTGGTACTACTACTGGGAGCATTGCTGAGTGTGTCAGTTGGCACGCTGCTCCTGTATGGTCTCTTGCGACTCATCCTGCCCGGCCTTGTTCCAGTCCCGACGACCCCTTGGAGATGGGGCTTCCTCGACTACGACGGTGCCAACAGCACCAACACCACCAACACCAACATCAACGCCATCTACGCCAACGACACCCGAGGTACTGTCTATAACCCCCCACTTGCCTACAAACCCCCTCGCAGACGCAGAACCATCCTTCCCCATGACAACCCCCATGCGCCAAGAAGAAACGACTCAGACCCCTGCCTTCGCCAGTTTGATGGAGTTCAGCTCACCCACATCAACGGCACCAAACGTTTTATATCTAAGTGTGGGAGTTAGTCTGCGGGGAGCATGGGACCCCGTGAGCGTCGTTAGAGTTAACATCCTACCCGAATCGCACTCGTCAACCCCGGCAGTTACCTATACTGATCAAGGCGTAACCATATTCAATGTAGAGTCCACTAATGAAATCCCCACCCACGACGTATTTGCCCAAGCCACTGGGCTTTCCGAGACTAATCAATGGTTAGCATGGCTAATTGGCACTGTTCGCCTACAAGGGCTGTCTGATTGCGTCGCTTGTGCAGCAGCTCGTCCCGCCTTAACTACCATCCCTGTCTACCTCAATGAAACCGACGACCCCCGTGGCACCTATTGCATGCTACGACTCTTTATAGAAGCGCACCCCAAGAATTGTACTCTCCTCGGGAATTTTTTTTACTCCCGGCCTAAACGAGACGACTCCGCCCACCTTCACAGCGCAACCCGCGTCCTATTGGTGTTTCACTCGAGCGGGTAAGCGACCGGTAGGAGATATTCCCGCGGCATGGTGTGAACATACAACTAACGTTACTGGATGGTCAAATATGACTCACCTGACTCTCGGTCGAATGGACCTTTATTGGCTATGCGCTACTGACATTCTGCGATTGCGTCTACCTAAACATTGGTCGGGGACATGTACTATCGTGCGACTGACTGTGCCCGTGACCGTATTCGTCCAAACGTCTAACGCAACTAACAATACGGCCCCTGAACGCACCCGACGTGACACTACCTACCCCGCCAGTTTCGACCTCACCCAAAACTCTCCCTGCTACATCGACGCTATAGGCATTCCATGAGGCGTTCCAAACGAGTACAAATTAGCAGACCAGATTGGGGCTGGATTCGAGAACATACCGATCCTATCAGGTCTCTTCCCTGTTACGCCAAACAAAAACGTCGATCGCATTAACTACATCCACTACAATGTGCAACGCCTGGCCAACCTCACCAGAGATGCCGTGGAGGGCATCTCTACCCAACTCGCTGCCACCTCCCTAATGGCGTTCCAGAACCGCGTAGCCCTGGACATGCTCCTTGCCGAGAAAGGAGGTGTCTGCGCTATGTTCGGCGACCAGTGCTGCAAAGCATGAAGCATGACCCATGGAGTTATGACCCGAGAGAGGTGGCTGAGGGAAAAGAGCTCAGCATGTATCCTTATCCCATCCCCCGCTGTTTATGCATTATGATCCCGTCATTACATTTTATACTTTTGCATTTTGCTAGTAACATTTGTTAGATGTGATGGTACTGCCTGTGTCTGACCTCTAGGCGGAAACCGCCAGTTGGTACCGACGGGTAGCCCATCTATGGTGATGCTGTTCCATTATATACATTTGCTTATGCATGCTTGTGTGCTGTGTTTATGACTAAGTGCCTATGACCAACAGGTGTTTTCTAATGTGAAGTCATCTTGCGATGACTTGAGAGGGATATATTGAAAACCACCTGTTGCTTTACGACTGTTCTGCCTCAACATCTTCCGTAAAAACCCTATGTACCTCTGAGTCTCACCAGGTCCGCCCTAAACATGTGTATTGAATTGGCAACTCTAAATGGGGAACAAAATTTACAATTGGCAACCGTATATTGCAAATCTTTTATTGACATATATATTGAACACGATATATTGTTAGGCGTAACATATATTGAAAATATATTGAAATATTAAGAATGCTATGCTAAAGGGTCCCACAATAGTAAAGGCCAGAAAGAACACAGGCATAGTAAACATTGTTTATCAGTGCTCCCTCCCCCTCCCCTCACAGAAATCCCTTCACAAGAATGCCAGTCACAGTGTGATGGTTTATAGATGTTTACCATACCCTCTTGCTAGGCGCCCCCCCTCTCCTCATAGTAATCCTCTCACGTGAACTATCCGTCACAGTTCGATGGTTTATAGGTGCACCCCATGCCTTTGCAGGAAGGCACTCCACGTACCCTGATATAGCGACACAATAGTTAGCGATAAGCGATACTTGACGGAAACCAGGTGCGAAGCTAAACGTGCAATGAGTTCAGAGACGCCGAGCAGCCTAACAAAGACTCACGCATAGACTGCAAGGGAGGCAAGGCCAATGGGTACAGTTGCCATCCTCCCCACGAAAGGGCCACTAAAACTGCCAACCAACTCTGATAACAAACCAGCTGCAAAACATAAAATATCACTGCAACCCCTCGTGACGACAGCCAGACACCAAACGTATCTTTTTAATCTATATAGTTCCCAGGGACCTGAGACTCGGGGCTCACAATCAGCAGAACTTCTCAGGAGGCGAAGCTCTTTGTGACACCAGCGCTGTATTTATTATTATATGCTTTTACTCGTTGACTTTGATTAGCTTTGATTAAGAATAAATATACTCAGTTTAATTCAGTTTATATCTCTTTATTTACTCCTCAATTTTGATCTGATACCTTAAAGGGCCCGAACCGTTGTTAGCTTAGAATAGGCTATAGATTTTTCTCCCAACAACCAGAACAAAGAGATCAGAGCACATTACTCCAGTTCTAAAGTCTTTACACTGGCTCCCAGTCAGCTATAGAATAGATTTTAAAGTTCTGCTACTGGTCTACAAATCACTGAATGGTTTAGGTCCAGAATACATGAATGACATCTTAGTAGAATACAAACTCAGTAGGGCTCTGAGATCTACTAACTCAGGTCAGATAGTGGAGCCCAGAGTTCCAACCAAACATGGTGAAGCAGCTTATAGCTGTTATGCTGCACAAAACTGGAACAAACTACCAGCTGAACTGAAATCAGCCCCAACTGTGAACATTTTTAAATCCAGGTTAAAAACACTTCTCTTCTCCTGTGCTTATGATTGAGCTCGTTCAATGCACTTTAAATTGTAATCTTTCATTCCTTTTAAATCATTATTTTATGCTGCTCTATTATAGTATTTTATTTCTCTCTTTCTATTCTTCTGTAGTTGTTTTTATTTATTTTTTTAAATTTCAATTCTTACTGTTAAATGTTTGTTTTATGTAAAGCGCATTGAGTTGCCATTGTGTATGAAATGCGCTATATAAATAAAGCTGCCTTGCCTTGCCTTGCCTATTAATGGTGTTTTGAACTACCAATTTGAATCACACTGTTTAGGCCCTCTTTCATATGAAAGAGACACCAGCCCTGTGTTTCAATAGTCGTTCAACATGCCCTTGTTGACTTCCCCACGGCACTTGCCCTCGGGGGAATCCCCGCCGCCATCATAAGTGTTGTTCCATTTGTCTGAAAAAAGAAGTGAACTTGGTGAGATCGACCCTCGGAGGGCTGAGGGAGCGAGTCAACAACGATGGTCACTCCAGAGGTGTATATCACCCACAATGCATTGCAGTTATGCATTTGGTGCAAGAAAATACATCCATGGTTAGGTGGCAGTAATGTACCGGCCCAGAAAAGACCTGGACCGGCCCGATGGCCAGTCCGTCCCTGAGGTCCACGGTCATTTAATAGGCCTATTGCTGCAATTTTTCTTTTACCCGGCTGAAAATAACCGTAGGCCTACTTTCTGTCACTGAGCCGTGTCTGTCACTCATCCTCTTAAAAGTGGAAGCTTGTGCGTAGCTTTGTTGCATTATATTGAAACTTTGTTGATGTTGTTATTGTCATGCGTGTTCTGGTTATTTGCGCATGATTAAACATGTCTTTATATGGCGATAAAACAAAGCTTTGTTGCGTTTTTGTTTGTTTTTTTGCGGTGGGGATTGGGGGTGCGCCAACCCGGTTGGGATGTAGAAGGGGGTGCGCAGGAAAAAAAGTTTGGGAACCGCTGGGGTAAGTGATTGAGGGGAAGTGGAACTACTATTGAAACACAGCACAGGTCCCTAGCTCATTCCCAAGTGTACTTGACCTCAAGATCACCCTCTAATTACACCACTTCCTGTTGGGCTAGATCCTACCAAATGTATAATTTTAGTAGAGTCAGGTGTAATGGTTAAAAAAAAGTGTTAAAAAGTGCTGTTGAAAAATGCTAAAAGGTTTTAAAACTTATGTGGTTTTGCTAAAAACAGTAAGAAAAAGAATGCTTTAATTCATGAAAGTACATGGTTAAAAACATAACATCATAAGTAATGATAAAGGTTTAAAAAAGTGGATTAAGGTGAAATTCATTGTGATCTGCTGATCGAGTGATCTGTTATCTGCTACTCTGGTCTCCTAGTCAAACAAGCAGAGTGATAAGCTAAAAGGGATATCTGTGTTTAAAACGTAACTAATTCCTTATTCTATTTTAGAAAAGCTCTCTAATTAATGTTTTATATTGTTTCCAATGTGTTTCTTCTTATAAGTTATTTCTTGAAAGCTAATCCTCAAATCACCTCTGGTGTTCGGGTTTTGATTGCTTGTGTCTGAGCTAAGACGGTAGAGGGGAAGACGGTGTTTTCACTCGTCCATTACAACACTGGACGTGACTGAAGCAACATCGTGTCTGTGTTTTTCATTTATTATTCCCCTTTACAGGTAACACAATCAGTTGTAACGTGTTTGTATGTTTTCTGTGCCGTGAAAGATAAAGTAGGAAGTAAAATAATGGAGTTTGCAGTAACTTTGAGAGCCATTAAGTTTTGTTTACGTGAATGCTAAACTCTATGCTAAACTCACCGTAGTTTTCCTGCTAGCTGCGTTGTGCGGCAGGGACGACATTGTTTCAGAGGTGTAGTTGTGCCGTTTGTGTGCAATATTTGACATTTAATGAGAATATTTAGTGATAAACGTGTAGCACTGTTATTATTTTATTTGTATGAGTAAAATAATGATGTTAATAGCTTCCATTTTGCAAGATATAAGTTTGGTTATGAATACTACACATGACAGAATGTTCATTTATATTTGAACAGAAGCAGATATAAAACAGAGTTTATATTACTATACAGTTTACTGTCCATTTGAAAGTACAGTTTGTCAATTCTGATTTACACCATTGTAAAGATATTTTATGTTTCCAGTACAATGCTTTATTTTCTAATTGAGCAATATTTTGAGATAACAGTTGTTATAACAGTTGCTGGTTTAATAGCAATGTGATGTTGATAAAATTGTGTATTTTTGTAAAAGTACATTACAACACTGGACGTGACTGAAGCAACATCGTGTCTGTGTTTCCATCCATCCATCCATCCATCTTCTTCCGCTTATCCGGGGTCGGGTCGCGGGGGCAGCAGCCTAAGCAGGGAAGCCCAGACTTCCCTTTCCCGAGCTACTTCGGCCAGCTCTTCCTGGGGGATCCCGAGGCGTTCCCAGGCCAGCCGAGAGACATAGTCTCTCCAGCGTGTCCTGGGTCTTCCCCGGGGTCTCCTACCAGTGGGACGTGCCCTGAACACCTCACCAGGGAGGCGTCCGGGAGGCATCCTAACTAGATGCCCGAGCCACCTCATCTGGCTCCTCTCAACGCGGAGGAGTAGCGGGTCTACTCCGAGCTCCTCCCGGATGACCGAGCTTCTCACCCTATCTCTAAAGGAGAGCCCAGCCACCCTGCGGAGGAAGCTCATTTCGGCCGCTTGTACTCGCGATCTCGTTCTTTCGGTCATTACCCAAAGCTCATGACCATAGGTGAGGGCAGGAACGTAGATCGACTGGTAAATCGAGAGCTTTGCCTTTCGGCTCAGCTCCCTCTTCACCACGACGGATCCGTGCAGAGTCCGCATTACTGCAGACGCCGCACCGATCCGCCTGTCGATCTCCCGCTCCATCCTCCCCTCACTCGTGAACAAGACCCCGAGGTACTTGAACTCCTCCACTAGGGGCAGGATCTCATCCCCGACCCGGAGGGTGCACTCCACCCTTTTCCGGTTGAGGACCATGGACTTGGACTTGGAGGTGCTGATTCTCATCCCGACCGCTTCACACTCGGCTGCGAACCTGTCCAGCGAGAGTTGGAGGTCACGGTCTGATGAAGCCATCAGGACCACATCATCCGCAAAAAGCAGAGACCCAATCCTGAGGTCACCAAACCGGACCCCCTCAACGCCCTGGCTGTGCCTAGAAATCCTGTCCATAAAAATTATGAACAGGATCGGTGACAAAGGGCAGCCCTGGCGGAGTCCAACCCTCACTGGAAACAAGTCCGACTTATTACCGGCAATGCGGACCAAGCTCTGACACCGGTCATACAGGGAACGGACAGCCCGTATTAGGGGGTCCGATACCCCATACTCCCGGAGAACCCCCCACAGGACTCCCCGAGGGACACGGTCGAATGCCTTCTCCAAGTCCACAAAGCACATGTGGACTGGTTGGGCAAACTCCCATGCACCCTCAAGGATCCTGCAGAGGGTGTAGAGCTGGTCCACTGTTCCACGGCCTGGACGAAAACCACATTGCTCCTCCTGAATCCGAGGTTCGACTATCCGACGGACCCTCCTCTCCAGCACCCCTGAATAGACCTTACCAGGGAGGCTGAGGAGTGTGATCCCCCTGTAGTTGGAACACACCCTCCGGTCCCCCTTCTTAAAAAGAGGGACCACCACCCCAGTCTGCCAATCCAGAGGCACTGCCCCCGATGTCCACGCGATGCTGCAGAGTCGTGTCAACCAAGACAGCCCCTCAACATCCAGGGCCTTAAGGAACTCCGGGCGGACCTAATCCACCCCCGGGGCCCTGCCACCGAGGAGCTTCCTGACCACCTCGGCAACCTCAGCCCCAGAGATAGGAGGGCCCACACCCGAGTCCCCAGGCCCTGCTTCCTTACCGGAAGGCGTGTCGGTGGGATTGAGGAGGTCTTCGAAGTATTCCTTCCACCGATCCACAACGTCCCGAGTCGAGGTCAGCAGCGCACCGTCTCCACCATACACAGTGTTGACGATGCACTGCTTCCCCCTCCTGAGACGCCGGATGGTGGTCCAGAACCTCTTCGAAGCCGTCCGGAAGTCGTTCTCCATGGCCTCACCGAACTCCTCCCATGTCCGGGTTTTTGCCTCGGTAACCGCCACAGCTGCGCTCCGCTTGGCCTGCCGGTACCTGCCTGCTGCCTCCGGAGTCCCACAGGCCAAAAAGGTCCTATAGGACTCCTTCTTCAGTTTGACGGCATCCCTCACCGCCGGTGTCCACCAGCGGGTTCGGGAATTGCCGCCACGGCAGGCACCGACCACCTTGCGGCCACAGCTCTGGTCGGCCGCCTTAACAATGGAGGCACGGAACATGGCCCACTCGGACTCAATGTCCCCCGCCTCCCCCGGTACATGGTCAAAGCTCTCCCGGAGGTGGGAGTTGAAGCTCTCTCTGACAGGAGACTCTGCCAGACATTCCCAGCAGACCCTCACGATACGTTTGGGTCTGCCAGGTCTGACCGGCATTCTCCCCCACCATCGCAGCCAACTCACCACCAGGTGGTGATCAGTTGACAGCTCCGCCCCTCTCTTCGCCCGAGTGTCCAAGACATGCGGCCGCAAGTCCGACGACACGACTACAAAGTCGATCATTGAACTGCGGCCTAGGGTGTCCTGGTGCCAAGTGCACATATGGACACCCTTATGCTTGAACATGGTGTTCGTTATGGACAATCCGTGACGAGCACAGAAGTCCAATAACTGAACACCACACGGGTTCAGATCGGGGGGGCCGTTCCTCCCAATCACACCCCTCCAGGTCTCACTGTCGCTGCCAACGTCAGCGTTGAAGTCCCCCAGCAGAACGAGGGAATCCCCAGAGGGAGCACTTTCCAGCACCCCTTCCAAGGAGTCCAAAAAGGGTGGATACTCTGAACTGCTGTTTGGACCATAGGCACAAACAACAGTCAGGATCCGTTCCCCCACCCGAAGGCGGAGGGAGGCTACCCTCTCGTCTACCGGGGTAAACTCCAACATACTGGCACCAAGCCGGGGGGCAATAAGTATTGCCACCCCTGCCCGGCGCCTCTCACCAGTGGCAACTCCAGAGTGGAAGAGAGTCCAACCCCTCTCGAGAAGACTGGTTCCAGAGCCCTTGCTATGCGTCGAGGTGAGGCCGACTATATCTAGCCGGAACTTCTCAACCTCGCGCACCAGCTCAGGCTCCTTCCCCACCAGAGAGGTGATGTTCCACGTCCCTAGAGCTAGCTTCTGCAGCCGAGGATCGGACCGCCAAGGTCCCCGCCTTCGGCCGCCGCCCAGCTCGCACTGCACCCGACCCCTTTGGCCCCTCCTGCTGGTGGTGAGCCGGCGGGAAGGGGGTCCCACGTCATCCTTTCGGGCTGTGCCCGGCCGGGCCCCGTGGGTGTAGGCCCGGCCACCAGGCGCTCGCCGCCGAGCCCCACCCCCAGGCCTGGCTCCAGGGGTGTCTGTGTTTGTCATTTATTATTCCCCTTTACAGGGGTGTAACACAGGCACGTGCACACATAGGGCCCTAGGGGTGCTTGAGCCCCTGCCCTTTTTGCCTCGTATTAAAAAGTGCCCTCTGAGTGTTTTATTTTTTTTATTTTTTATTTTTTTTAAATAACATTTATAAATTCCTGTTAGGGATGTAAAAAAAAAAAACGGTGGTACAAAAACTCCACGGTATACTACCGTACCCATTTTCTTGTAATAGAGCCGAGAGAGAGAGAGAGAGAGAGAGAGTGGAAGAGAAGCCGCTGCCCCATGGATAACTGAGGAGACGTGACAGTGGAGCAACTTGAACCTGTGAGTTATGGTCTAACTAGTCGCTGTCCACTTATTCAACATGCTTATGGGTAATATTTCAGAAAAACGCTCTATTTTACTCAATATGTCAGCTTCTATTTTTGCCGGACGTCGGAGCACAGCGCTTCAATTCAGCACAGAGCAGATCGTGCGGGACAGGAAATCGTGTACAAAATACAAAATAAAACACCGGGTTAATTTTCTAAATAAAATGAACCGTGTTTACGGCGGATCATATTTCCCTCACTACAGGTCTGAAGTGCAGGTCCGAGGTTTAGATATAAAGTTTATTGTGACTTTGCTGTGTGGGCTAACAAAATAATAATAATAATAATAATAATAATAATATACTAATTTCAGCATTCTGGGGATATAAGCTGTAGGTTATCTGTGTTTGAAATATTACCATCTGTATTTAAACTTGATTCTTGTTGATTATGCCTATTCAAAGTTCATGTTTCATTGTTCAATGTTCAATATTAAAGTGTTTATCTTCAACAATACATAGCCTAATAATAAACCAGTGTTTTATTGCTTTGCATGTCTTCCAAGCCTATGATAATGTGGATAAACTCGCCTGGCAAGCCAGACCTACATCAGAAAGATGTAGGGGCAATTGCTCTGTTGCTACGTTAGCCACTTTTTAGAGTTTAACACGGTTTTAAACTCGTCGGTGACGCAAGAAGTCACGTGACGTCTTAAGCTCCATTGCTGTGTCGTATGTACCTGTGGTTTAACCTGCAGCTGCGGTTTACCTTGATCTCAATTGCTGTGTCTTCAGAGAAATTCACATCAGACACTAGAGGCGTATTTTGTGCGTGTTAGTCTAGTCTCGAAACGGACATGGTTTTAGAGGAGACTAAACCAGTTTGCAGGATGAAACAAGGCTCCATTATAACCGACACACACAGAATTAGTTTTATTAATTATTATTAGTAGTATTAATAATAATGTATGATACATTTACACTTATTACGCCAGATAGGCCTTCAGTACAATAACAATATTGGACATAGTTGATTTGGAATGAGCAGTGATATTTCACGGCTCACGGGGCTCAGGTCTCGGTCGTGCGTCCGCTCAGCAATAGCATTACGCGCTTCAACTTTCAAGCGCTTCCATAAATTCTTTAAATGTGTCGCTGCTCGGTCTTCTGCTGGAAGATCTACTGTTACATGTGTTTGAGAGATCATCCCAAACAGACTTTCTTCGGAGCGTGGTGGTGGTGTCTTTCCTTTTCCACCGTGTCCACAACACCTCGAATGCAGTACAATAAATATAACTTCTGCTCCTCGTTATAGTTCTCTATCCGAGACATGTTCATCCTAACTACCCTCTCCAGGGGTGCAACTACCCAGTGTCAGGGGGGTATGCAGCAACAATTTTGGCGCCCCCCATAAACATTACGTGCTGCACGATTGTTGACGGGGGCGCCCCCCTGGTGCGGCGCCCCTATGCGCCGCATACAGCGCATACCCACTTTTTGCGCCACTGACCCTCTCCTTCTCCGAGAATGTATAGGCGTGGAATTGCCCTAATTACTTGCATATTAATTCGTCTTCAATTAATTAATCACATTTGCATGCACACCAAGAGAAAACAATGACAAGTAATTGATTGATTGACGTAGGTGAGGGCAGATACAGATTCCAGACTCAGATTTCCACAAAAAGTAGGCTAGACTATTTCATAATATATTTCAACATTATTTGCGTTTTATTATATTAAAGTTCACTTTACATTCCCATTAAGTTTTTGTTGGTAATTATAGCACAAAATGCATCCAACATTAAGTTAAGACTGCGTCTGCTGGAGTATAACGGGAAATCAGAGTACTTCCGGTTTAACCCGAGTTTAACTAGGAATCAGCTGATCCTGTGTCGGTCAGTACACAGCAATCAGGTTTAACTTCGTGCGCAGCTGCGTGTTAAACTCCAAAACCTCCGGTTTCCGGAGTACGGTTTTAAACCGCAGCACAGCTAACGCAATGCTAACTGACAGAGCAATTGCCCCGTAAGGTCTGGCTCAGCTCCATTGGCAGCGTGGGCGGGATAAACAGGTGTCTTTCAAGTTCCCTCTGCACGCAATAGGATAGCGCTACAACCAATCAGAGCAACGAAGAAGGTGACGTAGTCAGAGCGACGGCTCTGACTAGTAATTAATCAAAACTCCGAATACATCTTTCTTTTCGAGGAAAGACTTCAGTGCCGTTCTTTCCTCAAAGAAAATGTTAACTTCAAGTCTTGAAGAGTCGCGGCCAAAGCCGAGTCGAAAGACAGCCGTTCGCCAGCAGCAGCAGCCATTGTTTACCTCTAAAGGCCGCAGTATACTCGCCGTTCCCAAGCTGTCGCGCGACAATGTGACGTCACGGGAGCACGGTAACTATTTATACTCGCGCTGGTGGCCGCGACAGTAGTTGCAGTCTTCTCCTGAACAGAGGTGGCGCCACTGAGGAAAGGCGACCGACTCTGCTATTTCTACGCAGTAGAAGAAGAGATATGCTAATACTGGCACCCCTAGTTCACCGGGATGTCTCTCACTATACAGCATTATGTCTATTACTTTACATTGCTATTATTCTACATCACTGCCCCACCTGGTCAGCCATCAACAGTCCAGTGTATGGCAGCAGTTCTCATATGAATAGTGTTTGTAAGCATCCATCTTAATAACTTAGTGATTATCTTATATACTTTTATTTTATAACTTAATGCCGCTTTGAGATAGTTTTTCAGCCATGTAATTCCACTCGTCTTTGACCACAACAACAGCAGACAGCACTTACGTAAAACCACGGTTTATTAGCGAAAGAATATAGGCCTACACCACACAATAAAATAGAACATATAAAGAAAGAAGCCTTAGCAATAAGGCGCATTAAAATGTGCCTTCGAACTCGTCCGTGTTTGTTTCCGCTTTGTCGCGCGCCGCTGATTGGTCTGACATACTTTGTGTTTCCAGCACCAAAAAGCCGACGGAGCCGTGCTAGACCTACCTAGCTGCCAAATAAATTTGCTGCTGCTAGGGGGTGTCTAGAGTTCTAGGCTAGATAAACTCATGTTGACAATAATTTGTTGACACAAAAGAAATGGCGATTTCATTTCACTTTCACCTACACAGGACACACATCTAAGTAGTTAGCTTATTATTAGTACTTTGTTTTTTAATTTTTACATTAATTTCCATCTTGTGTAAAGGACCGGAAAAAAAAAAATTGGTGCGCGCACATGCTGCCCTTTTCTGACTTTGAGCCCCTGCCCCCCTATAATCATGTGCACGTCCCTGGTCATGCACCTACCCGATGTCAAGTGGACCGGGTTGAATTCACTGCGCGGGTCTCCGAATCTGTGCAAACTAGAAGCCATCATTTCTCTGATGGACGTTTTCTCCCCCGACCGGCAAGTAAGTCTGCTTTTTTCATTTTTAAATTATCACTTGTCAGTGTGTGTCAGTCACTAACTGGATAGCAGACGTGTCAGTGACAGTCATTGGGGGTAGATCTCAAGCTCATGAACGCAATATTGTTATTGCAGGTAGGCCTAGGTAGATTTATAGAGTGCGCCTTGAGGCTACCTAATGATGATGTAAACAACTTTAGCTCACTAGTCGCCAGGGGGGTATTGCACAAAACTAGGATAAGGGATTAAGCTGGGATATGTTTACGGATTTAGGTTATCCTGGCTAAATTTAGCCTCAAGTCGGTTGCATGAAAGCAGCTAACACTTATCCCGGCTAAGTTACCATGGTGATTTATTCTCCGCAGCTAGCCTGCTCCAGACCAGGCTAACAGCCAGGCTAAGCTTAATCCTAGTGATTCACCTGTATTTACACCGTCAATCCTGTGAGGAATTAATGTGTTTTACAGCATGTGCATGGTCTTTCTAAGTATGTTGCATCATTTTAATTATCCCGAATTAAAATATTACATATATAGTCATTTCTCATTTCATTTAAATCTGTTGGCTGTTTGCAACAGTCTTTTTATATTGATTCAAGTGTTATTACTCAGGCCAACACAGTTAAAGTCTATATTTTTTCATACTATGACACATTTACGTTTGTGTTTATGAAAGTCCGCCTTTATTACGCAACTGCAGCGCATTTGGAAATGTCAACAAACAGATGAGCGCAACGCTTATGTCATATTTATAAAATGTATTTTAATCACACAATCGAACCTTTGCAACATGTGAAACAGCCCATTGGCTACCATGCATAATAAGCTGTTTTAAATTGCACATTTCAAATCGCGCAGACGTCACCGAGCCCGACCCGAACCCGAGCATCGGGTCCCCTCGGGTCCCGTCGGGCTTGGGTCGGGTATCCAATAAGGAGCTGTTCAGCAGCCGTGACGTATGAAACGCGACTTGTATCCATGTTCCGATCGGTGATTCTGTGAGCGATCGCGAGGTCTATTCACGCATGCCGCTTATCCCAGCTATCTTCATCCGACTGGATTTAGCCGCGCCTATTTATCCTGGCTTGGCAATCGTGCAACCAGCCAGGATGCGCCGAGCAGAATAGTTCAAGCTGCGCTTACTCAATTATCCTGGATTTCTTTATCCTAGTTTTGTGCAATACCCCCCAGCTGACTCCAGATCCATATCTCACCATGTCGTTGGGGGCGCTATAGAGTTTTTTTTTCTTGAACAGAATGCATCAGACCATCAAAGGAAAATTGATACTATATTTCCCTACAGTTGTCAAACCGAACGCCAGAAAGGGTCAATAGAATCAAGGTAATTAACTTTGTAACCGTCCGCGGTTCAAATCGATGGCTCGAGAATAGGCTGAGAAACAGGCGCGTCATTAGACCTGGGCAAAGATCCTTAATATCAACCCTCTCTGACTTGGGCATTCGAGGCTAAGTAAGTAATGTATGTTTTAAATAAACAAATAAGTAGTTATTTTTAATATAATGTTATATGTAGTCTATTTGCCACATAATGTAATTAATCTAGTGACAGAGCAATACTGCTGGTAATGCAACCACATCAAAGTCTACTCTGCGGGGCTATTTTCATCAGTATTATGGTTTTTTATTTTTTTTATTTCACGGCACAGAGATCCAGGGCTATTCCCAAAAGATCCGGGGCTATAGCCTCGAATGCCCAGGTCTAACGACGCCTCTGGTGTCAAGTCTCGGGGCGGTGAGACCTTCCTATTTCCAAATCGACCTTTTGCAACCACATTCTGAGCGAATAGGTTACACTTCTGAGAAGATTTGACAACAAACTGGCCCATATGGGCAAACTTTTTTTCTGTGAGGTTTAAAAGGCCGACTCTCGGATATGTCGTTCCTGGGACCAAGGGGGATGTGTGTATACATTTCGGCATCTCTCACCATCTCGAAAGGCAACATGAGTCAATGGGAGTAAAATGGCAGGTTGGCAAATTTCCCATTTCTGGTGGGATGGAGATAGAAACGTGTGCTTTTTAGGTGTGTAAACACATGTGGGGTGGGGACCAGGTTCTCAAGTTTGGGGTGCAAAAGTCAAAAGGGGCCCTAGCCACGCCCCTTAGAAGATTAACCATGAATATGGGCCTAGAATTACTTTTGAATAAGATAGAGACCTGGGGTGTCTTTTATATGAAAGCGGGCCTAAAGGACATATAAGATTATCTGGTGGCTCTAGCCCGACTGGAAACGATTCAAATGGGTAGTACAGAGGTCATCAGAAGGTTAAAAAAACAAACCATTAATAGGGGCCTAAATTTGGAGTATCTAGCCCAACAGGAAGTGACCGAATAATCTGCCTACACTGCCACCAAGTGGACAAAAAAATGAAGCGCACACAATGGACAACCCAGTACCGATCGGGCAGGAAGAATTCGTAATAACTAACAAACTAAACATCATATACATTCACTGAACAAAGATTATGAAAATAAAATGTCTCACTATAAATGTTATCAAATTTCATTTTAATGCCGAATCTATCTTAAAATATTGCATTTTCCACTGAGAATAGAAGGAATATAAGCCATTTTGTTTTGCTTTGCCAGAAATATAAATATAAATTCATGCTCATATTTGTGACAAAAACATACTGTATGGCAATATGAAGAAGGCTATAATACACGATAAACACACACACACACACACACACACACACACAGCTGCACAGTAGACATTGATAACTACCACAACATGTCCATTTTCTCTTTATTTTCTGATTGGAAATTTCAAGGTCAATATTTTAATTGATCACATTACTTGACATGATGCACCAAAATTTACTCTTAATCTGTTTACATGAATACATTGAATAGAACACAAGGTTTCACAACTGACGATGCTTCGCCCATTGCACTTACAACAGTGAATGAATTTCTCCAGTTTTTTATTACATTTTTTTTCTTTGCCCCCTCTGACTCTGCCTTATAGACCATATCCATCATGTTAAAGCAGACCCCCAGTGGTCTGACAAAGGCATTCGTCTACACTGCACTTGGAGGTGTTTCTACATCTTGTTTTTAATGAACACAATATGCATAGAAACTCTACACAGACTGGATATGCTTCTGAATACAAGTTTGTTCCACTGTTGTCCACAGTCAATACAAGTCAGCCACATACACTATTGTTATTTATTCATAATAATAATCATAATACATGTCATCATTATCTTCATCATAATCACCATAATCATCTTCGTCATTCTTATAATATTGATAATAAATATTTTTGTATACACAAAGGTTGGCAGCAAATACGGCATGGGGATGCACATGATATCCGTACTCAGAACTTAAAATCTGTACATTAGAATCAATGTGTATTTACAGTAAGAATGTGTCTTTCTAACCTCCTGTGGATAAGGGTTAGGGTTGTCTCATGCATCTTCTTCTACCAACCACACAGTCTCTCCATTCATTGTGGTCACTACAGTCCATTCTTCTCAGATTTCACACAAGAAGTAGAGCTTGTGATATTACCTGTGATACAAAGATATACTTACATATCCTCAGTATTTCTGGATCTTATCTCACCACTCGCAACTGTTTGCCAGTCCGGCTTGTGCTTTCACTAGTGACGCCCTGATTTAGTGAATGACTGGCGAGTTTGTTTGTTTTTTTCTTGTTTTTTTATTTAAAATGTTAAGATGTGAATATTTTACTAATCAACATTTGCTAAGTTGGCCTGTGAAATTCAAGGGCTGGTTGTCAAACCACGGTGAAAACATGCCTTGTTTTGTGTTTATTCTTGTTCAACTCTCAAGGATAATAATAATCTAATCATGCACCTTCCTGGCCATCGGCCATCGGCTTGGCCGTCGAATGGTCCGATCAACACAATGAAACCATTCCTTTCTCCCCAACAGATTATACACCCAATATGTACATTGACACGTATTGATGAGAAGTGCTGACCATCTGCGTCACATGTTCATAGCAGCACAGACAGTAACTGGAAGCCAAACACGGAGGAGCCCTGCTCAGCCATAACACACTGAGACTGAATGAGGGCTTACAAACAGCCGGACGAAGCCAAGCAAAAAACCCCATGCTTACTAACGACATGATGGCTGACATTGAGAAACGGGACGAGTCTACACAGTTAACCCTTTGGCAACAAGTCCCCAAACAGGGAGGTGGGGGGGGGCTAAACATGCCACGAAAAAAAGAAACAAAAACGGCAAAAAACAAAACAAATCTAGTTCATAGTTAAATATTCAAATCCATACACACAAGTTGCTAAGTAAAAACATTTTCATAGCCATTTTTGTTCACAATTACGTGGTTTTCTTCTGAATTACAAGGATAGTAAATGGTTGCAGGTTAACTAACTTTCCGAGTTTAAAATGAATCATTGCATAGAACATTTTAATTGACAATTGCTTTAAACCACATTTGTGTGTGTGTGTGTTTACGTGACTGTGTGCGGGTATAAGTGTGTTTTTCTATCTGTGTATATTAGTGCATGTGTGTTGGTCTGGCTGTCCATGTCCTTGTATGTGCGCGTGTGGATGGTGTGTGAGGGGAGGCAGTGGGCCCAGCTCGTTAGTAGGATGATCTTGTTGGTGAGTCAGTAACCTTATTACCTAGTCTCAATGAGACTAACCTGTATAAATAAAGGTCAAATAAATACA